>CABEGB010000368.1:0-40688 GCA_901521435.1 Crematogaster levior
ACCAATCGAAAATTTCGACTTGTCAATAATTGGATTCACACATCTTGCAACAGAACGAATAAACGGTACAACTATGAAGTTCTTCTGTGTGTCGATGGGTGTGGATGTGGTAGAGTTATTTTTTGTTTTTATCCTACTTGACAAAGTGTTGATTCTACAATTTATATGTTGAAAAATAAAGTGGAGAGGGTAACCATTGTTTAAAAGAATGTTGATACATAATTCTACGTTTTTTTTTATGGAAACAGGAATGTGATAATAATATCGCTCTGTCAATTAGACCGTAAACAGTACCAATCTTATGTCGCTGTGGGTGGTTTGAAAAATATGAAAGAAATCTACCAGAAAAAGTGCTCTTATGAAACCAGTCAATCCTTATCATACCATGTTAATGAGTTTCAAATCCAGAAAGGAAAGGGAGTTATTATTTTCGTATTCGATAGTAAACTTAAGTCTATCATAGTATTCATTAAACTTCTTGAGGATTGACTGAGTTTCATTAACAGGAGTCGCCAAAATGATATCATCCACATAACGATAATATAGAGTGGGTGAAACATCCAAAGAATTGAGAACATATTCCTCCAAATCTTGCATCACAATATCGGCTATAATCGGTGACAGAGGAGAACCCATCGGTGTTCCGAAAGTTTGTTTATAAACCTTCTTGTTATATTTAAAAAACGTTGATGTTAAAACAAACTTTATCGCGGTCATAAATTCTTGTAACGGTAATTTAGGACATGATGAAGTTCCATCTATTCTCGATACCTTGGATTGCAAGATCTAGAGGAACATTCGTGAACAAAGAAGACACATCCAGCCATTTGAATAAATTCTAGTATGTGCTATTTCTAATATTTGAGGATAATTTTTGTTTGTTGTCTCGATCTTGCTCCTATTTGGCCTTGTTAATTTCTTTCAATTATTTATTTATCTTTATTAAGAAACGGTGCCAGTTTATCGAGGCTACTATTTAGAAATTTATATGAATCAATAAACCGCAATTTTACACAATTATCACTTAAGGGGATCCTAAACCCTGTTTTTTTACCGACCGAAGCAATTTTTTATTTGTACGGAAAATACTCTTTATTAGTTAAATGGAATAACAAATGCTTCTCCATGATTAAAGTATATAAAGTAACAGAGGTGGCGTTGGTCGAATTTAATTTGAAAAATGAAAAAAATTGTAAAAATACAGTTTTTTTATCGACTCTTAGTACAGTAGAGCGTCGATTATCCGAAACAATTGGGGCCGAGGGGTGTTCGTATAATCGATTTTTCGGATAATCGAACATCACTGGAAATACATACGTTTATGTATGTAGTTCTTTGTTGAGGGTAGGAAAATGGGTGGGATACAAAAAAAAGCAACAAAAAAAAACAAACACTTTTTTGACTAGACCTTTAATAGGTAACCGAAAAGTATAAAAAAGTGTAGGAAACACGGGATTGCACATACAATTTTGACTTAGATACATATACATATGTATGTATGTAGTAGAAACAGACTAACCTAATAAAAAAAGTTTAAAATATTGGTTTGCTTAAGCTTTGACACCCGTTTTTTTGCCGCCAAGTCTCGTAGGCGTTTTAAAGAAAGCAGCTGCATAGCATCACATTCATCTTGCTGTTCCAACCATTTGATGGCAGTCTCAAAGCACTGGAAGGCTTCTTCATTGGTCGGTCCTTTTTCAACCGAGACGTAGTCATCATCTTGATCATCGTCATCATCCGTGTCATCTTTAGGCACTTGGGTCTGCGCTATTATGTCGTCATCTGTCAACAATTCATAGCCAGGATCATCCTCGTCACACTCAAGCCACTCATGAATGTTTTCTTGGTCACATTCTTCAAATCCTGAAGACTCTTTCAACAGCTCAACCACTTCGGAAACAAAGGTCTCATTTCTTGGTTCTTCAGGTGAAGGCCTAGTTTCAGAGTCAAATGTTGGGCAAAGCTTGTTCCAGGCTTTTTTTAGAGTAGACTCTTTGACATTATCCCACGCCTCTGCAGCCATGTAAACAGCATCCTTTAAGTTAATATCTTTGTAGATTTCAAGGATTGTTTTATTTTCTTCTTGGCCGATTAATACACTACGAAGCAATGCTTTTCTGTAGTAACGCTTGAAGGCCTCGATCACTCCCTGGTCCATGGGTTGAAGGACTGAGGTAACATTCGGTGGCAAAAAAATCACCTTAAACTTTCCATCTTCTCTCTCAAGTGAAAGGTTTGAGGGATGACTCGGAGCGTTATCAATTACCAATAGCACATTTCCAGTGTCCCCAATTTCCATCTGATGTTTTTTAACCTCTGGGATGAATACACTATCATACCACTCGATAAATATTTTTGTATCCATCCACGAGTTTTTTTGTTTTTGTAGATAACCGGAAGTTTTTTTATTCCTTTAAAGCATCGTGGATTCATAGATTTTCCAATGAGCAGCAAAGGAAGTCTATGTGTGCCCGAGTTGTTTCCACAAACCATAGCTGTTATACGAGACTTGCTGGCTTTAAATCCTGGCGCTGCCATTTCTTTTTTAGAAACAAGAGATTTGGTCGGCATTTTCTTCCAATATAACCCAGTTTCGTCAGCATTATAGACGTTATTGTCCTTATATCCCTCGTTTACAAGCAAACTCTTAAAAATTTCTTTGAACTTTTCAGCAGCATCAGTGTCAGCTGACAGCTTTTCCCCCTGAATGTATATCTGTCTAATGCCATGCCTAGATTTAAATCGCTTAAGCCAACCAGTAGATGCTTTAAAATCGCCACTACCCCCTAGTTTTTTGTTCATTTCCAACGCTTTTTCGCAAATCAAAGGACCACTTATTGGTTGGCCTTGGCTTCTTACCTGCACGAACCATGTGTATACTGCAGTGTCCAAGTCCTGATTTTCTGCCATTTTCATAGTTTTTCGATGCAAGCTTCCTTCTTCACTGTCTAGTACACAAGCAAACTTTGTGATAGATTCACTGTTCTTTTTAATGTCAGTTATCGTTGAATTCCCGACGCCAAACTCCCGAGCTAAGCTTGATCCACTTGCGCCCTTTTTTAATCGATCAACAATTTTTAGTTTATCAGATAGACTGAGAACAACACGTTTACGTTTTGCCGACATTGCTTGAAGTCACGCTGCACAACAAACAAAAGCACGCAGTTATCACAAAACACACTGATTTCAGTTACACAAAATGATGTAAGGTGGAAGTGGCACGAGGGAACAGTACGAAGAAAAATGGCGGACCGTATAGTCTGGGCGCACTAACTTTTTTTCAAAAAAAAATTAGATAGTCGGGTTTGATTATTGGATAAATAGTAAAAAAAATCGCTCTTTCGAATGGAACATTTGTTATCAATTTATTTTTGCTGGAAATAGTCGAAAATTGAGAAAATAAGTTAACCTATACGGTTATTCGCGAATATCTCGACAACAACTGTTCAAAGTGCAGTACAACCTTATATAAAAATGAAGCTTATGAAAAAAGGAAAAGATAGGGCCTTACCCGATTGAAATCCGTGTAGTAATTAATTTGTTACAATTAATGTTTGATGACTCGATGCGATGGGACGGCTGTCGATAAGACAGAGTGACATGGTGTCTGCTACACTCCGGCAGCGCTACCAATTGTGCGTGGCAGATTCAAAAGTGTAGCACTGCCGGAGTGTAGCAGACACCATGTCATGTACTGCATGTACTACATTGTACTGCACTTTGAACAGTTGTTGTCGAGATATTCGCGAATAACCGTATAGGTTAACTTATTTTCTCAATTTTCGACTATTTCCAGCAAAAATAAATTGACAACAAATGTTCCATTCGAAAGAGCGATTTTTTTTACTATTTATCCAATAGTCAAACCTGACTATCTAATTTTTTTTTAAAACAGCTTTTTTTTGATAGTGCGCCCAGACTACGTATTCGCGCGCCCCATCCGGGCGGTTTCGTTATTATGTATTTTATGTGTGACCAGTCGTAAAAAAAAAATTTTTTTTTGGCGTGATTCGGCTTTCGGTTAACCGACGTTTCGGATGACCGACTTTCGGATAATCGACGCTCTACTGTATCCAGCTCATAATATGTGCTTAATATAAAAGTTTTACAGTTTACACATATGAAATGAGACCAGCGCCACTTGAGGAATCTATGAAGAAACATTAGTAAACTTTCCGAAATAAATTTAGATGCTTAGTAAAAGAATACACTCCAAAAAATCATTGCAGAGTCACGATGCAGATGAAATCGAGGTATAAAGATAATACAGAGCAGTAGATTAGTTCAACGTTATTGTGATAGATAGAGCTGCGTGCGTACATGCATGTGTGTGCGTGTATGTATGTTTACATATAAGGTTTGTTCTTTTCGCTGCACTTCCTGCACTAGTTCAAAAAGTGTGAACACTGGGTCTGTTCTTTTTAGCTGCACTGCTGAACTGGTGCAATAAGTTAGAGTGAAAAAATATATATTTGTCTCATTCTAACTTATTGCACCAGTTCAGCAGTGCAGCTAAAAAGAACAGACCCATTGAAACGTTCTTTTTGACGCGCGCGCGTAATCTCACATCCTTGTCTTTCGCTCACAAAACGCTCGAAATTCGAGAACCGTATATCTAAGAGCCGAGAGCAAGGACTATGAACAATAAATAAAAAATTATAAAAAAATATATAGATATAAATGACTATGAAAGATGTTACTATGTGTGTCTATATATACATACATATATATATATATATATATATGTATACACATAGTAATATCTTTCATAGTCATCTATATTTACATCTATATTTTTATAATACAAGTAATTACAAATAACTTAAAAAAATGACACTAAATATTACTCTAAATATTATTACTCTAAACTGTATTACTTGTATTACTCTAAACTGTTACTTCAAGCTATTCCGTGTGTTTGCTGATGAAGATTTTGTAAGCCGAAACAACGTATTAATTCTATTGAATTTCTTTACATTTTCTTTTATTTGTATTAACGTATTGCTCGTTTTTTGGCCTATTCGACTTGTCTATTTTAAAAAGATAATTATTTTTCAGATAAGATAATTAAAGATTTTAAAGATAATTAAAGATTTTTCAGATAAGATAATTATTTTTCATAGTTATGAGTTTTAAGACTCGCAAAACACTATATAAATCTATTTTAATTTAAATTAAATAAGAATTTTTATATTAGAAAACAATATAATAAATGCTGCTTTGAACTCTGCTGAAAGACACAAAAATTATTACATTTATTAAGCAAATAGTTGTTTTATTTTATAAAAAGAATTGATACATAAGGATTCATACAATTCTTTTTGAATTTTTTCTAATGCCAATAATATAGCGGCTGCGACGCGTCGCCTGGCCATAAATAGTAAACCTTTTACTCGGGGGTTTTCGGGGTCGCTGATTCCGAATCTGATACCAGATTTTCAAAATTCAAAATGGCGGACCCAAAATGGCGGACCAAACATTAAATTTTTGGCAACAATGGCTTCAATTTACTGGTAAGAGGGTTTTCGGGGTCGCTGATTCCGAGTACGATGCCAGATTTTCAAAATTCAAAATGGCGAACATAGAAAATACAGAAAAAAGTGAATTATATGCAAAAGTATCTCTATCATACCATAACAATTTTGAACGACTTACCTTTCTGCATATTATTTCTTTGGTGACTAACGGGTAGAATTATGGATATAAAATAATTACGAAATTTATACATTAAAGAATTACTTTTATTCTGTCTAATAACAGAAGTCATTTTCTTCATCGTCGGATACATTCGATTCTGTTTCAGATTCCGAAGTCGTGGGCGTAGATTCAGTCGAGGTATTGAATGAAACTTCATTCTCACTTATTGTCGGCGGTTGTAACAATTGAACAACTTCAAAGCCTAACGTTTTAAGAGGTTTTTGGGGTAGTTTTCGAATGCTAAAAATTACTGGATCCGAAGTAACCATTAGTCGGTTGAAGACGTCTGCCATATTTGCTGTTCTGGAGCATTTTCGCGAAAAATCCTGACGATATCGTTTGATGTCTTTATTCCGGGACTCCTGTGCATCTTCTGAAAGTTGTCCAATCGGTAGTAATGCGTGGTTGATAATAATCGCTCCATGGATCAGTATTTTGTGAACCGATGTCGGCGTGTGATACCATGAATAAAGCTCGACATACAATCTTGCAGTATTCAAGCAATATTCATTGAACTTCACAACATCAACGTCATAACCGCTCGACATTGCTTTCAAAATAACATGAAAGCGATGGATTAATGATTCATCAACGCCTGTTATTTTCGCAGATACAGCTGAATTTTCGAAAAAACGCCGAGCTGTATTTCCGTCATTGGAACTTCCAAATCCAGGCTTCGGACGATCGACGACCAGTCCCAGTTGAAAGCGAAATTGTTCTTGCACGTCTCGTTTCTTTTTGTCAATTTTTTCATTAATTTCCTTCGCCTTTGCTTTTTTCTCCTCGTTCGCTTCTTTTTTCACTCTACTTCGTTGCCACTTTTCTACGTCAATTTTGTAAGAGATATGTAGACAGCATTCAAAAAAGCGTATCCATGCATGTAAAGTTGAAATGCCAAACCGTAAATTGTCTGTTTTAACATTTTTTTTTAGCATGGCATCAATGTCGTTGAATTGTTTCGAAGTAGCTTCGCACAAGAAGCAACGCTGTGCTGATATTGTACCACTTATTGCATTACAAACTTTGCCATCTATTATTGTAAATGACATGCTATACGTTACAGATATTGGCTTTTCATCTATCGTTGTTTGATAATGTTCTAGTCGTTGTATTTGTTCTTCAATGTTTGTAACTTCAGTCATTATCGTTTGGACATTTTCATGTAAAAATTGTAGTCTTATAGGCCTACAGAATCTCGGTGAAGATGGCCTTGGATTGTGCCATATAACAATTTCTGTCATTTCCATTTTGCTTACGAGCTTTATCGGCACAAATGAAGTGAAGAAAACACTTTCGTCGGACTTTCCATCTTCAGAAAACTTCTGCTTATACACACTCTGACCAGAGCTTCCGTCACATCCCCATTTACAATACAATTGTACATTTTTTACATGCGCTGGACTTATATTACGAATGACGTCCTCCTGAAGTTGTAGTATACGTGCTACTGTCTTATCAAGTAGAACTTGTAATTTGACTTCAGCGCTAGTCTCAGTTATATTCACATAAAAGTCTGGCGGATAGCACATTTTTTTCGCCTTTTCGACATGTTTATGTGAAGGGAACAATTTACAACCCTTCTTTTTTGCCTCATTTCTTGTTGTTTGGTATGCTCGTTTTGACATCTTTGATTCGAGCATTAACGAAAGCGCTTCATCAGGAGTAAATGTTTCTTCCATTTTTGACTGGAAAGCAGTAACATATTTATCAGCTCTTGTTGGACTTGTTGACGATACGTCTTTCACTACTTTCGCGGCTTCTAAATTCCTTGTTGATCTAAGACTCATTTGTGTCGCATACGCTAATTCATCCGCTGTAAAGGTTTTTCGGATTTCTTCGGTCTTTCGACGTTTCGATCTGTCACTGCTTGTATCAAAAGATTTATAAGGGCGACCGCGACCGCGACTTTCATCTGGAATATCTTGTGCTGCGGTTTCGGCATTTACGGAGATTGAAGTTGGAAAATGTATTTCACCTTTCAGCCATTGTTCGTTACTTTTAAAAAACCTGTCTGTCTTCCTCGATGCAACATCCCATTTTGATCTCAACTTTGTCATCAATATAGCTAACGTTTTCTTTAAATCGTCTGATACATGTACAGATTTACCACGCTTATCTGCGATGTTACTTTCCAAGACAGCAATAATATCTTGAATATTTTCTTTCATATGATCTTGTATGATTAAAAATACATCCTTCCGAGTCATGGAACACACTGAAAAATCAAATAATCAAAATGTAACATAAATAATACATAAAATTATTAAAAAATTTTAACTTTATTTACTTTTGAATAATTTAAAATAGTTATTGTTTTGCATGTATAAAAAAATATATAATTTTATTTAAAAAATTGTTAAAAATTATTGGTTTTTATTTGATATTTTGTTTATTTTTATTTGCATTAACTTAATTATTCATGCATTTAAGGTTATAGTATTGATAGTTAGAAATTATTATTATATCATTACATCATTTTTGTTATACTATTTTTGAACAAGAACATGAAAAATAAATAAATCTGTTAATTATTCAGAAGAAATGTATCTTTCTAGTCATTATTATTGTTATTTTTACTGTTATTTGTATTATCATTATTATTGTTACTGTAATTATTGTTTTTCATTTGTCCACAATTGACAAAAAAATTATAATATGGACATTTTTATTTATAAAAATTAGCAAAACATTTTTTCATAAATAAGTTAATATAATATAAAAGAAAGATATACTCTTTGTTATAAAAATATATTCATATACAAATAACACATATTTGTTTAACCTACATTTTAGAAAATCTATCGAGAATAGTAGAATATAATACAATTGTATAAACATAAATAAATGTAAAATGTTTATTATAAAATTGAATCGGAATATCAATAACTATAACTATTTAGTGAGTGAACAAGTAATATTTTCCAAATAATAGATAAGAAAAGCGTTTCTACAGTCGAGTCCCCAAACGCAGGTATACGAAGGGACCGCTCGACGATAGCTGGTGGGGAACGGGGGGACGAAATATTCCAGACGGTTATAACAGAAACAAGAATTTAAGAAAAATTTCCCGCTTTCACATCTGTTACGATTTAATTACTTATGATGATAAGTTTTATATTTAATTTAATATCACAATACTTTTAATCATTATTGTTAATAAAGTACTTTTAATAATTAATTAAAAAAATGCTTTTAGATAATCTAAGTAAGCTTTGCATCAATTATTACATGTTAACAAACAGTTTAAGTTAAGAAAAACGCATTATCACTACTTTTGTAATACTTTACATGTGCACGGGATTGCAATGCCGATCTAAAAAACTATTTTTAAATTTAAAGCGCAGCTAGGCGCAGCTAATTTTTTTATATGTTTTAAGCATCGATGTAATGAACAAAATCCAATAAGAATCAAAGTGGAATTCGATGGAACTTTTTTTAAATTACTATTTAAAACCGGCGACGACATAAAATATAAACTTATTTTTGTTGTTTATTTGTACTATCTTATGAATATATACATGCATAATTATGGTTTTATATATATAAAATCATACAGTACATACCTTCAGAATGATTTTCCATTTTGAGAAATTAAAATAAGTCGTTTGGCTCAAATTTTATCACTTTCTGAACGTTCCGATGATTTTCGGCTCTGTACTCTGACACGTGTGCTCGTGGCGAAGGCCAACTTGGGACTGACTAATCGCGCAGAAGGAGCAGGTAAAAAGAAATTTTCTTTTACCGATTGCTGCTCGGATGATCCCTAAACCTATTGCGACATTTCTTGGATGAAAATAAGAAAGTTGATTTTTCGATTTTTGGCCAGGTTTTTGCGATTCTGCCCCACTGTGCGACGGTGGGAATGAATATTTGGTTGGCGGCGGCGGCGGCGGCAGCAGTACGCATATGTGTTGGTTGCTGGCGGCGGCGCGGCGGTGGCGGTGGTGGCGGTGCGTAATACGCCGGCGAATAAGTTGGCTGTGCATATATTCCGCCGGCGTATCTCTCCATCTTCCTTCGCTCCCGCTGTACCGCGCGGCGTACCATCTGGTCCACGTTCTGAAAAATAATTTTATAAACAATTTTATAAACAATACATAATAAAAGATAGAATAATGCTTGTGTCGATGATGCTTGAGAGAGAGTGAGAGAAAGAAAGAGAGAATGTACGAGCGACCGAGCGTGCGAGCGAGCGAACGTGCGAGCGAGAGAGAGTGAGAGAAAGAAAGAGAGAATGTACGAGCGAGCGAACGTGCGAGCGAGAGAGTGAGAGAAAGAAAGAGAGAATGTACGAGCGAGCGAACGTGCGAGCGACAGAGAGTGAGAGAAAGAAAGAGAAAATGTACGAGCGAGCGAACGTGCGAGCGACAGAGAGTGAGAGAAAGAAAGAGAAAATGTACGAGCGAGCGAACGTGCGAGCGACAGAGAGTGAGAGAAAGAAAGAGAAAATGTACGAGCGAGCGAACGTGCGAGCGACAGAGAGTGAGAGAAAGAAAGAGAAAATGTACGAGCGAGCGAACGTGCGAGCGAGAGAGAGTGAGAGAAAGAAAGAGAGAATGTACGAGCGACCGAGCGTGCGAGCGAGCGAACGTGCGAGCGAGAGAGAGTGAGAGAAAGAAAGAGAAAATGTACGAGCGAGCGAACGTGCGAGCGACAGAGAGTGAGAGAAAGAAAGAGAAAATGTACGAGCGAGCGAACGTGCGAGCGACAGAGAGTGAGAGAAAGAAAGAGAAAATGTACGAGCGAGCGAACGTGCGAGCGACAGAGAGTGAGAGAAAGAAAGAGAAAATGTACGAGCGAGCGAACGTGCGAGCGACAGAGAGTGAGAGAAAGAAAGAGAAAATGTACGAGCGAGCGAACGTGCGAGCGACAGAGAGTGAGAGAAAGAAAGAGAGAATGTACGAGCGACCGAGCGTGCGAGCGAGCGAACGTGCGAGCGAGAGAGAGTGAGAGAAAGAAAGAGAGAATGTACGAGCGAGCGAACGTGCGAGCGACAGAGAGTGAGAGAAAGAAAGAGAAAATGTACGAGCGAGCGAACGTGCGAGCGACAGAGAGTGAGAGAAAGAAAGAGAAAATGTACGAGCGAGCGAACGTGCGAGCGACAGAGAGTGAGAGAAAGAAAGAGAAAATGTACGAGCGAGCGAACGTGCGAGCGACAGAGAGTGAGAGAAAGAAAGAGAAAATGTACGAACGAGCGAACGTGCAAGCAAAAGAGACTGAGAGAAAGAAAGAGAGAATGTACGTGCGAGCGAACGTGCGAGCGAAAGAGTGAGAGAGAGAGAGAGAAAGAGTAAGAGAAAGAAAGAGATGTACTTACTTTCCGTAAAACAGCGTTATAACGGGGCGCCACCCTCCTCTCCGTCGCTGGTGTATCTTGTGACGGCACCGTCACCGTCTGTTCTTTTCGTTCTGTTCTTTTCTGTTTTGCCGGTACCGCTTGTCCTGGCGACGGCGCCGTTCCATGTCCTTCGCTTTTCGCTGTAAAAAGATTATTATTGAAGCAGCAGATAAAAATTATTCTACATTGTATATATGTGTATACTTACATTTCCGGTCCGCTCTTGATGACATCGTGGCTTCGAATGGGATCTGAGACGAAGCGAGATCGCCGAGTCAACAAATGCACGTCTCAACAAATGAACATCTCGTCCACGAAACTTCGCTGTTTCATATCGCGCGCGTGATCTCGCTGCGCTGGTACTACCGTGTCTCGTGATATCTTCTTTTTTTCACACACACAAGAAACACTCAGAAATTCTTTCACGGCAATGCTGCGATACATACGATTTTATGTTTCCCGCTTCTAAGTAAATAAAATGTGCATTATTCTTTTTATTCTTTAATATAAATTAGTAATTATTTGTAAAAAATATTTTATAAATTTGGATACAACATACAGATTTGAAATAATAATAATAAGTTTTTTCATCAATGCACTTTTCGGAAAATTACTGAAATACAAATTCATAAAATCGCACATGTAAAAAAAGAATGTTTTGAACACGAGATTTCCAGCGTAGGTTTAATATATTGTAAATAATAAAAACACAATATATTAGTATATTAGTAGTAGGAGTATGTAATAACATATGTGAAATTCAGTTAAATCCCAGGTGAGAAACTTGATTATCTTCTTGTAAAAAATATAGTTTTCGAATCTCGATCGCCAAGCGTGTCAGCTATAGCGAGAGGAAGAGACGGAGACGGAAGATATACGTATATGTCCGCGCTCTTCTAGCTAGCTGAGCGCACACGTACATGGCTTTTTCCTTGTGTGCGCGCTACATCACGCACACGAGGAAAAAGCGATGTACGTGTGCGCTCGGCGCTCGGCCAGCTAATTTTAATGGATTAATGAGATTTTCATGATTAAAATAACACCAAACATGACATAAATCGGATTACTTTTAATTAAATATGGTTCTAGTTAAAAATTATCCACTTTATATTCCCAGTGAGAAATGACCATCAAATCGATTTTTATAAATTGGTATCGATCGATGCAATTTACGTCAATTGGATGTCGACTCGATAGATCTCTTCTCATTGGATCGTGCTTATTAGTGTGATTTCGCAAATATTTTATTAATCCAATGAAATTATATACAGGGTGACCCATTTTAACTTAGGCAGCCAAATAACTCGAAAAATAAGCACACTAAGAAAAAATGTTTAGAATCAAAATTTCGTCATTTCGAGGGGGACGTACAATGACGTTAAAATCAGCCCCCCCACCCCTCCCCCTGGGCGGTGAGGGGGGGCAAGTTTGAAATCTTAAATGGGAACCCCTATTTTTTATTGCATATTCGGAATCTTTGGCTAAAAACACATACAATTTGTCTGAAACATTTTTTTCGATTCATGATAGATGGCGCTGTAATCGACGAAATTCAATTTCTTCGATTTCTCTTACTGAGAACCCATGCTTACGATTCTGCAATAAATTAACAATAAAAATACTACGTTTTCATTGTTAATACTCGAAATTAGTCTTAAAACAAACTTCTCATTATTTTTTATTACTCATTAATTACTTCTCAAGAAACTGCTTTTAGCGTAACCCAGGAACAACGACGTGGACGTAGCAGTTTTCTGTTCCCTTCGGGGTGCTTGATTAACGTGAGTCCCCTCGCCTCTCACAATTCGGGGTGCTTGAACGTGTGGTAACCCAGCCAGTGAAGGCAAGGTCGTGTGGTGACCCAACCAGTTAAGGCAAGGTCAAGTAGTGACCCAGCCAGTGAAGGCAAGGTCGTGTGGTGACCCAACCAGTTAAGGCAAGGTCAAGTAGTGACCCAGCCAGTGAAGGCAAGGTCGTGTGGTGACCCAACCAGTTAAGGCAAGATTGCATTGTTATCAGCTCTCTCCGCATGGAGGAGATGCTCAAAGTGTGCACCATTATTTTCTAAGGATAACAGTAATCGACAGCGAAAGTTACGTTGTACATTTTCTAGCATTAAAGGAGTTATAGCTTCACAAGCTCTTCTTATTCTTTCCATCATATTCAATCTTGTCGTTGGAGCTTCACTATACACTGCATCTTTAACGTATCCCCATAAAAAGAAATCAAGGGGGTTCAAATCCGGTGATCTCGGAGGCCACAGAACTGGTCCACCCCGCCCTATCCACCGATTTGGGAACCTTTGATTCAAAAACATCCGTACAATACGAGCATAATGAGCAGGAGCACCATCTTGTTGATACCATAAATTTAGTCTAACTACAAGGGGAACATTCTCTAGGTATGCTGGCAAATCATTTTCGAGGAATTCTAAATACATTGGACTATTAATTGGACGTTCAAAAAAATGAGGTCCAATGACTTGGCCATTGCAAATGCCTACCCATACATATAAACTCCAACGATGTTGATTAAGCACCTCACGATACCAATGTGGATTTTCTGGTGACCAATAGTGGCAATTATGCCTATTGAGACTACCATTGCTGATGAATGTTGCTTCATCACTGAAACAAACATTACTAAAAAAATCTGGATTCTGATCTAACATCTCAAGAGCCCATCTACAAAATTGTACTCTGAGTACGCAGTCGGCCTCACTTAATTCCTGTACCAGAGTAATATGATACGGATGGTAATTGACTGATCGTAACAATCTATGTGCCGTAGTTTGAGGGATTCCCAGTTCTCGTTCTATTTGACGGGTACTAATATGGGGATTTTGATGAACCATAGCCAAAACTGCGAGCAATCTAGGGTCATTATTATTATGAAGTCTATTCCTTCGCCTTTCGCGATGAAGTGGATTATTACGAGATCTCCTTTCAATGTTTATAATTTGTTGATCAGTAGGATGGCGGCGATTTGGGAATCGCTCCGCATAAGTACGGGCAGTAAGTCTGTAATTTCTACCACATTCACCAAAGGTTATAAGAATATCGACTACTTCTGTAGGCGTATAATTTGCCATTTTACCAGAATTTTATCAGAGTACAAATGTTAAAAAAATACATAAACACTTGTGACTTTGGCACTAAATGGACAAAATTTTGGAGGGATACTTAGAGGAACTCCATCAGATGGAAAGTCCAAAATGTCTCGGTACTTCGGACCATTCAAGTTGCCTAAAGGGCAGGTTACGCTAAAAGCAGTTTCTTGAGAAGTAATTAATGAGTAATAAAAAATAATGAGAAGTTTGTTTTAAGACTAATTTCGAGTATTAACAATGAAAACGTAGTATTTTTATTGTTAATTTATTGCAGAATCGTAAGCATGGGTTCTCAGTAAGAGAAATCGAAGAAATTGAATTTCATCGATTACAGCGCCATCTATCATGAATCGAGAAAAATGTTTCAGACAAATTGTATGTGTTTTTAGCCAAAGATTCCGAATATGCAATAAAAAATAGGGGTTCCCATTTAAGATTTCAAACTTGCCCCCCCTCACCGCCCAGGGGGAGGGGTGGGGGGCTGATTTTAACGTCATTGTACGTCCCCCTCGAAATGACGAAATTTTGATTCTAAACATTTTTTCGTAGTGTGCTTATTTTTCGAGTTATTTGGCTGCCTAAGTTAAAATGGGTCACCCTGTATATACAGGGTGTCCCATTATAAAACATCCAGTCGAATATTTCGAAAACCAAGCCCGGGAGAGAAAAATTTTTCAGACAAAAGTTATTTGGTTTCGAGGGGCCCATAAGATGATACCATTGGTTTGACCTTGAAGAATTATTTGAAAGTTACATGAAAGTCACCTCAATTTTTTTAAATGGCATCCCCTATTTTTTATTACATATTCTTGTAGCTGACCTCGAGAGCTTTCCAAAACACTATAATAAAGTATTTTTTCATGAAGTATTTTCCGAGTTATAAAGCTTGAAATAATTTCTTAATTTTACATAAACTGTAAAATATCTCGTAAAATATTTACTTTTCGATGACCTTATCTCAATACTTTTATGCACAGAATAATGAGAGGAATCAATTGGTGTAAAGAAAACACAATTGCATATTTTTTCTTAAAAACAACTATTTTTAATGCGAAAAAATATGTAATGTAAAATTAATGAATATGCCTGCGTTCTTCTAGCTGTCCGAGCGCCGAGTGCACACGTACACGACTTTTTCCTCGCGTGCGCGATGCAGCGCGCACACAAGGAAAAAGGCATGAACGTGTGCGCTCAGCTAGCTAGAAGAGCACACTGAAGCTAGTGGAGACAACACCACTACTCGCACGCTCACCTCACCGACAAGCGGCTTGTCATAGCGCGCCGCGGATTCGTACTATCTCCACCCTCTGTATCTCCACGGAGGTGCATGATCGGACAGAGGTGTCCTATCTCATTCCCATCTCCACCCCATTCCCTACCTACCCTATCTGTATTGGCCTTTGATTTTGTTACACCCTGTATGTGTACGCTCGGCGCTCGACTAGCTAGAAGAACGTAGACATATCTTCCGTCTCCTTCTCTTTCTCTCGCTATAGCTGACACGCTTGGCGATCGAGATTCAAAAACTATATTTTTTACAAGGAGATAATCAAGCTTCTCACCTGGGATTTAGCTGAATTTCACATATGTTATTACATACTCCTATTACTAATATACTAATATATTGTGTCTTTTTACTTTATTGTTTACAATATATTAACCCTTTTACAGGCCGAGGGCTCTGGGCAATCCACCGGAAAATGTGAGGGTACTTTTAAAGATTCTCGGGGTCGCTGATTACGAATCCGAGGTCAGATTTGCAAAATTCAAAATGGCGGCTTCAAAATGGCGGCCATCTATTCGAAAATCTCAAATTTTTGAAACGAAAAAAATACTACCGTATTATACGCGAAATTCTGAATAAAAAATGTCTCTTGCAATTTTTGTCTAGAATGCATGGTTTCCGAGGAAAATAAATCCGAAGTTTCCAAACGCAGTATCACCCATGACTGTATTCCCTTATCAGGCGGAAGAAAACGGGTTAGTCTATGATTAGAACACGTATGTTTTTATAGGTTTTCGTGGGCGCTGATTACGAATCCGAGGTTAGATTTGCGAAATTCAAAATGGCGGCTTCAAAATGGCGGCCATCTATTCGAAAATCTCAAATTTTTGAAACGAAAAAAATACTACCGTATTATACGCGAAATTCTGAATAAAAAATGTCTCTTGCAATTTTTGTCTAGAATGCATGGTTTCCGAGGAAAATAAATCCGAAGTTTCCAAACGCAGTATCACCCATGACTGTAGTCCCTTACGGGGGTCTACTCATTTAGAATGATGAAAAAATCGATTTTTTTTTTTTTCATAAAATGATAGTTTAACATCCCAAGAATATAATTCTAAAATATTATAGCGATATTCGAACTCCTTTTAGTGCTATAGCAGTGCTATAGATGTGTGTGAATGAATGCCGCGCGCCAAGTGAAGCGCGTGTAACGTGAAACAGCGGCGCTTCGCTTAAAAACAAATTAAACCTTGCGACCGTCCTCTTATTATTTATAACACATTCGGGGCCTTTCTGGGATGTTCTTTTTTTGGCGTCATTTCCTGCAAAGGGAAATGACGACAGAGAAGAACATTCTGGAAAAGTGCCGTATAAAAGCTGGTGCAGAGTGGGAACAGCCGCCAGTCTGCTTAGATTTTTATCAGGTACGACCCGCACTTAAAACACATAAATTTCGCACGCAGTTATCAGAATAGTCGCCTTCTATTCTAACGCGAAAAGTGTTAGCCCCAGCAGAGTTGCTTATTTTGCTGTTTTCACGCGACTTAGAGAAACCGTTCGCTTCGGTGAGAATATTCCACATTCAGTCCGTATAGTTTACGTTTTTCGTAGTAAGTTTTATAGTAAAAATGAGTACCTATCCGAAAAGAACCAAGGAATGTGCAGAACGAACTCAGAGACCACGAAAAAGAAAATTTCACGGCAATCAATTCACTAAAGAAAATGAAGAAAGTGCGAGTCCAAGTACAAGTCCAAGTACGAGTCGAAGTACAAGTGCCAAAAAAGTTGCTAGTTCGAGCAGTGACGTACACTACAATCCAATGCTTGCATATAGAATAATTGAGTTTTTTACCGTTTTTATTACGCTATCAGAACTCTTAGTTTGCTCTACATGTAAGCAAAAAGTGAAATTTGAAGAGAGCGGAAATCGGGGCTTGGGTTTCAAAATTGTGCTTTTATGTCGTTGTGGTAAAAGAGAAATAAATTCAGGACCTCTAATTCATACTGGTTTTGAGATCAATCGTAAAATTGTATTTGTAATACGTCTTTTAGGTGTTGGCCTAGAAGGTGTAAATTTATTTTGCAATTTAATGGACATTTGTAGTGGCTTGAGTCATAATGCATACAGAAATATTGTCGCTCATGTTCACGACGCCTCAAAGGCAGTATTTGAATTTTGCCAGAAAAAAGCTATGGCGGAAGAACAAAAAGAAAATGAGAAACTTGAAAAGCCGATTTTAGAAATCAAAGTATCGGGTGATGGTTCTTGGAAGAAACGTGGATTTCAATCATTATTTGGTGTAACGTCTCTCATTGGCTACCATTCTGGCAAAGTTATTGATTTAGTTGTGAAAAGCAGTTTCTGTCAAGCATGTAACATGTGGAAGAATAGAGAAAATACTGAAGAATATTGTGAATGGTATGCAGATCATGAAGAAGAATGCACGAACAATCATTCAGGCTCTGCGGGCAAAATGGAGGTCGATTCGATAATCGAGATGTTTTCCAGATCAGTTGAATTATTTGGTGTCAGGTATGTAAATTACATAGGAGACGGGGATTCAAAAACGTTTAAAGCAATTGTAGATAAAGAACCATATGGCCCAGATTTTAAGGTAACAAAAAGTGAGTGTATTGCCCATGTTCAAAAAAGAATGGGCACTCGCCTTCGAAATATTAAAAAAACTCACAAGCTTGGAGGTAAAGGAAAATTAACCGATGCTCTCATAAAAAAGCTGACTACATACTACGGTTTAGCTATTCGGAGAAATATCGACAGTGTTGAAGATATGAGAAAAGCGATAATGGCAACTTATTATCACTTGTGTTCCACCGACGAAAATCCACGACACGAGTACTGCCCGCCAGGAGAAGACAGTTGGTGTACATGGCAGAAAGGTATCGTTATTGGAGAAGATACGACAAACATGGAATTTTTTGGACACCCTCAGCCACTCCATCAAGAAGTTCAAAAGCATATTTTGCCAATTTATGAAGATTTATCGAAAGATAATTTACTTACAAGATGCTTGGGCGGACACACGCAGAACGCTAACGAGAGTTACAATTCCACTATATGGCGCTTGGCACCGAAACATCTCCATTCTGGACCAAAAATTGTCGAGATTGCAGCTTTTATCGCAGTTGGCATTTTTAATGAAGGACATAATGCAATTCTTCGCATAATGAATAATTTAGAAATAAGTATTGGGAGGCAGGCCATGACATACGCCGAGGAAGCGTCGAATAACTCGCCAGGATCACCGCGCCTCTCTTTCGTCAAAAGAGGCTCGACAAGCACGAAGAGAACGACTTTTGACACAGAATCAGTTCTACGAAGAAAGCGAAGGACTGCTGTATGGCGCAGGAATCGCAGATTAGTCGGTAAGTTAAAAAAATTTTAAGTTTTCACAGCTTTTCAGTTACCAAAACTTTAAACGCGTTTTCCCGAAAGTTGCATTTTTCGAACTGGCGGGCATGATAACTCAAAAACTATTCAACCGATCTTGCTGAAGACAACACACATCTTATCAACATTATTACCTTCTATATGAACCTAAATGATTTTGCGTATTTAAAAGAAAAAGTATTTTTTTATTGCAAAAACATATCCAAAAAGTTGCATTTTCGGACAGAGGTGCCATTTCATTCAATTTCCAATATTCCCAAATTACCAGATCTGTATTGGCCTTTGATTTTGTTACACCCTGTTTGTGTACGCTCGGCGCTCGACTAGCTAGAAGAACGTAGACATATCTTCCGTCTCCTTCTCTTTCTCTCGCTATAGCTGACACGCTTGGCGATCGAGATTTAAAAACTATATTTTTTACAAGGAGATAATCAAGCTTCTCACCTGGGATTTAGCTGAATTTCACATATGTTATTACATACTCCTATTACTAATATACTAATATATTGTGTCTTTTTACTTTATTGTTTACAATATATTAACCCTTTTACAGGCCGAGGGCTCTGGGCAATCCACCGGAAAATGTGAGGGTACTTTTAAAGATTCTCGGGGTCGCTGATTACGAATCCGAGGTCAGATTTGCAAAATTCAAAATGGCGGCTTCAAAATGGCGGCCATCTATTCGAAAATCTCAAATTTTTGAAACGAAAAAAATACTACCGTATTATACGCGAAATTCTGAATAAAAAATGTCTCTTGCAATTTTTGTCTAGAATGCATGGTTTCCGAGGAAAATAAATCCGAAGTTTCCAAACGCAGTATCACCCATGACTGTATTCCCTTATCAGGCGGAAGAAAACGGGTTAGTCTATGATTAGAACACGTATGTTTTTATAGGTTTTCGTGGGCGCTGATTACGAATCCGAGGTTAGATTTGCGAAATTCAAAATGGCGGCTTCAAAATGGCGGCCATCTATTCGAAAATCTCAAATTTTTGAAACGAAAAAAATACTACCGTATTATACGCGAAATTCTGAATAAAAAATGTCTCTTGCAATTTTTGTCTAGAATGCATGGTTTCCGAGGAAAATAAATCCGAAGTTTCCAAACGCAGTATCACCCATGACTGTAGTCCCTTACGGGGGTCTACTCATTTAGAATGATGAAAAAATCGATTTTTTTTTTTTTCATAAAATGATAGTTTAACATCCCAAGAATATAATTCTAAAATATTATAGCGATATTCGAACTCCTTTTAGTGCTATAGCAGTGCTATAGATGTGTGTGAATGAATGCCGCGCGCCAAGTGAAGCGCGTGTAACGTGAAACAGCGGCGCTTCGCTTAAAAACAAATTAAACCTTGCGACCGTCCTCTTATTATTTATAACACATTCGGGGCCTTTCTGGGATGTTCTTTTTTTGGCGTCATTTCCTGCAAAGGGAAATGACGACAGAGAAGAACATTCTGGAAAAGTGCCGTATAAAAGCTGGTGCAGAGTGGGAACAGCCGCCAGTCTGCTTAGATTTTTATCAGGTACGACCCGCACTTAAAACACATAAATTTCGCACGCAGTTATCAGAATAGTCGCCTTCTATTCTAACGCGAAAAGTGTTAGCCCCAGCAGAGTTGCTTATTTTGCTGTTTTCACGCGACTTAGAGAAACCGTTCGCTTCGGTGAGAATATTCCACATTCAGTCCGTATAGTTTACGTTTTTCGTAGTAAGTTTTATAGTAAAAATGAGTACCTATCCGAAAAGAACCAAGGAATGTGCAGAACGAACTCAGAGACCACGAAAAAGAAAATTTCACGGCAATCAATTCACTAAAGAAAATGAAGAAAGTGCGAGTCCAAGTACAAGTCCAAGTACGAGTCGAAGTACAAGTGCCAAAAAAGTTGCTAGTTCGAGCAGTGACGTACACTACAATCCAATGCTTGCATATAGAATAATTGAGTTTTTTACCGTTTTTATTACGCTATCAGAACTCTTAGTTTGCTCTACATGTAAGCAAAAAGTGAAATTTGAAGAGAGCGGAAATCGGGGCTTGGGTTTCAAAATTGTGCTTTTATGTCGTTGTGGTAAAAGAGAAATAAATTCAGGACCTCTAATTCATACTGGTTTTGAGATCAATCGTAAAATTGTATTTGTAATACGTCTTTTAGGTGTTGGCCTAGAAGGTGTAAATTTATTTTGCAATTTAATGGACATTTGTAGTGGCTTGAGTCATAATGCATACAGAAATATTGTCGCTCATGTTCACGACGCCTCAAAGGCAGTATTTGAATTTTGCCAGAAAAAAGCTATGGCGGAAGAACAAAAAGAAAATGAGAAACTTGAAAAGCCGATTTTAGAAATCAAAGTATCGGGTGATGGTTCTTGGAAGAAACGTGGATTTCAATCATTATTTGGTGTAACGTCTCTCATTGGCTACCATTCTGGCAAAGTTATTGATTTAGTTGTGAAAAGCAGTTTCTGTCAAGCATGTAACATGTGGAAGAATAGAGAAAATACTGAAGAATATTGTGAATGGTATGCAGATCATGAAGAAGAATGCACGAACAATCATTCAGGCTCTGCGGGCAAAATGGAGGTCGATTCGATAATCGAGATGTTTTCCAGATCAGTTGAATTATTTGGTGTCAGGTATGTAAATTACATAGGAGACGGGGATTCAAAAACGTTTAAAGCAATTGTAGATAAAGAACCATATGGCCCAGATTTTAAGGTAACAAAAAGTGAGTGTATTGCCCATGTTCAAAAAAGAATGGGCACTCGCCTTCGAAATATTAAAAAAACTCACAAGCTTGGAGGTAAAGGAAAATTAACCGATGCTCTCATAAAAAAGCTGACTACATACTACGGTTTAGCTATTCGGAGAAATATCGACAGTGTTGAAGATATGAGAAAAGCGATAATGGCAACTTATTATCACTTGTGTTCCACCGACGAAAATCCACGACACGAGTACTGCCCGCCAGGAGAAGACAGTTGGTGTACATGGCAGAAAGGTATCGTTATTGGAGAAGATACGACAAACATGGAATTTTTTGGACACCCTCAGCCACTCCATCAAGAAGTTCAAAAGCATATTTTGCCAATTTATGAAGATTTATCGAAAGATAATTTACTTACAAGATGCTTGGGCGGACACACGCAGAACGCTAACGAGAGTTACAATTCCACTATATGGCGCTTGGCACCGAAACATCTCCATTCTGGACCAAAAATTGTCGAGATTGCAGCTTTTATCGCAGTTGGCATTTTTAATGAAGGACATAATGCAATTCTTCGCATAATGAATAATTTAGAAATAAGTATTGGGAGGCAGGCCATGACATACGCCGAGGAAGCGTCGAATAACTCGCCAGGATCACCGCGCCTCTCTTTCGTCAAAAGAGGCTCGACAAGCACGAAGAGAACGACTTTTGACACAGAATCAGTTCTACGAAGAAAGCGAAGGACTGCTGTATGGCGCAGGAATCGCAGATTAGTCGGTAAGTTAAAAAAATTTTAAGTTTTCACAGCTTTTCAGTTACCACAACTTTAAACGCGTTTTCCCGAAAGTTGCATTTTTCGAACTGGCGGGCATGATAACTCAAAAACTATTCAACCGATCTTGCTGAAATTTTGCACACATCTTATCAACATTATTACCTTCTATATGAACCTAAATGATTTTGCGTATTTAAAAGAAAAAGTATTTTTTTATTGCAAAAACATATCCAAAAAGTTGCGATTTTTTGATTTTAGGCTGCCATTTCATCAATTTTCAATATTTTCAAATTATCAGAGGTTCATATAGAAACTACAAGTGTCTACTACTAACATGATTTTTTTGATAATTTTCAGATGAATAGTGCGGACGCTAGAATGCCCGCAGCTTGGAAACAGGACTTTACAAAATAAATCACAGCGCCGCCATTTTGAATTAAAAACAAAATATATATTTTTTTTTTAGATCCAAGACTTTTAAATAAAGCACGTGAAAAGTTTCAAAAAGATCGCACAATTATTTCTACCTCAAAAAAATTCATGAAAATCGGCAAAATTTCATGCGTCTAAATGAGTAGACCCCCTTACCAGGCGGAAGAAAACAGGTCAGCCTATGATTAGAGCTCGTATGTTTTTATAGGTTTTCGGGGTCGCTGATTACGAATCCGAGGTTAGATTTGCGAAATTCAAAATGGCGGCTTCAAAATGGCGGCCATCTATTCGAAAATCACAATTTTTTCAAATAAAAAAAATACTACCGCATTATACGTGAAATTCTGAATAAAAAATGTCTCTTCCAATTTTTGTCTAGAATGCATGGTTTCCGAGGAAAATAAATCCGAAGTTTCCAAACGCAGTATCACCCATGACTGTATTCCCTTATCAGGCGGAAGAAAACGGGTTAGTCTATGATTAGAACACGTATGTTTTTATAGGTTTTCGTGGGCGCTGATTACGAATCCGAGGTTAGATTTGCGAAATTCAAAATGGCGGCTTCAAAATGGCGGCCATCTATTCGAAAATCTCAAATTTTTGAAACGAAAAAAATACTACCGTATTATACGCGAAATTCTGAATAAAAAATGTCTCTTGCAATTTTTGTCTAGAATGCATGGTTTCCGAGGAAAATAAATCCGAAGTTTCCAAACGCAGTATCACGGTGATACTGCGTTTGGAAACTTCGGATTTATTTTCCTCGGAAACCATGCATTCTAGACAAAAATTGCAAGAGACATTTTTTATTCAGAATTTCGCGTATAATACGGTAGTATTTTTTTCGTTTCAAAAATTTGAGATTTTCGAATAGATGGCCGCCATTTTGAAGCCGCCATTTTGAATTTCGCAAATCTAACCTCGGATTCGTAATCAGCGCCCACGAAAACCTATAAAAACATACGTGTTCTAATCATAGACTAACCCGTTTTCTTCCGCCTGATAAGGGAATACAGTCATGGGTGATACTGCGTTTGGAAACTTCGGATTTATTTTCCTCGGAAACCATGCATTCTAGACAAAAATTGCAAGAGACATTTTTTATTCAGAATTTCGCGTATAATACGGTAGTATTTTTTTCGTTTCAAAAATTTGAGATTTTCGAATAGATGGCCGCCATTTTGAAGCCGCCATTTTGAATTTTGCAAATCTGACCTCGGATTCGTAATCAGCGACCCCGAGAATCTTTAAAAGTACCCTCACATTTTCCGGTGGATTGCCCAGAGCCCTCGGCCTGTAAAAGGGTTAAACCTATCACAAAAAATATTAAATTTATATAATATTTTTTAAGAATTTATAGGAATGCATAAAAGACACATTAAAAAAAAAATTTAAAAAAGGAATGTTTCGAACTCGAGATCTCCAACGTTCTAGTCGCTCGATTTACTAACGCGACCACACTGTAAAAAAATTTTGTGTAAAATTACACCTATTATTGTGGGTAATTTTAAGACCCACTATAATAAGTGTAAATTTCCACTCATTTGTAAATTTTCAGTATGCAAGTAAAATAAATTCTTTAATTTGTAATTAAGCAAATTACAGAAATAAATTAACAATAGCATGCAAAATTACAGAATAAGAAATGTAATAAAACTTCTTGAAATTGGAATATTAAACATTCAAATATTGAATTTACACAACAGAATGTAATAATACTTCACGCATTTCAGTTACTACAAATAAAAATATAAAATTTATGTTTTACGATTACAAGTTTACATTATTTTCGTAATAATATTATACAGGTTTGCGATATTACACTTTAAAATGTTATTTTTACAAAAATTATTAAAGAAAATTACTTGTAAGTAAAATTTTCAATACACTCTGTTGTGTACATTTACTATTAAAATATTAAATATTTTAACTTCAAAAAGTTTTATTACATTATTATTTTAATTTTACTTTTATGTAAATTCACTTCTGCAATCTGCTTAATTATTACACAGGCCCACAAAAAAAAAAGTGGTCGGTTCTGGCATACAGACCAACATATTCTTATGTATTTTTCGACGCTGAATCCGAATCTGTGGTCAGAATACGGGGTCAAAGTGCAAATATTCGAGTAAAACGCAAAAAACCCCATTTTTCATGGTTTTTTCATCGCTATTTGAAATTAGCGAGAAAGCGGAGAGTGAATCGATGAATCTCACTCCATATTTGGATTCTATACATAAAAAAAAAGATAAAAATATTTATTTTGAGAATTTTTTTTTAATTTATGGCCCCGGATAAAAATTTGGAAAGTACGAAAGAACTAAATTGGTTTACGCTTGCGCATGCGTTTGTCATCGAACGACCTGTGCAATGGATTTCTACGTCGCTTTTTTTCATTAGCTTTAACATCTCGCTTCAACATCCAGCAATAGTCTGCCATCATATTAACGCTCCAGTTTCCTTGCCACCTACGTTCGAATTCCTTCATATCTTGATGAAATCTTTCACCTTGCTCTTCACTGAAATCTCCAAGGTTTTGGGGAAATTCATCGATGTGCGAATCAAGGAAGTGAAGTTTTAAATTCATCAGGCAACCCAAGTTTTTGAAGTTTCTAACCATATTCTCAACGATATTCTTATAGTTTTTGTCCTTATTATTCCCTAAAAATTTCGTTGCGACATCTTTGAAGCTCAACCAGGCTGCCTTCTCGGTATCATTCATAGTTTTGACAAACTCTTCGTCTCTAAACATCTTGCGGATTTGAGGTCCATCAAAGATACCTTCCTTCAATTTAACTAAAGTTATATTCTTGAAGACGCTTTCTAAGTATTTGAAGCAGGATCCTTCTTTATCAAGAGCTTTCACAAATTGTTTCATTAATCCCAATTTGATATGCAGAGGAGGTAGAAGAATTTTGGCGGGATCTACAAGAGGTCTCTTGATGACATTGTTGGAACCAGGAGTGAGAGAAGTCCTTGGTGGCCACACTTTCACGTTGTAGTGGCTCACTCTATCCCGACGAACATGCACAGATAGCATGGAAACTTGGTGAAACCTGATTGTTGTCCTAGTATCATAGACAATATTTTCAAGTCTCCACAAATTAACCATTCAAACAATGTGAAAAATATTTTCTCACAAGTGTGCGGAGAATTTTTTCGTGAATGACCATGTGCGTTTTACTCGAAAATTTGCCCTTTGACCCCACATTTTGACTGCAGATTCGAATTCAGCGTTGAAAAACAGATAAGAATATATTGGTCTGCATCCCAGCACTGACCACTTCTTTTTTTGTAGGCCTGTTGAATGAATTTTATCAAATTTTATCAAATTAATACTGAATTTCAGCTTTTAAAGCTGTTTCATACTTTTCAAAGTTTTACGAGAGTTAATGAATTGGAAAAAAAATTTTCTAAATACACATTTTCATGCATTTTTTAACGCTGAATCCGAATCTCTGATCAGATTTATCGTATCGCTTTTCATTTTTACGGTAATTTCGAAGAAACATGAAAAAACCATGAAAAATGAGGTTTTTTGCGTTTTACTCGAATATTTGCACTTTGACCCCATATTCTGACTGCAGATTCAGATTCAGCGTCGAAAAATACATAAGAATATGTTGGTCTGTATGCCAGAACCGACCACTTTTTTTTTTGTGGGCCTGTGTTATTTAACTGGTATCACTAAGCTTGACGCTGAAAAAATAGATATATTTTCAATTTTTTTTTTTTTTTTTGACGCTGATATTGGCATGACAAAGGCTTTTGCATACTTAGAACATATAAATTTTACTTGTAAGTTTCATTTATTGAAAAACTTATAAGTTTCATTTTTTAAAACAATATACTATATATAAAAGCCTGATTTTGTCAATACCAGCGTGAAAAAAAATATTGAAAATCGACCTATTTTTAAACGTCAAGCTTAATTGACACCCCTTATAACAAATAAATTTATTTATATACACTAAATGGCTGGAGAAATATTTATGCTTTAAAATAATTCAATCATTTTCTACAATATTAATAATTGTTTTATTATAAAATGTTAAGTTTTACATTTATAATGTCAAGTTTTTTATAACGTTTCGATATTAAGAATGTTGCATTATAAAAAAGAAAAAAAACAATGCAATCTCTTTTTAGTAAATATATCATCGTAAATCTATGTCTAAAGTATCTAACGATTTTTTTGTGGTGGATTATAATTGTCGCAAATAATATTGATTCTTTAATATTCATCACAAGAAAAAAATAGTAATCGTGTTATTGACATGTCAGAATATAAATGGAAAATTAAAAAAAAAAAAAAAACGTGGTAAGTACGCAGTTTTCAAAATTTGCTCGAAATAAAAATCCAATATGTATCTAAAATGGACTTTACAAATCTCCCTACTTTTATCGCACACACACGTTATATCTAAACTCAAATACGTACTTGTATCAAAAATCTTTGGAATATAATCTCATTATAGATAACTTAATAAAGCATAAAAGTACAATACGTATCTTAAATTATAAGCTCCTTTTATAATCATCTGAAAAGCAATGAGCTTTTTGTAAGTAAGATATTAAATATCTTAAATCTAAATTATTGTCTGTTGATAATAACATATTGTTTAATCGAGTTGCCTCAACCTTTTAAGATTTCTCTCGTTTAAACGTATTATCTTTAGAAATTGCATTTAATCCTAAAATCACGAAGTTGTAATACTGATGTACCCGTTAAATTGACTTAAATCACGCAATTTCCGAAATGCGCGTAAACTTTTTTTTCGCTTTAAATCGAAGTTGTTTTTTATCAGCATGGTTCTGCCGCATGACATGAATTATGAATTGTGCTCTATGCAGAATGTATTTTATTACGAAAAATTACATAGATAGGTTAAATTATAATATAAATAGAAAGAATGCGAGAAACCAACTGATAAAGTCAAATTTCGATCTCAACTTAAAATCGGTATTATAGCGTATCCATAAGGATACGCTTTCATTCATCGATACATTCGTATATCGTATATTTTTTCGGATTTTATATTTTATAGGATGCCGCAATGTATAGAAGTTTATCAGTTTCTGAAACAAAAAACTATATTAATACAGATTATACAGATATAAAGTAAATATTTATATTCAATTTAATTCTAGAATTATGTAAGAACTCACAAATTAAAAAAAATATCCTCTTTTTTCATGAAGAAAATCGTAAAGAAATGATTTCTTAATTTTTATTTAAACCATGTATCCGTAATGATTCCTTTGACTGTATAGTCTATATAGTATTTGATAAAATTAATTAGAATAAAATTTTTAAATTTTATTCTAATTAGAAAGTATAAATTAAAAAGTAACATATATAGCATATCGTAATGTACAGAAATATCCCTTTCTGAAACTAAAAAAAAATAACACAGATTATAAAGTAAATATTTAATGCTAATTTTTAAAATAACATATTTTGTAGCAGAGCTAAGTCTTTTAATTAAATTTTTTATTTTTATATTAATTTTCAATTTTTATATACATTTTTATATTTTTTCATTAATTTTTAATTTTTATTTTTTTGTAAATAATTTTTAATTTTATATTTTTACATTATTTGTTTTTTGTTTTTTTTTTAATTTTTATTTCTCGATATCAGTATTTTAGTAGGATATACTAAAAAAAATTAAAACTATTTTTTTATTATTTTGTAACTTTTTTTAAAATATTTTTTTAAATTTTTATTTTTACTTAGCACAATTTTGTTGATATCATTATTTTTGTAGAACGTATAATTAAACGTATAACTTATAGTTTTTTTATGGTTTAAAATAAACCATTTTGTTTGGATTAAAATAACTTATGTGTGTAGATTAATATCACACTCTTTTGGAAATAGGTTTTTTAATAGTTTTTTAGAGTTAATAATACTATACTATTTTGCAAAGATACGTTTTGACGCGGACTTAGCACCTTTTTTTTACCTTTTTTTAAAAAGGTAATTTTTTTAGAGATATAATATACGATAATGAAAGCAATTACAAACATATAACAATAAAAATTTACTAAAGTTAAATTTAGTATAACTACATATAGTGAAATTACTTATGATTATGATGCATTGTGCTACAGTTGGTGGTTTTATATCCTGCAACGATGTTCCTTCCTGTTAAATAAGTTATATTCAGTATTAATTAAGTCTATGACATTCATATAAGCAAAATAAATATATTTAAAGAAAATATTTACAGGATATGTTTTAAATAATCCTTCAAAATCTTCTTTAAAATGTCTCATTATAATTTGTATCAATTTTATCTCTGTTGGATTATTAGAATCATTGATATCTTTATATTTTTTATGTTGTCCATAATTGAGAATTTTTTCTTGTTTTTTTATAATTTCTTCCTTTAGAAGATCTATAGAATGTCCCATTAGTTTTTCATAATGCCAAAACATAAATGTTTTTTGTAAAAGTATCGGCCACGTGATTACACGTTTTAATATTTTTGATACTAGGTATTTCATGAACATTGTTCAAAAATAATCTTTGCGCAGGATATGTAGCTTCAAGATAGGAATTAATTTTGTGTTGAATTTTAAGATCGTTTCTTGATGAATCATCGTCAACTATTTGACATAGAAATTTAGTCTTTTCTTCAATTGTTTCCTCTGTTTCTGTATCAATATATTTTTCTGGTTGCCAATTACTACATCCTGCTTTAGCGGATAATACTTTCTTTTGTTTTTTTATAGGTATATTTAAACTTTGGCTTAGACTTCTTTTCATATGTGGCCTATTTAAGTAACAATTTCGGTCTCGAAGTTTTAAATATGTGGTATGAAATCCATCGCCAAAACATGTACCATCTTCATTTATATCTTTAAAAGTTTGTGGGTATTTATTAACAATTTTTTCAGCTATTATTTTAAACGCTTTGGATGGTATAAATTCTTGAACGTTTCTCATTTCAGAAACGGTACGGTTCACAACTGCATTTATTACATATTTGCTGCGACTTCCATTTTGCAGTTCTTTAAGCACTGTTGGTTCTAAATTATTCCATGGTATTTGAAAATTTATCCAAAATTCAAGTTCTACTTGTTTATTATTTGATATCTGATTTATTGGAGATGAAATAGATAGCGAACTTGATGATGGCGAAAAAGTTTCCTCATTTAAACTAGATGTGAGTGAAGCAGTATCAGAAGACATAACTGCAGTTTCATTTTGTACAGACCAGGATTCTTCTGGTCGTAGTAACATTAAAATTTCACCGGAACAAAATTTTAGAACCTCATTGTCATCAATTATTGTGCCATCTTTCTCTATGACAAGAACAGAACCAACAATTCCAAGTTTAATATTACTTTTTGTAATAAGATCTGTTAGCATATCATCTGATTCACGAAGTATAAGTGATATTTTATTTTTTCTATCGGCAGACCAGACTTTATAGAGATACGACATCTAAAATAAAGGAACATATATATACATGCATAATGTAACAATTTACGTTGAAGTATAAATTGCTTACATCATTTTAAGATCCAAATTTATGAATCAAGAGGTGCATATTTGAAAACATATACAGGAATAGAATTTAAATTAGTTTCCAGGATAGGATGTGGTGCAAGTAAGGAAGTGTATGGGAACAATAAAATTTTCTCTACATTGCAATCTAGACCTTTCAATTCGAACTGTTCATATATGCCAAAATCAGGATTATATGTAATTTTTGTTATGGTACCTAAAAAATAAATGTTTGTATAACAGTTATTTATCAAAATGTATTTAATTTTACATAGAGTGAAATAATCAAAACAATCTTTACCTACACAGATACACATATTTTTTTTATACGTTATACCTTTAAAAGTAACTTGTGAGGATATGTACTTTATATTTTCATTTTCTCTTTTATGAAAATAATCTGTTATAATGAAAGAAATTTGATCATTAAAGTTTTGAGAAATATATTCTTGTGCATCATCTGCTATTACTAAAGTACGATAATTATTATTGAAATATTGATTTTGCAAAAATTGATGTTTGTGTGATAATAATTTAATTACGTTCTTAAAATTTTGGGAATGTTTAACAATGTTTTTAAAATACCTATGTTTGCTTTCAAACCTCAAGGTCCATAAGTGTTTCAATGGACCAAAACATGTAGTTAAAATGGGATAATGAGAAATATAATGATGCTTCGGCCTTAATTTGATACTTGGAAAACATTTTACTCTCAATGATAAGTAATCATTTATCTTTTCTTGTAATAACGCAATCTGACCAAAGGACAAAGCAGGAGCACAAATTAAAGAACATATTTCTCGAAGATATAACATTAATATCCAAACATCATTCTTAATATTCTTAACTACATCAAAGATTGCTAAGGGAAATATTAATAATATTTTTCTGATTTGACTTGCAGTGCCTGCAATTTTAGTTGAATCTCTTATAAGAGGAATACTATTACGTACATTTTCGTACAAAAACTTCATTTTTTGCAATCTATGATTTAGAAATTGATAAGGAAACCAACCTTCTTTCACAAAATATTTTATACAATATAAGATCATATGAAACGATTCCTTCAAAAAGATCATGTGCTATGCAGGGTGGTAATCCTGGATTACAAATGTGAAAATAATTAAGTTTATTCAGAGGCGAATCATTTTTTATTCCCTTTACAGCTTTCATGATATTTTTTGCTTGTGTGACACACAAATTGTAATTATCTGAATTTCTGTTTATATTAGTACATGCATACTTTGATTGGAATTCATTTTGAGTTATATCACAAAAACGACAAAAATATTCAGAATTAAAATTTTCGGTAAAACCACCAATTTGATGGCTTCCTAAATTATCCCCCAACATAGCAACAACAGTGCCAACAAAATTTATTGTTTTATTACCAACATTAATATCTATTCCTTCATTTTCTAAACATTTTAAATCATTTATAAGATATTCCATTATTTTTTCCCAACCAAAAAATGTTACATGTTTTTCATAGCATAACATAACAAGCTGTATATTATCAACTTTTGATCTGAAGTAAGGGGGTAAATTTCCTAGCACCATATATACGCCAACAAGTTTAAATTTTTTTTTGGCTGAACCCAAAGGATTACATATTTCAAATGCATCTTGATACAATAAAATTTGTAATGTATATTTATTATTACGAAAGAAATTATTGTTTTTTAATACACTACCATCTTTAATATCAAAGAGCGCATTACTATTGTGGCGATGCGCCTGCCTCGCCACTAGCCCCTTCTCCGGCCGAACCGCATGCCGCGATCACGCATCCGACACCACTAGCGCGGCATGGCCCGCGCGCGTGATTCCCCACCCGGCTACCCACGCCGGGTGGGTATATAAGCGCGCCGTTCCGAGACCGAAGCACCAGTCCTGTCCCGATCCTATTCCTGACTAGACCTGGCCTACTACCTACGATCACGATTCCTCCAGATCGGGAGCACCCGATCTATCCGCACGGAGACACGGGCGCACCCGTGCCTCAATCCGGGCGCACCCGGAGTGCAACTGCCGTCCTGGGCGCACCCAGGCCGGTTTCCGTCCTATACCGATACCTGCTCCGCACGGAGACACGGGAGCACCCGTGCCTCAATCCGGGCGCACCCGGAGTGCAACCGTCGTGTCGGGCGCACCCGGCACGACTTCCACCGATTGCCTGGCTTCCTCCTGGCAGCCCCAGGATACCGCGCCACGCACCGGGGCTTCCGACAGCCCGCCGATGTAGATAGCCGCGCCGTTAGATGATAAGTACCGCACCGTTAGATAATAAGTACCGCACCGTTAGATAATAAGTACCGCACCGTTAGATGATAAGTACCGCACCGTTAGATACTAAGTACCGCACCGTTAGATGATAAGTACCGCACCGTTAGCTCATAAGTACCGCACCGTTAGATCCGCACCGCCCGCTAGATATAAGATACGCACCGTTCGCCAGGAAGATACACACACACTCACCCTCACCCCACTGTACAGGCCACAGTGCCTCCCACCACACGCCCAGCGACACACACTCACTACATCACCACCACTCTGTTCATACACGACCACTCATCTGTACATACATCATCACCATCTGTACAATAAATTCAGTGCAAAACAAATCAGAGTCTCACGCCTTCTTCGACCCTGACCACGACGAGCTAAGTCCGGCCCGCGAGGCAAGGCGTACCGTTACACTATTATAAATCTGAAATAAATTTAAACAAAAGTGTTGAATATCAGAATTTTGTAATAAAACCTTAATAGTTTTCAAAATTGGAATATAATAATAAAAACATTGTTTGTGATTGTTATCAATTCCTAAATTAATTTGTACAGGCATCACAATGTGAAAATTTTGTTGAAAATATATATTTCTTGAATACGTATTTCGAAGACTACCATTAATGGAATTATGAATATTTTCAAAAAAAGAATAACTGTGTTGAAACATATCTTTAATTTTATCTTTTATATCATCTTGAATATCACTTTCATTTAAAGACTTAATAAAGTGTTCATGAATAAGTTTCAGTATAGATGACATACCATCTATTACAGCTTGTAGAGCAAATTCTGTTAGAAAATATTTTGCAGTCAAATTTAAATATAATTGTGAAATAGCTTTTTTAGTATTTTCTATATCACCAAAAACTTGATTTGAAGTTATCTCTTGAGAAACAAGATTGAAATTATTACTCACATCAAAAATTAAATTCTTCGTTATTAACAATAAACTGCTTATCAAAATTGTTTTCATTATTATTATATGAATGATGTCTACATATGTGCACTGCATAAGTATTGACTGTCTTGAAAATTGTGTTATTTAGAAGACAAGATCGATATCCACAACAAATCCCAATTTTACTTTGCCTAATATGATTATATAAATGTTTATGAAAATCTACTCTATTTGTAAAATAATTGTTACAGTTTTTTTCTTTGCAACAATAAGTAACACATGTTCTTTCTTTATAATTTTTTTTGTGGCATCTAAGAATATGTTTTTTAAAATTAACATATTTATTAAAATGTTGCCCACAGTTTTTGAACAGACAAATAATTTTTAAATAAGGCATGTTTTTATGAAAAATTTGATGCTTGTTATACAAAAGAATGGATGAAAATGTACTGTTGCACATTACACATTTGAACATTGTTCAATATTTAATCTTCAAATAAATAAATAAAGAAATTTATAATTGTGTAGGAAGGAGTTTGTGTGAAAGGAGAAATAAAACTGGACTGAGATAGGATTCATATAAGGATATTTCCTTTCAAAGTAGTAACTGCAACATATTTCATATGAAGAATTATTGAAAAAAAAAAATAAAACTGAATGTCACACAAGTGAATGATATTACAATGACAATTATAACATTTGTATACATGTTTTGAAATCAATTAATAAAACATACCATATTATGATCTTACCTTGTCCTTGGCAAATTTTTTTTGTAGACTCACTCAACTGTTTGGAATGTTGCTTTAGAAAACGTTGTATGAGGAAATAAACAGAACGAAGTTAATAGTTAGAGATGATCTGCTCAAGGTCATTAGAAGAATCCTCTTTCTTTTATTATATATCACTGCAAATTTTAAGTTAAAAATATGTCAGATTACATAGCACAAACTTGGATTTTAACAAATTTAAAAATTAATATTTATAAAATTAAAAATACAAAATTATATGTATGTAAAACTGTGATTTTTCAAATAATTTTTACGATTGTAAGTTGAATTTATGTAAAAACGAAAAATTCTATTTAAAAAGCATGAAAGATTCTATTAATTTACAAATATATATGCAAAAACTTTTTTGTTTGAACATTGCAATATAAAAATAATGATATTATAAAGATTGAACGAAATTACAATGAACAGCTATTCTTTATAATGTATATGTTTGAAACTAATTACTAAAATATTTTACTTACCTATCTTGTGAGACCAAAAGATTGCGTGATCGAACAAACAATAACGATTTAGGCAAATTGAACAAAGACGATAATCTCGATGAATGTTATACGGATGTTCTCTCTCTCACAGCAGAAATATATAAAATTCACGCACTTCGGGATCCGGACAATCGGACAATGCTTAGAGCTAGAAAGTACAATGGCTAATGGCTGATGCAATATGCAATCACGCACGAACACGAACTGGCACCTTTCCGATGATCGTCATTTCGACGGTTTAGCCAATTCATTACTAGTACGTCAGACTTATAACACGCATGCGACAGCGCTGCTTACGCGATCGCTAACCAATCAGCTACGAGTAGCTGCTGCGCGCCTATCTCGAGATATTAATGCCATCACATCGCGCATATTCTGCAGCGAGATATTACCATTATATTTTGATAATATTACAAAAATTAGGATAATTACATAAATATTTGAAATATTATATTATTTATGTAATTTTCCATATAAAATAAGATATATTTACACAATAATAGACAAATCTACATAATTTTTGTAAAATTACAAAATTTCTGTAAAATAATATAACTTTTTTAAAATTACATGATTTTGTGTATTTACTGTATTATTTATGTAATTTTTACGTCTATTATTTTGTAAATTTACCGACTTTTTACAGTGCATCGTAGATTATGTACATGACTTTACAATTATTTCTTGTAAAATAATGGTACGAGTTATTGTATCGTATATTATATTAGTAGGAGGGGTATCAATATGTAACAACATACTGAAATTTAGCTAAATCTCAGGTGGGAAGCTAGATTATCTCCTTGTAAAAATATAGTTTTCGAATCTCGATCGCCAAGCGTGTCAGCTATAGCGAAAGGGAGAAAAGGAAACGGAAGATATGTTCAGTAGTTCTTCTATTTGTGATGTACGTGCGCTCGGCTAGAAGAACGCAGACATATCTTCCGTGCGTGTGTAGCGATACTGCGAGGAAAAACCATGTACGTGTGCGCTCAGCCAGCTAGAAGAGCACAGACATATCTTCCGTCTTCCTCTTTCTCTCGCTATAGCTGACACGCTTGGCGATCGAGATTGAGAACTGTATTTTTACAAGGAGATAATCTAGCTTCCCACCTGAGATTTAGCTAAATTTCAGTATGTTACATAAAATTTATATACAAATAAACATTTAGTTTATAATAAAAATATGACACCTATTGATACAGCCATGACGCGAAAAAGTGTACGGAGGCAGCGTGTTCTACCCCCTTACGGGGGCTCCACCACGCGTCGCGTAGTGTACACGAAACAATAGATCGTGAATTACGCGAAACCGTTGCCGCGAATGTAATTATTACTCGTGAGGAAAACATACGCGCATAGTGTTTTTCTGAGTGCGTGAGTTTTAGTGTTAGTGTTTTTAGTAACTGATCCATTTTATAATGGGACGGAAAATTGATGACAACATATCCATCGGCTACAAACTTTTTTGAAGAAAGCATGGAGGAAAAGGTTAGTGGTATAAATTCATTGTATACGTGTTCAGCGAATTGTAACAAGGGTTTGTGTACAATGTTACGTAATAGACATAAGTGTACACATAAGTAACAAGCTTTGGCATAGATGTAGAATGTGCTATCAGTAACTCATTGTCAGTGAGAAAGGCCCTAACGAGTCGACATAGAATTGATGTCAAATTGATGTAATTGTATCGATTCGATGGCAATTGATGTCGATTTAATGGTCACTTCTCCTGGGTAATTAGCACGTTTGTTATATATTACGTCAAAGCTTATGCGTTACTTGCCGTCTACGATACTATATGTATATATATACAGGTGTCCATTTGAAACAGTACGGCTCAATAACTCTGTAGGGGAAATACAAATAGTTCAAACAAAGGTGTATGGTTTCGAAGGATACACGGACAGTGTTGGTTTGACCTTGATTTCGTTTTCGTCATGTAGATATGTCGATTTTCTAAATGGAACTCCCTATTTTATTACATATGTTTTTGTAAGTTTATCTTGAGAGCTTTCCAAAACACTATATAGTGTTTTATTAGTATTTTCGGAGTTATAGGGTTGAAATAATTTCTTAATTTACATAAACTATAAAATATCTCGTAAATATTCACTTTTTCGATGACCTTACCTCAATACTTTTATGCACAGAATGAAATCAATTGATGTAAAGAAAACACATAGTTGTTTTAAGAAAAGTAATTTGTAACTAACAATTATTTTATTAAAAACAACTATGTGTTTTCTTGACACCGATTGATTCCTTTCATTATTCTGTGCATAAAAGTAATAGGTAGGTCAGGTCGAAAGATGAATATTTTACGAGATATTTATAGTTTATATGTAAATTAAGAAATTATTTCAACCCTTATAACTCGGAAATACTTAATAAAAATACTTTATTATAGTGTTTTGGAAAGCTCTTAAGATAAACTACAAGAATATGTAATAAATAAGAGGGAGTTCCATTTTAAAAATCGACATGACTCTCACATAACCTTGAAATGAAAATTCAAGGTCAAACCAACACCGTCCTATGTATCCTTCGAAACCATACAACTTTTGTTTGAACTATTTTGTTGTACCTCCGTTTGTAGAGTTATTGAGCCGTACTAAATAGACACTGTATATATATATATATATATATATATATATATATATATATATATATATTTATATTTATATTTATATGTATATATTTATATATATATGGACATTCTTTACAAACCGAACGCCTTCTGACTGACACATTTATTTAGCTGAAACTTTTTACGTGTTCTAGTACAACAAAAAGATACGTATTTGAGGAATTTACAAAAATTTTTGGGAAATAGAAAGGATGGAAAAATTTTTGATATATTGTTAAAATTTAACTTCAATTTGTTTGAGTTAGAAATCATTTTTCATTTTAAAGGCAAAAGAACGAGCTATAATAAAAGTACTTGAAAAATTATTAACAAATCTAATTGTTATTTAAATGTTTAAATCGATTTAACAATCACCCCAAATTTAATCAAGTTTTTACGTCAAATTTCCTTTGAAAACACATTTTTATTGATGATTTATAATTGGTACTATACGAAAATTAATTTAGGCGGTTGGTCACATCACATGCGGGTCAGCATCTCACGGTCCATTTTATTGTCTCATGTTGTTTTTTCAAAATATTTTTCCATCAAATAATCGTATTTGTTAGCCAAGAAAACTTTATAAAATTTAGGATATCAATAAAAACATTCGTTCTGTCTTGATTGAAGGTACACTGAAAAGGTAGTAGTGACGGTTTATTGTAAAGGCTATGTTCACTGTCGATTTTTGCTTGTTGCAACAGTTTTGTTATCTGTGCTTTCGTGATTGTGGTCATTTGTGTTGATATTGAAACAAGTTTAGGACAACAAAGTCTAAAGAAAATAGCAAAACAATGCCAAAATGTGTCAAAGTTATGAACGAACATTCGTACGATAGATGTTTAACTTTCAAGAAAAAGTCATTCGAATATAAGAGAGTTGAAAAGAATGAAAACTGTTACGAGCACTTAATTTACCTGTAACACCGAGTCATTAGAATTTGTACTCCTGTCGCTCGTCGTATAAACAACAAAGAAATGATGACGACATCACCAATGCTGAAATGGTATGTATATGAATTTACAAATAAACAATGCAAAGCACGCATGCATAGTATAACCCATTACATAACCTTAAAAGTAAATACGTAGGTAACAAATGTAAGATTTTGGCGATCACAGTTGATCTTAGATAATTAGTAATAAAAGTAATGTGCGTTCTGTTTCCAAAAGTAACTAGATGTTGGCGCGAAACATACATTATTAGTTTTGAATGACTGATGGGCATTAAATCTTCTTGCTTGTAAATATTGTGTATTTAAAAAGCATATGTGAAAATAACGTTTCAAAGCACTTTCATTGACTTTCCACCTTATCTCCTTAATATTAGAAGCTCGTGGCACCAACTTACGTACGACCTTGCGCCGTTTTATCTGCGGGAATTTAAAAGTCGTAAGACTACTGGCTACTTTAGTATGTGTTCATTAAAATCTCCACTACAAACTTCTATCAAGTCTATTTATTTTGTAATTATTTTATGTTTCATTTTGTTTATAAATATTAATCATAAAGTATTTTATTTTACAGCCGGAAATAGAGAGGAGTCATGTAATGAAGAGTCAGATAAAATTGGTAGTGGAGAAACTCTGGATTATCGAGAAAGTGATGTTAATGAATGATCGCATCGAATCATTAAACAAAGGATTGAGTATCTTAGGTTCTTCACCGATTAAAAAGAAAATTAACGCAAAAGATACTCTGAAGAGAAAGTAAAAATTACGGAAGTGATAAAGAAAAAGTTTTCCATATGACTGATGATGGTCCAGATGATGATGATGATGATGAAATAACAATTTGAGAACTTTGCAAGAAAGTTTCAATACTTCAGACGACCGAACGCATAAAATTAAAATTTGACTATTTTAGATTGGTCTTACCAAAAATATCACTAATTTCCTACCGCTGTCATATTAGATAAGTGTTGCAAAGAATATCGCTCAAGAAAAAGGAATATTAGGTGATCCAACTCCTAAAAAGCCATCCATCTTAGAAGCAGATATCGTTAACTTGATTATTCATCTATCAGTCCGATGATTACGCAAGTATCAGCCAAAAGATTGCCCTGTAAAGTTGATGGCAAAAGAATTCAAATGTAGAAACGCCTACTTTGAATAATCTAAATGAATTATATGAACATTTAAAATTAATAACCCCACAACAAAATGTAGTTTCTCGAAATTCGCTAGCTTACGACCCAAAATTGTGTGTTAGCAGGATCTGCTACACATTCAGTTTGTGTCTGCCCGATACATGAAAATGTTAAATTACTAATTGACGGGCTAATTTAAAATCAATCACAGCTGATTCGCCGAGACCTATAGTAAATTATCATGATTGTTTGATCATATGACATAATGAAAATCTACCAGCTGTTTTTAGGATTATGTAATAAATGTCCTGGTGTAGCGAATATCATTGATCAATTAGAACAAAATTTCGAAGAAAATTCCATTAAAATGTTAAGTACAAACAATGGGTTAAAACTGAGGAGAAGAGAACTACATTACGAACCCTAATATCTGCTGTTGACGAATTTTTACAATCCTTAAGTGACGGTCTGACTAATTTACTACTGCATTCATTTTTAGTTAATAAACAAAGAATTTTAAATGAAAAGAAAATAAATTAATGAAAATGAATGTATCGTTATTTGTGATTTTCTGAGTAACTTTGTAATTCAAAATTCTGTTCAGGTATTCACTGGAATAATCAAGTCATACATCCATTTTCAATATATTATAAAGACGATAAAATGAATTGAAACTAAAAGTCTTGTATCTATGTTTGAATGTTTGTGCCACGATACTATTGCTGTTCACCTCTTCAAAGACAATTAGTACAGTGTTACATAAACTAAATTACAGTGGATTGAAAAATAATATATTTTTCGGACGGTGCCAGTGGGCAATACAAAATAAGAAAATTTTATTAATCTGACTCATCATGAGCAAGACTTTAAATTAGCAGCTGAGTGGTATTTCTTCCAACTTCATGGGAAAGGACCATGATGGAGTTGGTAATTTTGAAAAGACTTGCTGCTAGAGCTAGTCTACAAAGGTGAATAATCCTATTCTACACCTGAAGAATTATTTACTGGGCAACGGAAGCCTTTCCAATGTTACATGTCGTTATTCGACAAATGAAGATTATAAAAAGAAGAAAACTATACAGTACGTTTTCAAAAGCTTCAACGATAAAAGGAACTTAAATATCATTGTATGATCCCAGTATCTCTTCAACAATTGAAGCAAAGCAGTTTTCATTGTATGAAAAATATTGTAAAAATTTTAAATAAGACATAATATATATTTTTAGACTATTATGTAATATATATCACGGACAAGATACTTATTTACAACGTATCGAAATATTAATA
>CABEGB010000369.1:0-460357 GCA_901521435.1 Crematogaster levior
AATCGCGTATCGAAATCGCTGAACGTGTCCACACATCCATTATTCAACTCTGTGAAATCCATGTGAACTGAAACAACTGCTTCTCAGTGAGACTATGAGAGACATACTCAATCCTACCAACTGTCTTCTTCTTTTTAATCACTAGTGACGCAATAATTATGTAATAAAAAGTGGATGTCGTTTAAAACTATCCTTCCTGAGATCATGGCATATGTATTAGCTTACTAATAAAATATCCCGTTTAATTTAACAAGATCGAAAATCGATAAGTTCACGCTTCTTCCTTAGTTAATCAGAAATAAAGCAAAGATTCTATAATCTCTCGGTTCTTAAGCCGTCACTTATCGAGATTGCCTCTACAGTTGCTTTAAATGTTTACGTAAAAAGAAGAAAATTTTCTGCGATCGAGAGGTTATTACTATAATTTACTTCTTTAACTATAACTATTGTTGTCATTTCGCGTGAATGAGAACTGAGATAATAGCATACAACTAGTTATAACACCTTCGCATTCTTACGGTGAAATGCCTGACACAGAGGCTATCTTTCTCCTGGTGGCTGTCCGCGCTGCTGTCGTACCTTTCGAGGAGAGAAATGCAGTGCAAAAGCAGTTAAGAGAAAGGCACATTGGGGAGCCGAGATGACGCGATGGGAACGAAAAATACGGTATAAACGATTATAGGAAACCGATTGACGAGATAAAAAGTACGCACGCGATCGTCGTTGCATGTCAAGTCTGCGTGTCAGTATGCGCTACAGCAGAAAAAGCATAGAAAGAGATACACAAAGAATTTAAGAATCAATGGAAAGCTTTTGTTGTCTATAAAATAAAAGTTTTCCATAGAGACCGTGCTACACTGAACGCACCGGAATTCAGGCTGAAACCACGTTATCGACAACGGTAGTGGTGTAGGGGCGCCCGCCCGCCTGCAATAATAGTAACATAAAAATTCAGCGCGCGCAAAGCTTTTATCAACGTACGCTTGTGAATGAGCCATTGTCAGAATAGTTTTATACGCAATAGTATGTACATCACCGTTTTTATCTGAATTTTTCATCACTTCGAGCCCGACCAAACACAAGTACGCGTTCCTATTCTACCTGACCATCAATTTGAAATTTGCATTTTAAACTGCAGAAACTGACCTTCGCAAAATGTTTTCATGTGTGGGGAAGTACGTCTATGAGCTACGAAACTAACGAGTGCCTATTGTTATGGGGGCTCTGGAGCATTTGTATGAAATATATTGAGCCACCCAGAATCCCTGTGGGTGGTCTGTGCAGCCTCCTTCTGAGCGGCTATAAAACCCCACTCCACGTCCTCCTCCTGCTCAGGGGCTCACAGAGCCCACAACACCCCCTCCCCATTTGGTCGGTACATGTGAACTAGGCTCATAAATAAACCACTGTCCGATGCAAATCTCAATGTGATGGAGCATACTACTTTCTGCACAGATAATTAAAGTGCCACACAATTCAAGAATTTGTAGAAAATGACTGGGAGCAAGCAAAAATATGAAAACCTGTTTTGGAGTTCAAATTAATTGAAAACAATATACATGAAGATTAATGACTCAGAGAAATCACATATTTTAAATCTCAACCATCAGGTGTCAAATATTACACAGAAGCATCGGCCTGAAGAAAATATTCGTAAACTCTTTAATAGAATTAAAAACAGCCAGATTTCACATATATGACCCCGACTAAGCAATGCTTTTAAAGAAACACAGGGCTTCACGCCGATCGACCCCGCCGTATATCTCTACATGAATGGGAATGCTTGAAGACAGATTTATATTATACACAGTGCAGGTTATCCCCAATCATTCCTCTAACGTTGCAGGGTACACCTAGTGTTACGGAAATAAAATAACACATCCAAGCCTCCCCAAGATCGTGCCTTTCTTCACACACACACACACACACACACACTCGCATACAAGAACAGTCAGTATTTTAAAACAATTTTGGCTTAAATAGTCTGGCTAATGTAGCTATAAAAATTTAAGAAGAAAGGTAAATACGCACAGTAGCTTCATTTAAAGTCTTCAAATATTTCGTACATCAACTGGCGCCGTACTTTGAACTCGCACGTGCATATTAATATCATTAAATTATCGTTAAATTACCACATACAAACCGATTAATTCTGAAGTTGTCGGAGCTTCAACTAAAAACAAAATGTAAGAACAGAGAGAATAAATGCACTTCCGGTATGTGTATAAAACCGCTACCAATGACTCCTGAGACCCAAAAACGTAACTCTCAAATCAAAACATAAATAGAATTTACCAAATGTATGGCAGGTACAGTACGTTAATATTAACGACCGTTGATCGTCATATGAAGCGAATGTGGCCGTTACAATATTATGCATTTTTACATACATGCGCACAAGTTTGTCTAGTTTGGAATTATACTCAGAAGGTTACCATCTCCCCCTGACGACGTTCAACTTTTTCAAAGAACGTGTGCAAGAGCATTAATGCTGCAGCATCTCGGACGCCTGAGTGTTAACTCTGTTGCACAGCTGTTGCCTCCAGAGACATTTGCAGAGCCTGCTTATGCCTCGCCCTGCTTGTTCGCCACAGTGATTTAAGCAACACGCTCTACACACGTCCGCGCAGGCTGCCTCACAGCCATAATTCTTTACATTCATAAAAATGAAGCTCAGGAAGTGCTAAATGCTCACGAGACACCAATGCCACCACGCACCCGGGGCTCCCCTCTTCCACTATAACGCGCTCCTGCCCCCGCACCTCCTGTAAACAACGAGGAAACCAAGCTAGGCTCGGCCAATTTGTTACACGTTTTTATAGATAACAAACAAAGAACAATGACTTCTGCGACACCAAAACTATTCGTTCCAGCCTAAAGCCCTCCTTCCTATTTACTGATTAAGCAAAATAATTATCAGACCTGACAACACCAAGTGACTCTGTTCAATCATCAGTCCAACAGAATAAGACTAGAGCTCCGCTTCTGACCGCCAACTTTTTGGATCGAAGATTCACACGTCGTTGACTCTTCAAAAGTAAATACTTTATGTAAAAACTACCCAATATTTGATATTTTCATATTTACAGGTGGAACGTTGCTATTAGCGCGATGTGCAAGTTCAAACCATGTATTAAAAATTCTGTATTTACTTTAACAGAAATAAACTCCTTAAGCCTCCCTCCGCGCTACATAAAACCAAAAATCATAAAAGATATTTAAACTTACCAAGTGTTAAGGGGGTCATGGACGACGGTCCACCATTTTGAGCAACCATGAAACCATATCACAAGATCGTTCATATTCTTCGTCCAAGGCCGAAGTCTTCGACGCCTTCCTGCATCCTCTAGAAAGACTTTGCCTGACATTATCATGTTTGGCTCTGGCTTTTTCAAGTGCTTATAAATATCAGAAGACATGCATTAGAAATATCGAAGTTCCTTTATAAAGAAAAAGCATAATTCGCAAAAATTGTCTCCGTTTCCACACTGCAGTGGCAAGATAGAACCATAGTAGATAGAGAACGATTTTTTTTTACCAACAAGCGAAAGAAAGCTGTTTTTTGCGACAGCCTCTGTTAGAACGTTGGAGCGTCACGCGAGAAAAATGAAAGAATTCGTTGAACACATTTTACCTGTAACATCTCGTCGGCGGGTTTCGTCAATTGCGTCATTAAAGCTGACCTGCCGAGAGAATCTGTCGGATCTGAGTGTACTTTTTCGTCTGCCACTGGCGCGATACCAAGCGCCGGTACGCCCATTTGCTGAGGCATGTCACTGGAATTTGAAGCATCTTGGTTCTCTATCGTACTATCTTCGGTTAGACTTCTTCTTCGAAACCTTTTTCTTTTTCTGGATGTTGGACTTTGCGAACCTTCCCTGTAGAAATTAAAAAAAAAAACAATTAGCAATATTTTCAAAATCAAACATAAAGGAATTGTTCCTCCTCAAAGTACGCACCTCGAGGAGAGCCCTTTCGACACTTGAGGACTAGCCGAATCCTCTGGTAGATCTCCTACGGAACTTTGCGCCAAACTCTGCCTAGGAACTTTATTCTTTTCTATCGTCAGACCGGAAGACGCGTGTGGAATGTCTAACGATGGGGCTGTGGGTTGTGAGACGGTTTTTTGCGGCCTGGACTCCGTCTTACTACTGCCAGCAGTTTTACTTTCCGAAAGGCCCTTAATTTGCAGAGACTCAGCGGCTTTTAGGAGTGCTGCCAATTGGTCTTGGGAAATATTTACTTCCCCTCTGTACATATAATCCATCATTGCCTTAAGTTCTTTGAATTTTACATCTTTGAGTATGAAGACTGGATGCTTGTCATAGTGTTCGCTGAGGAGGCACTGTAACATGAAAGTACGTAATCTTTTCAGACAAACAGTCAATATTAATTACATATAATAATTCATCTTCAACTTATAATAAATACACATGTACTCTATCATATTTGAAACTTTCTGTTATAATACATAATATAAATGTGCTGCAAGAAATATATAAACGCGATCAAATTTAAAAATATTCGTTAGAATTATAAATAGATTTATTTAGTGGTATCAATTTCTCATGTATCCTATACTGTAACTAAGAATACAAAGTGTTACATCTGTTATACCTCAAGATCTAAATACATATGCATGTATACTTCGAGCACATTATTAATTTTCATAGAGCAGTATTCAATTATTGCAACAGTCGTTCTACATCCCCACCCATATTAGGGTAAAATCCCAGGGCAAGTGCCCTGGAAATCAGCCATCTTGCTTTCCTTGTATTGATCAAGAGGACCTAGGAGGGGGCTTCAGGCTTTTGCCCCCCACTCCCCTCCACTGCACCTCCTACACTCCTGCCCAGGCAACGTTCAACAAGCACGGCCATCTTGTTTCAACTTGAGATCCCCCTCCTCCCCCTTGCTACTCAACAATCTATCTCACTCCCTCCCAGCGTATTTCGTATTGATCTAACCCAACTGGACAAAGTGAGGGGAGAAAAAAGCTTCAAAACACGCAATTACAATTTACGTTCATTACAATTACGTTCATAATTATTCTCCTCAAAATTCTATTAATTTTAATTCGCATTTTTGCTAATAAATAATTTAATGATTAATAGAACACGATATTAATAAAATTGTGTCAATAAATTATCATCGCTCATTAAATTATTATGCAAGTGTTTCTCTACTTTCAAATATCGACAATTACCCTACAACAGCATTATAAGGTAAAAGAGGAAAAAAATTTTGATTCTGATTATATTAATCAATCGACTAATTCCAAGAGAGTATAAAGGAAATAAAATAAGAATTCGCAGCTGGTATCTCACAACTTGGAAAAAAAAAGGAATCGCTTGAAAAACACAGGAAGGTGGAAACGAGTTGTAGGATTAAATAAACGGTACATTTTGCTCACCTCAAAGTATGGACTGCACGCGGAGAGGACTACTTTGTGGGCCTTAAGAGTCTTCCCCTCCGCCGCCAGCGTCCCGCTTTCAAGGAGTGTGTCGAAGTTTTGTATGAGCGTACTTTGGTGGTTGTTCCACCTGAGACAGAACTGCTGGTCGTCCTCCATGGTAATTCTTCGTTTCCTCGTTTCTGCACAGAAAAAAACAAGCATGGTTAAGTGACAATGTGTAACGAACGAACAAGAAACCGGATAACTTAATAGTGCGGAACCAGCTAAACCGTCCTCTCCCTCTCTTTCACACGCTCCGTTTTTCCTTACCGTGCTATCAATCCGACCGAACGACCCGACGCTATCTCGTCCTCCCGCGACCAATTATTATCGCGCACATCGAGCTGAACGACGTACCCGCGAAAGTACGTCTCTTAACTTTCGTACTGGCTTGACAGTCTCACGTTCTTTTCTCTCTCTTTCTTTCTCCTCTCTCGTACACAGTCCTCGCGGGAGGACGGAGGCGAAAGCTCCGCAACGAAGCGCCGAAGCTTCCAAAATGGCCGTGTGAGCGATGCGTCGGTCGGATCGCTCTTCTGGCCTTTTCCTTTGTGCGTGTCTGGTAACGGTAATAGGCTGCCTGGTGGGGATGATGCAGGAGGACGCGCAAGCACCGCGCACGCGCAACCGCGATGTCCGGGCTGCGCACACGGCTTGCGCAACAACCGCGGAGACTCCTGGGATTCAGGGGCGGCTGCTCCGGGTACCACCGCCTCTACTATCCCCCCTCAGAAATCTGAGTTTTTTTTATCGAAACTAGATTATGATTTTTTATCGCGACGTAAATCGTAAATACTGATAAAGAACATAATGTTACACGTTAGCAGACATCAGGGTAGTAGAAAACACGGAAGACTAGGAAAAAAAAAACGTCAGAGAATGTACCTGAAGACGACGCGACGTCACGAAGATTCCGAATCTCGAGAAACTTGCTTACTGCGACGAGCGACTGAGCGGATCACAATTCATGATTCGCGTAGCTTCGTCAGGACATTTTCATCGACGATCTTGTCACCGGTCGAGACGCGACGAGCGAAAACGGAACGCGTCCAACTCGATTTACGTCAGCGCGATTTACATTAGCGGCGAGCAATAAATACGAAAAATCGATCACGCGACTCGCTGCCGACGTAGGTGGGGAACAGTGAGGAAAAGGGGAAAGGGTTACTGGACACGCAGCAGGACTAGAGCGAGGACTAGAGTGCGCAGTCGCGAGGGGCTGCGCGAGGCAGAGAAAGAGGAAAAAAAAGGAGCGAAAGAGACGGGAAGAATCGTTCCTCGACTCGCGCGCGATTGCGTAATCTATTTATATTGTTATCTCGCGCGCGAAAGCGCGTTACGTCAGGCGGTGCCGAGTCCATGCATGCGTGCGCAAAAAAACAAATTGTTGACAGATCTTTTTTTTCCCCCGATCGTACACCGCGCGCGCGAGCGCTCGCCGAAAGAAAAATCGGAAGGCGGGCAAAAGGGGGGGGCAGCAGTTTGCGGCGACGCGAGCAACCTCCTCCTCGCCCCGCGGGAGGACTAGAAACCACGAGAATTGGAGAACGGAGACGTGGAACGCAATATGGCGGTCGGCGAGGTCGGGCCCGGGACAAAATGGCGGCGGGTGAAAAGCTCGCGGTGGAAAACCACGGCGATCGATCCGCGCTCGAGTCGACCGAATTCCCCGCGCTCGTGCGTCGCGTCTGGACAATGGCAATGAAATCGCAAACGCTACGCTACTACACGCGGGAAATTGACATCCTTACCGCCGACATCACCGATGACGACAATGAGCCGCGGGATCACGACGCGCGATACACCTCCAACGGCTCGAAATCTCACTCGCCATCTCACGGACCCGCCCGCCGCGCCATGTCACCCACAATCCTCGACGCGCGATATCCCTTCGATCGGGACACGTTCCGCGTGAACCGCTCGCGCGCTTACGTGCGACATGCTCACTCACCTAATAAGGGAGATATAAAACAATCTAATATCACAGCAATGGAGTCGGTGAAAAGTGTAAAACAGCGTGGAGTGTCCAGGCCCGGCGTCCGCCTCGTGCGCTGCCCTTTTCAACAATGGCGTGGCTCAACGCCTTTCAGCTCGGCCGCCACGAACCGCCGCTGGAGGGCGCAGGCGTACGAGCCGTGTCCCGAGAGCAGAACGCGTCCCCAGAGCAAGAACGAAAAAACAGGAAAACGGCGCGCGTGCGCGTCGCAAGGAAATTCGCTACTGCGACGTGATTGAGAATAGCACCGACGCTGGCGAGGCTGAATTGCGATCGGCGTCAAGATGGTCGCGACTTCGTTTTCAACGGCTCTCTCGAAAGGCGTCCGAGAGAATCCCGAGAAAATCTGCTTTCCGCGAAGTTCCTAGGAAGAACGAAATTCTTCCGTTCAACTATGGACGCGTCCCGAAAATCATCGAAAAGAGATCGACCTTTCGCAAATCGCGACTCGCAGTCGATTTCCAATACCGTATTTTACTGCGAGACGAGCTCTCCGCGTTAACTTTAATTCGATCAAAAAAACAATTTTTAAGATTTGTATGAAAAGTTTGGAGAATTCAGTACAATGACCCCGACATAGCTCAAAAATTTATCTCACGAAACTCCATTTCTGAATCCAATTTGCGCCAAGTCTAACTTCTGTACACTATACTTGACAGATGCAAGTTACATTCGTAAAGAGAAAAAAAGAGTCGAGATATTGAAACATATTTCCCTACAGCTATATTATTTCTGCAAAAAAAAGTGGAAAACTCATCGAGTGTATAATTATAAATTATGATACAAGAAAAAATGCATTAGCAATGCGCTAAAATTGATTTTGCATTCAATAAATATACCTTAATCAATGATTACTTAACGATTATATTATAAAATTAATTAATGATTATATAATTATAAAAAGCAGCAAATTTAGATTTTTTTTTAAACCGTGTATTAAAAGTCAATTACATGTCAATTATGCAAGACTGCGGTTTTTATCCCGACTCTATCATAGGCAATTAGTTCTCCGAAAGCGAAAGAAATTTGAACATAGAAATGTTCACATAAAAATGTTTAAATTTTAGAAATTGAACATTTCTAAAAAGATTTCAAGATAAACAGGTTTCTACTGTTAATTCTTGTACGTATGTTTTGTACTTATTTACTTATCTATAAATTTGAATATTACATGTTGACAACTGACATAGAAATGTCGCTCCTGCAAAAAATTGTATTTCGAAAAATACATCGTTCCGCATGCCTGCACTTCAATCGACATTCATCGTTTGTTATTCTTCGTCGTCTATTATCGCACAGCTCGGATTTTCTCTATCATGTCACGATTCTGCTTTAACATCATTGTTTATTTTATTATGCGTTTAATCTGAAATGTAAATAAAGCCTCAGGAATTCGACGGTATAAATTCCGAGCGTTGACTGGAATGCCAATAAAGGTCGTTTAATTGCGGTAATAAACCAGGCAGAAACCGCTAAACGTTACTGGAACCGAACGATTAAGTGCCCTTTTGTTTCGAGTTACGTTCCTTTACGTAATCTCATGAGACAATTTCTCGATTTGCTCTTATCATCGTCCGATAATCAAATGGAAACCAATGGAATCCAATGGAATAGAAACACGCGAGAGCGTTCAATTAATACAACTTAACTGTTACCGGCGAAATAAGTCGATAAACGAAAATCGTATGTGATCGATGAAAAGTAATTGCGCTGGCGTCTAGAAATTTTACCGAACAACGTCATGGCGGACGTTGCGCCGCTTTTCTCATTACCAACGCTATAACAGTCATGGCCGACGCTTTCCCGAACCTCTCATAACGCGACCTCGATTACTTTTCTATATTTAGCGATCGTCGAAACATCGCCGTAGATACGATGCGTTAGTAATAACGTGATAAACGAAATGACTATCGTCGGCCGGTGGGAGGAACGCTGCGTTAATACCTGACCTCTAATAACAATGCTCTCTCTCTCTCTCTACGCTTACGTAATAAAAACAAAAATCGATTACCTCCTCGGGGCAATTGTTATTCAATTTAACGCAGACACCGAGGCAGACAATCGTCGCTCACATTACATGTTACGCATCTCGCGTAAGAAACGACGCAACAGAATTCATGTAAATTTGCCTTCAATATATACCGATCGGTTCACAAGTGTGACGCAGAACGTGTGTATACGTCGCTCGATCCGGCGATCGGAGTCGCAAATACAAATCGCTCGCAGCTACTTTCAATTCGAAGACGCGTCAAATGGAGTTGAATGGTGAATTTCGGAACGCTTTCGAAACCAGCGAAATCACGAATTCATGTTGCTCTCGAGAATGCCACTCGCTAACCGCCGCGCGTACTATTTTTATCAAACGATAACCCGTAAGGTACAATAACCTTCGTTTGATGTTTCTCTCTATCTCGATGGTCCTAACGTGCATCGTTCCAGATTCATCCGGACGAAACGATGAAAGTTCTTATTGCGAGGACCGTTGTCGATAGACGTCGCGGGACCGGTTTTGCGATCGCGCATAATGGCCGACTTCTCGCCGTTTCGGGCGAAGACAAAATGGCGAAAAACCCCCGAAAAAGCTCGAGGAAAACCCTTTCTCTTCTTCTCTCGAACAAATGCTGCGAATGGTCGAAATTTTCGCCAAAATTAAAAATACAAAACGAGAAATGCGCGATTTTACTTTATCGAAGGACGTGAAAACGCGGCGACGCGACATGGCGGAACGCGACCTGGTTTTCCACGAACTTTCCACTGCCCGCGAGAGCGCGGAGAGCGAGGTAGAGGACAAACACAGAGAGAACAAATGATTTTTCTACTCACCTATTGGCACAGTCTAAATATCACAAGAGGACGAAATTGGGGGGGAAACTACGCGTCCACTCCTCAGCGTTCACTATCCGAGCGTCATGGGTGCTTTTTACACAATGGCCGTGCCACGGCACGCGCTTACGATCGATCGGTTTCTGCGAGAGACAACGCCGAAGCGCACGGAAACGAAGCTCGCCCCCGGTCGCAGCGCTCCCAGACGCGACGCAGAATTTACCAATTCACCTTCTGCGCATCGGCGAATGACGAGAGCGGAGATGGAAAGAGAACGGGCCAGGAACGTAGAGCGTTCATTGAGTACCGGCGATATAACATGCGTTTTCCGCACAACATTGAGAAAGATACTGAAAAGTCGCGTTTCCTTAAAAAAAGAGCGAAACAAATAATAGCGTTTTGAATAATAGCAACGGCAAGTCTAAAAAAGATGTATAGTTTGAATGCATTCTCTCAAGCTTACTTAGGTTTACTCTGTTTCTACAAACTCTGTTTCTACTCTGTTTCAAACGTAAATTAACTTCAATCTTGTGACTTACTCTTTTTCTAATTCTAAAAACAAAAAAAAATTAAACCGAAAAATTAAAGTTAATTGATAGAAATTGATACTGTTGGTTTAATCCGAAAATTATTCTAAAAATTATTATTATTATTTGCGGAAAAAATAATGAAAAACTTAAAAAATATCAAATTATACTTTACACTCATATTTTAAATTAGTTAGAATTTGATGAAATATTAACGTATAATCCTAATGACGAAACGATTTGATATTTGTTTGTTTTGCTACATCGTGAAACTTCGTTAGATATTTTAATTCGATAATTCCATTATTCTGTTCAAAATATTTTATGTATCAATTGTAATAACAAATACAGAGTTTTATTACAAATTATAATTGTGTTTGTGTTGACAAACAAAATTCAGACAAACGGACTTGAACGCGTTTAATTCATTGTCTATCTAATGAGTTTTCTATGTCATAATACTACATACGTAAAATTTTCATATTATCTCTTAATTTTCATTAAATATATATATATATATATATATATATATATATATAAAATAAATGATAAGTATATCATAAAAGGACAAAAAATTGTATAATATAATTAAAAATTATATAATATAATTAAATATGACTATATTTCATTATCTCATGCGTGTTGAATAACACACTTGTTAGTTTGTTTTGCTACCCATTTGCATTCAAAACTTTTTAATATTTTATAGTATTTATTTTTTAAAACAAGCGCCGGTCGACATCGAACGCAAGAGCGCCCTTAAAAAGTCGAACACAAATATTACTACGCAGCCAGCGTCACATGTTAAAAGTAGTGCCCTCTGCTTACTCGAGTATCTGCGCGCGCTTTCGGGTACTACGCTCCTGGCGTTGGACGCCAACGTTATTGGCGAGTGGTGGGGATGGCGCGACGCTCGAGTGGTGGAAAGCGAGTGGTGGGGATAAAGAGCCGGGTTTCCGTTCTAGGACACGTTCGTGGCGTAGCGCGGCCGGCGCGGGAGAGGCGAAAGGCGGCGCGCGGGAGAAGTGGAAAGCCGGGAAGAGAGAGCCGACGAAGGGAAGAATCGGGGTCCACAACAAAATCGCTTAATCGCTTTGCGCCACCGTCCGCGACGGAGCACGGCCCATACGTCGCCGCCGCCGCCATCGCAGTGCCCCCTAGTGTGTATGCATGCTCGACGCTGTCCCTCTCTTTCTCTCCTTCTTTCTCTTTTCCCCTTTTTCCCCCTTTCTCCTTCTCACAGACTCGCTACGCCTCGATCTCCGTCTTTCTTTCCCTCTCCCTCTCCCTCTCCCTTCCTCGCCTTCTCCGGTCTCTCCCGCTGTCTCTGTCTCCCCGTGATTCGCTATGCCACTTCGGGCCGCGACGTTTTCACGGGCAATCCGTGAGTGACAGCTGCCAGTAGGCAACGCGGTGCGTGTCTCGGGGTTTCACACGACCGACACCGGCTGTGCGTGGGTGACAGTTTACGTGCATCCGTGCGTGCTCGCGGCAACATTCGCACGTCCGACGTTCTCGTTTCGCGCCCTCGCGGCGGTGTGTTTATCATCTGGTATATCCGGCGAAAGTGTGTGTACATCAACAGCCCTCCGGGAATCTTGGTGCAGCGCGGGGTTGGCGATTACCGTGGAACCCGGATCGCCGTTGCTACTGCCGCTGCAATTTCATTTGTGGGTCAGGTCATGGTGAGGTACGTAACAGTCACTGATTGTAATATTTTCCGCGAGGACGATGTTGACAAGAGACCGTCGAAAAGTTTCTTTTCGCGACATGAACGTACGCGTCCTTGTGTATTGACGTTTTCGATGACTCGACATGTCTGGGTGCAAGTTTGGCGATTTTCAATTTTTTCGGCGTCGGCGCTGCGAATTTGTTTCTGACATCGAAAGCGACGACGCTCGCTGTCGACCTCGTCCCGTGCTGCACGTCTTTCTATTGTTTTTTTTCCCTCTTGATTATCAATGAGGCCACGTGCTTCCCGGACAAGTGCGCCAGTCAATGAGCCAATTGCGAAACGCCAACGGGCGACAATATCGCGATATCGGCGCTTTTGTGCGTGGAATTGCATGCTCCTATGGCGTTGCAAATGACCGATTATTAGTTTTACGCTTGTCAGAATGTACCCCGGGGTCTAGTACGAAATGTCTACTACGACCGCAAACGAAACTCTTGACAACCTCAAATTTCTCTCTCCCAAGTTTTTGAATCGATAGATCGATTTATTCATTGCAGCTTAGGTGTGATTTACATGAAAACCCTTAAAATTACCAAATTTATAATTTCCGAAAGGAATTACGTGAAATTCTATACGCGACCCCGAAAATAGTTTTGAAGATAAAATTATCGAGACAGATCGATTTGTTTTATAACGTGTACGCGACACGAATAAAATCTCGTTCGAAACAATGAAGCGCGATGAAGGCGTCGACTTTCTTCGTTTCTTCTTCGCAGTCGCGCACCATTGTTTTGCAGCATTGTTTTGACTGCCAAGCTCAACGCGTAGCTGGACATACGCATGCGATTGATTCGGGACATACTTGAAGCGGCATGAGCGGTACCGATGCTAATTAAAAAGCGGGTTTCTCTTGGAATCGGCGTGCGCGCGCGCGCGTCTTCGCGGCCACGCGGTTTTCGGCCGCTCGAAACAGCCGTGTCACCCGTTACGGTAGGTCACGTGCGCGATGCACCGGCCAATAATCGGCGATTACGAGTGCGCGGGATGCATTTGGATGTGCAAGACCGCGGTCGTGTCGGGACGTCGCCGAGAGTTCACCCGAGAAACTCTTTCTCCCTGAGATCCGTTCGTGTTGCTTGCACTTTTTGCACTTAGAATCTTCGCTTTCTCTTTCTCCAACCCTGTCCAAGTAAGTTTGTCTCACTTTAAGTGAATTTTGAGGAATTTCAAGCAACTCGAACTTATGATGAGTTTGGGAAATTGAACGTAACCGGAAGCTGCTTTGAAAATTTCTTCGTTTCATAGAAACACATACTTATTATTCTATCAACAAAACAAATCCAAGTTGTGGCATGCATCGGTGTAGATTTCAAGGACAGCTAGGGTTGTATTCTAAAACATCTTATTTGAGGAAAATTTTACTCAATTTCTATAGTATATGTGACGTGAGCTATAGAATATTGAGTAAAATTTTCCTCAAATAAGACGTTTTGGAATGCAACCTAGGTAACGATCGAGAAAGATTCGCTACTGTTTCTCGAGGATCGAGTCTGTATATTGTTCGCACAACAAAGCGATTTGATTAAACAACTGCGATGGAGGATCTGATTAGCGACATTCATATCGAATTCTTTTTCCTTTTATGACGAAATGGAACTTCATGCTACGTAGTCGTGTCGCTACTTTAATTTTAACTTAATCATACCCGTCTGAATATCGCGCAGATACTTTTCTATAATACAGATACGTATCACGTGACTCTCATTAAAATAATATGAATTTATATGAATTTATATTATATAAGTTCCATATTATTAATAAATTAATATAAATGATAATATAAATGATATAAATATAATTGATGAGAATTCATGGCTCGCTATTCTCAGCGCCAATTGTGTATTTAGGTGTGACGATTTGAACAGGATCTTCTCGTCCTTGTTAATATACGGCAGATAGATTTCGCAACGACATCGGAGATCTCGGAAACATCGATTCCTCAGTATGTGAGATTAATGGAGTTTGTTCCCGAAGGTTCCCGGCATTATTAGCACACTTCTCGTCCAATCGAAGCGTTGGTTGTCGGACGATCGTCGTATTTTCCTGTCAACAATCGCGGCGCCGTAAGTTGCATCGCGTGTCGCTCGCCGTGCGTGACACCGGCTTCGGAGCGCCTCGTTTCATCGTATACGCGCGCGCGTGCGGTAAACGAGTTTATCTCGGTAATTAAATGACCGTCAAATAGAAGAAAATCGCCGATGATTGATGGTGACCGATCGGGGCGAAGTTTCGTAGTTGCGTTACCATGTGCGCCCGCCTGTTTCTTTTCTCCCCAGCGAGTACATTAATAAATTCACGGCCGCTGGGCGAAAGTTTAGAACAAATATCGTCCCCTGAAATTTGTGTTTTTCTTTTCAACATTTTCTATGATTATGATTAGAACTGTTGTTTTAAGCAAGTATTCGTTGGGGAATTCCGACGTTTCGTGCTTGAGATTCGCATTCTTGAATGGTCGACCAGTTGATGGATTGCGAGTTCAATTTCGATCGTTATTTTATTTCAGAATAGTAAAAAAGTGTATCGTAAGGTGACAGATCACGTTACTGATGTTAAACATTCGGTTATATTTGATATACAGGATGTTTTATTTTTTAAATATATTTTTCAGATTTCTTTAATTATAAACTTGAAAAAAAAAATGGAATAATTCAAACAAAATTCATTTCTTATTCCTTAATTAATATAATAATGATTAAACTTAGTTGCATTTAATACGCTGTAATCTTTAAACTTACCCTTTAGATAACTTTTAAATTTGTCATTCCTAATTATGGCAACCCAACACTGGAATATTATTGGAGGGTATATATATCTTACATTAATTCCCATTCCACGAAAACAAGTTATTTTTGTAACTATTTTTTATCTACTTTAAAAATGAACGCTCGGCAGAAAGATGAGTGTCTCAAATCTAAAATTTTTCTTAAATTAATAGATCAACTTTCATTTTCTAACCATACACAATAATTAGATTTGTTAAAAATTTAATTATTTAAAATTTAATAAAATAATGTAACATATAGTTTTCATATTTTGAAAAGCTTTAAATTTTAATTGACAATTATTGACATGGACACTGTCAATAATTGTCAGTAATATTGTCAATAATATTGTCTTTTATGTTCCCTATGTTCTTTTATAGAAACATTGAACGTATTGCCGTTGAAATTGCTAATAGAAGAAGAATGAAATAATCGAATGCAGAGAATGAGAGAACACTCTTTTAAATTCTCCACGAGACGATATTTCACACAATCGCGGTATAAGAACTCCAATCTGCGTGAATCGTTCGTAATCAGCTCGATTAAGGATCGCATGTTTAACGATGCGCGATCTTTCGTCCCACGATGAATGCTTCTTGCATCCCGCGAGATTTTCTCCGCGCGCATCGAGCAACGGTGCGTCTATACATCGCGCTCGCGCGCCGTCGATGATAAAGAGAAATGCTGCCTAGAAAGCAGGTCTTGGCTGAATCTAGGCCACCCTGATGATGGCGCGTGCACATTCTCCACAATTTTACTGTTCCTTCTCTCAGCCTTGCCTCGCGTTCGTTCCCCGCCGCGCATTCGACGGAACAACACCTTTTCTCTCTCCCTCTCCCTCTCTCTCTCTTCCTCTCTCCATCTATCTATATTCTAGCCTCAGCTTCTCCCCTCTCGTCCTTCTCTCTTTCTATCCCTCTGCCTTTCTCCTCAACGTCTCTCCGCGTACGTCTCTTCTCTTCCATCGATCGCCTCCTTCTTTTCCATCGATCGCCTCCTTCTCTCTTCCTGCCCCTTTTTTCCCCACCCGATTCAAGGATCGAGTTCCGGAGGACGACCAGATGCGAATCAACGAAAAAAAGAGAGGGAACGCGCGAGGATCGCGGTACCGTAATGTCCCCCGCGCGCGCGACGAGATTTACAAATTGCAAAAGCGAGAACGAGTCTCGCCGCGGCGCTGTCTCAATAGCACGCTCGTTCGTGAAACGCTTCGTTTGTGAAATGTCGCGATGGCGACGGACGGATGTATTACGGGACGATGTTTGATTTTTCCACGCAATCTAAAGGATCTCCTACCCTGCCGCGAAATAATAGGAAAGATTTCCCGTTTGATAAGAGAGCAGCGAATGATCTGTTCGTTGCATCCGGTTTGAACAGAAATGTAATAAACACACAGTTTACATTTCTTTAAGAAATTTTTTAATTAACGAAATTTGACAACAGGGAGGATTATGAGATCTCTCGAATACGGCGCTTTTTTAAATAAATTAAACAGATAAAACATAATGAATATAATCATCTCTCTCTCTCTTTCTCGCGCAACGTGGGCAGACGAATTTGGTATTCCCTTCTTTATTCTCGTCTCTTCCTCATTATTCTTTTTATCGTCCGTTTCTTTTCTCCTCCGCTGTCCTCCTTTCTTCTCTACTTCTTGACCTTCAGACCCCTCACGAGAAGCTGCGCCGTTTCGTCACTATCTAATTTAAATATTATACGAATATTATACGATCATTCTTGTGTATAATCTTAATTGAATCAGAGATGTTTCCCATTTCTCATTTACCGATGTGACGATAAGCTTACGTCCTTTCCATGTTTTCGACTCGAAATTTAGCGTGAAGCAACCATCGCGAGCGAGCGACGCGCAGCGACGAGCGTTTTCTCGATAGCGGGATCTCGCGTGTGTATGACTGACAGTAGAGCGATCGAGAGCGACCTAGAAAGGTTTCAAAAGACATTTTCCCGTTCACCCACGTATATAAAGCCGCCCTCTCGCCGCGGGAGCGTAGAGCCGTGCGACATGAAACCTCGCGTACGATTGAGACAAGGCGCGCATACACACACATGCGCGTACACACGTATGTACAATAGTGACGAAGGCAGTCCGGAACGAGGATGAGGAGAGGCAGAAGGAGAATCGGCATGGAGGATAGGACAAGAGGTCGACGGAGGCGAGAGGGAGGACAAAAAGGAAAGAGAGCGCATATGTATGTGTATTTGGCCATGTATATGGGATGTGGATGCGTGTGATGCGCGCGGGCGCGCAAGAATAACGGAAAGTATGGAACGTAATACGGAGAAAACGCTGGTAAAAGGAAAGAGGCCCCTCTGCCTGCCTTTCCAATCGAATCGGCCGCCCCTCTCGCCTTTGTCATTTTCTCTTTGTCCCCGTTTCGGATCTCTTCGTGTTCTCTCCCGGCTAAGTCGTCGCTGTCGCCTCTCTCTTTTTCGCACGATCTCTCCCTCACCCTCTCTCACTCTTTCTCCCTCTCCTTCTCTTTCTCCCGCTGCCTTTCCTCTACCCGACTTCCTGTTCGTCCTTCCCTCTTCGCCTGACCTGCGCCTGACTCATCCAGAAGAACGAAGAAGAATCTCTCTCTCTCTCTTTTTTCTGTCTCTTCACTCCTCTCTTCTCCTCATCTCTTCCCGGTATATCTCGGACGAGCAAAAGAGGGAAGCACAAAAAGAGCCGTGCCAGAAGGAGAACCACGGAGGGAGAAGGGCACGAAACGCTTCTCTTTCTTTGCTCTGCGCTCGTTTCTTCCCCCACCCTCCCTCGTCCTCCCTTCTGCTTTGTCTCTTCACCCTCTGACTTCCCCCGATACCATCCTCCAGCTAACGTAACCACCCTAACCTTCTCTCCTTTCTTCCCTTGCTACGTTTCGATCTGCCTTCACCCGCGCCTCTTCTTGCTCTTCCTCCTTTTACCTTCCCTCCCCTTCTTTCCTCCATCCCCTTTCCCTTCTCGATTTTACTGTACTACTCTACCTTCGCCTGTGCTTCTTCGACGTCTCTCGCCTCTCACCTTCGCCCTCCTCGGCTTTCCCTGCCATATTACAATCATCCCTCGCTCTTTCGCTTACCGACAACCCTCCCGTTCTCTTTCTCATTCCTTCAATGTCTCACGTATCCTGTTTCTTCTTCAAAGAAAAGGTACGACAAATGGCTCGATATAGGAGAACGGCAGCACAGAGGGAGAGAGAACGAGAGAAGGCTATACTACACTGGTCGATTTCTCCATCCTGTTCTTCATGCTCAGTGAAAAGCTCTCTTGGATCAATTAAGGCATCGTTTTTCAATCTTTTTTGAGCGACGAAAAAGCTTTTAAATAACAAAAAATAACCTCCCTCAAATAAATCAAGTGTATAATAAATCAAGGTGTGTCAATCTTCGTTTCATTTCTTTCATTTACTGAGTTAAATTATGTTTGAGAGAGAGAGAGAAAAAAATCTTTAAAACATCAAACATTTTATTTTAAATTCTAAATAAATTTCTGGTGAGAATTGTTTCTTCTGAAAAGAATTTTTGGCTTTCTTCCTTTCACAAAAAGTTTGTCCTGTTACACTCGTGGTTGGTCAATATCATAAATGAATTTAAATCGAAAATTTATGTTGTACACAAACTTCAATCTTTATTGAAAGAAACTAATCTAGACAAACAAAACAAGAAACAAGCAATTTTTTTTATTTGTGAAAAATGATTTTTTGTTAACATATTTTATTTTATTTACACAGAAATCAATCTAGCCCTAACAAAAAGCAAAAGATATGTAATCTTTTAGTACATTGATTGTATAAGTATGTGATTGTACTTTTCGAAGAGAGACGCGTTAAATTAATTAATAAACTTAATTAAAACTTATGCGTTTATGCATTTCCTTCGCACGTGGTTGAAAGGAAGAAACGGGTGAGCGGGATACAGGGTGTTGTGAAGTATCGCCGGTAAAAGGAGAAAGGAGTTTCCTACGTCGCTGCGTAAAAAGGAGCGGTGCCGATCGACCGTCTTGTACATATAATTGCCAAGGATGCTAGATGTGGTAGCGCCGTGAGCTATTGCGCGTTAAACCATCTCGAAACGATTTCTTTTCATCGTACGAAGTTGATAGAAAGGCATCCACTTTTGATTAATTAATCCGTAACATACGTATAATACTTTAGTATTAGATTTCTAAAACTTTTGTTTTTTTATGCGTTTGTGTACTTATACAACTTGAGATTTTACAGACGAGAATACATTTTAATATAATTAATGAACATATAATCCACGCCAAAATATTAAGCATTAAATTTATTTCCTAATATGTGATCTTTGTAAATGTAATTAATATAAATATTTTAAAAATCTAAAAATTGTCTTTTCTAACATACTTATTCATTCTGTTTTCTCTCCTTTTCTTCCTTCGTATATTACACTTGATTCCCTTAGCTGTCTGACGTAATGTCCAAATTGCATTACTTTTATTTTGTTTTACTCGTAATTTTTATTTGCGTGATAAAATTATACGTACGTACAAAAGAGAAATAATTATTGTTGATTACCGGATCGTAAAGCTGCTGGTATAATTTCATCGGAGCGAAATATTTAACTCTAGCCCACAGCACTTTGCACCAAGTTATAAACGATGCATCGCGTCTCGCATGCTATTCTTAAGATTACGACGTAAATGTCACACTCTCGGAGCCTCGCTCGTTCATTCTTCTTTGGCGATACGCTAATAAACTCCAGTTGCTAGATAAAAGAGAGAGGGACTGGGTGGAGTACTCAATGAAGTGCACACTCGCAACACGCCGCCTTCGCATTGACGTTTTTAAGACGTAGCATGTAGTCAGAAAAGTTAAAATTACCACTTATCCGAGCTTGTAGGAAGTACGTGTATTACAAAAGCGGAATATTAATTTCCATTTGCTCCCTCGAGAAACGGACGTTGTGCGTCTTATCTAATTGACGCACGTGTTATTTATTAATATCACCTATTGATATAGCAAAGTTTCATGAATTTAGTGCTTACAGCGACAGCTGTTCATTTTATACACTAAATATAAACGTGCTCCCGCAATAGAAAATTCTCTCCGGGTAATGTCAGGGTTAAGTATGATACACGTACGAAACACGTTGTCCAACACGAAGAAAAATGCGCGTGTGTCCTCTTTCAGTTGCCTCGTCGTTAATCGCCCCTAGAATTTGCCCGTACGGTCCACTCTCTGCCTGAGTCACCCGTTTTCCGTCCTTTTCTCTTCTCCGTGACAGCCATCTTACTCTCCTTTCTCTTTTTCTCTCTCTTTCCCCTTCTATCTCTTTTTCTCCTTCCCTCCGTCTTTCCCCATCGTTCATTATATCCTCCGCGTCCTTCCTCGAAAAAGTAGCTCCTATCTTCCCTTCGACCTTCCTCTCGCTCTCTCTCTCTCTCCGCTCTCATCCTCTCTCGACGCTGTTTCCTTCCATTCTCTCCCCTCGCATTCTCGCTCATGCGCCCTTATCTCCGGAGTTTCTCATTGTCTGAAAGGGCCATCTGTCCTCCCTCTCCCCCCGGTTCTTTTTCGTCCTCCTCTCTTTCATCCCCTTCGTTCCTTTACATTCGAACGCTGCGTACACAAAGGAACTGACTCTTCTCTCCGCTATCCCCATTCGCTACCCTCTTCTCTCCACCCTTTCTCCGGTTCCCTTCTTTGTTCCTTCCATTCGAGCGCTATTTCTTGCCAACATCGTCATCGTCGTCGTCGTCATTATCTTACTGCACCTTTCTCCTTGGAACTCAAGAAGTTTCCATTTCTTCTTCGGAGGGGATTCACAAAGAAGCACTGGTAATTCCTAGAGCCGATATAACGCATTCGATTTCTCCAAGCGAGAGGAGAGCGCGATGAGAACGTTCGGCGCCGTAAATTGCGGCGCACGGAGAAAAAGCGGGAAACGCGAGATAGAGAGAAAGAGGACGGGAGAGGGAGATATTCTTTCTCGCGCGATTGCAGCTTCCGCGCTGGTTCGACGAGCAAGAAAAAAAAATGTCCGATCGTGCCGAGTCGAGCCGAGATATCGCTCGCAGCGGTCCACGTGCGACCTTGAGCGAAACCGCGTTCACCCTCCGCGCTTTGAGGGGTCGCAATCCCCTGCTACCCGTGATCACGTGGTACTCGGGGGTGGTTTCCATGGTCCTCGTTTATCCCGCTCTACCAACCGAACGAAAAGAATCTCTCGTCGACGAACACGAGAAAATGAAGGTCGCGCATTATCGAGATTTGTCAGGCGGTAATGAAATAAATGTGACGAATCTGTATAAATAGTAGGTATAGGTTTTATAAATAATTAGTAAGTTAACGATTTTACATTTTTTCTTATTTTACACATAATTCTACAATGGCGAAAAGAGTTGGATCAAATTAGATAAGTTGATTTTATCACAAATAGTTGAAAAAATATATTAAATTTATAAGTAAAAGTAAACTAAAATGAAAATATAAAATTTTTTTCACGCTGTAGCACATAAAATAATGATCGATACGAGGAATGTATCGAGAACTATCCAGTCTCTCTTTCTTTCTCTCGCTTTATTCTGAAGTTCTTTGAGTGTCCGTATTTGATTCGCAAGTGACGACATTCAGGACGAGGTCTCGCTCTCGAGGAGAGCTACAATTTTGTAATTCGCAACTGTTAACTTAAAGAAAAACACAACGTTGACAAGCTCTATCAGAATAAAAGATACAGGTAGTTGTACAATACGAGATGTAAGCCATATTGTAGAAAGAAGAAAAGAGGTCACCCCTCCTCTCTCTCGCTGGCTCGCTCGCTCACTCTTGCTACTCACGATACGAATGATTAAAAAATTAAAACAACTAATATATTAAATATGAAGAGATAATTGAGAGAGAGAGAGAAATTAAATTAAATAATTCTTTATACGTAATTTCCATAACTCCAGCATTGAAGGAAGGAATCTTAGGAATCTCTAATCTTTTACGTGTATCAAGATCTTTTCTCATCTTTGAAAAAAGGTTAAAGATAATGCACGCGCGTGACGGAAAGATAAAGTTATAAGATATAGAATGTCTTATATGTATTTAACGTTTATATTCTTCATTCTTCCAATTGCAATTAAAAACTGTCCGATAGTTCTTACCCAGCATTGGTATTCCCAAGATTAATTGCGCAGCATATCACGGCATAGAACAAATATCTAGTTTCCTTTCTCCTTTCTTGCTTCTCTTCACGTGTCACGGATCTCTCTCGCCGTTCTCCTCGCCCGGTGAAATGACGGTTCCGGGTGCGTCCGTTCTCTCCATCTCGAGGAACGTCCCCACATCGTTCCTTTCGCCTCTCCTTTCCTTCCCTTCGAAAACACACGCGCGCGCAGAAACTGCAAAGCAGAATGAAGCTGTAGAAGTCGGAACTTGTTCAAGAAAATCTATAAAATAGAGACCGTAATGAGACACCGTATTTTTCATCCCTTTTTTCATTCTTCTTCGAAGTCTGGAAATTCATAACTTTAAAAATTTTTAATGTTTGAATCATCAGCGGATCAGAAAGATATTATGAAAAATGAACATTTTATTAATATGAAACTCATTTTAAATTCGGGAATGTGAGTAATGTGTTCTCGCTTATTTAGCTGTCTTAACGCCAATAAAACAGAAGAGATACATCATTTTTTATCTTAAGTCTCGGCAAATAGATTTTGGCAAAGAAAGACATAATGGGAAATATCTGGGACCATAATGGGAATGGTCTCATTATTATATGGTCTCGTTCGGTTTTGTGATATATACCTTGTAACGAAAACTTAAACCCGGCGAGGGCGAAGGGGAACAGGTGAGCGGCCGAGAGAGCAGACGCTCTCGGAAAGGTGAACGGAGAGAAACGAAGAAACGAAGGGCATTCGGAATGCGGTACTGTTATGCCTTACGGTATACCGCAGAACAGAAATTAGGACCAAACGACATAAAATTTCGCTGTCCATTGTTTGTTATAATCGTAAAATAGAATAACCTTTTTCCGAGAGCTTATATTGTGTTGTCTCATTCTCGCTCTTTCTCCTCTTAAGTTTAGAGTTTCGCAAATTTAAGATCAAACTGAGTGTTAAATTTAAATGTTGGAAGTTGACAACCGAGAATCCGAGAGCTCCGAATTGAGACTTAGAGTTAAAAGCTGAGGATTAAGAATTAGAATTGATAAAGAACCTGAAATGTAGGGCGGAGAGTTTAGAGTGACAGATTTTTTGAAGGCTCAGGAAATTAAAGCTTACAGGGGAAAAAGGAATAAATAATTTAAATGTTATTTTTACAAACATATCAAATTATATGAAATCATCGATGATGACGTTCTTTCGATCGAGCTCCTGCCACCGACATTCTACTCGGTGACATTCGAGAGATGAAATGTTAACTGAAAAACGAGTCGGTCGTTCCGTGAAAAAGAAACGGTCGCACACAATTGCAACGTGCGGGGGAACGTGGGAAGATCATTGATGCAAACTCGGCAATGCGTATGGGAACACTTTTTACATCAACCAAAAGACATATCGCGCTGCTATAGCCGATTCCTACCATTCCTGTCCTCGATGCGAGTTTCTTTCTAAGAGAAGTGTCTTCCACGAAAACGCGAATTGAAATCTGATTCGTCGATTATTCGAATTTTTAAAATCCCTTTTACTAAAGACGCTTGAATACGTTCGATATTCTTGAAGAAACATTTTTTTCTTTAAAACTAATGATGTTAGAAAATTTTTTTTGAAATAATATATACATATGATAATATTTATAATTTAACATAATGTTTTTTTTATCTATAAGAGTTCGAATTCTTAATATTTTTTAAAACATTGCAAATTTTAACGTATTGTTTTGTATGAAATTTTGTGACAGAAAAAATCAAATGAGTTTCTATTGCGATAAATGTGTTTGCGAAGATTTTAAATCCAGCAATTTTCATTTTTTTTTCCAAAGCAAATCGAATTTCAGTGATACTCGATACAGATGATAGTCGGCAAGAGCATGTACTCGAAAGAGTTTCAATTTTGTGCCAAATTTTAACTCTTCAGGAAAGGTACGGCTTGAATTTCTCTCACCAAGATCCGCAATGCAGATATTTTTTTCAAGTCTGTGACATTAGTATATGTTTGCATCGAGTGTTGTATTGCAGGAAATATTAGAAGAAAAATGGTATTGAAATATCTCAAAGAACAAGTTCATCTTATGCTACACACATAAATTGGAACTCGTTGCATTTCTCTCCCTTTCTCATTTAAAGCAATTCTTTTTCTGTGTCTGCTTCTCTATCTACAGCTTTCTCTCCCCTTTCTCTTTGTCCTTCTTCCGACGAAGAAGTAAACTTTGCGTCTCTCGCTTTTTCAAGGCAAGGGAATTGGAAACCGAGCACCAAAAAATAATTGCGCTCAGGCAACTTCATAAATTCTTTTTATCGCCATTTTATCGATCGAAGCTTTTGTCAAACTCGCGAGAAAAGGTATTGAGGTCTTTTTTTTCGCATTTTCAAGGATGATTGCTTGTGGATCAATCATGTTTGTTTTTCATTATTTCAAAAATTGTCTACCCATAATTAATTTTTATCTCATACCGCATCTAAATATCAAAATATAAATTTTCAATCAATTGAATTTTCTCTCTCTCTCTTTTTTTCCCTCTCTTTCAAAATAATTTCATCAAAAACTGCGCACTGAAAAAATAAAACAAAGATTGAAATAAAACAGAAATATAAACTATGAGTATGTATTTCATTTTTCACATATGATAAAGATAATAAATCTGCTACTAACTCTTTAGTATGCCATAAAGAATTTCGACGGCGCAGTAATTTACCTCGCAAAGTAAAACATTTTTGCGTAACAAGAATTCATTCTACTTCATTCTATCTTGAAAGAAAGAAGCAGTATTCTACTTTGTTTTTTTCAGATGGAAATATTTAATAGGAAATAATAAGAGCTCGAAAGAAATATTCGCACGCGATGAAGGCAGATAAGAGTATACAGTATGTATATGAGCGTGTATTTTTTGCAATGTCAATTTCGGTGACACGTTTTACGCCGCGGCCGCGCAAAGAGGCAGGTAATAAAAGCCATGCGTCGTTTCTAATCTTAAATATATTCCCTTGTTTTCACTATCGCGAAAAAAGTCTTTTCTCTTTTTTTCCTTCCTTTTTTTAAAGGAAAAGATCTTTACTGGACTATCTTCGGGGAAAAAGATGTCCGAGTCGGATTCTATTTACGTTCAACTCGGGAGATGATCCTACAAAAGTACTCTCAGGCGACAATCTATCCCGGCCCTCGTGGCCGAATCAAATTGACATTTATACATCGCCAAGAAATTCCGGGTTATCATAACAGCGAGGTCCAAGGGATCTCGGCGCAAGAAAATGTAGTACTTTATGCAGGCTCCGTTGGTCGTCATGCAGATTTTATTAGTTCCCTTTATCATTCGCATCCCGACGGAGCTAGAAAGGAAACCTAGCGAGAGGAGAGAGGAGAATTGCGAAAGAAGACAGAGGAAAGTCTCTTAGAAGCTTCCAGTCTCCCCGTTTGGAAACGCGAAATAGCACTGGGAAAACGGGGGATGCAAGGGAGAAAGAGGGGAGCGGTCGTTTCCGCTTACGTTTTCCCAGAGAAAGAGCCGGTTGGTCGTCGTCTCGAGAACGGTGGCCGCGAAAGGGAAAAATCCGGGAAGAAGCGAGGAGGCGACGCGTCGATAACGTTGGAAAAACGTAAAAGGCGCTCTGCGGAGAAAGAACTGGCGGACCGAGGCGAGACGAGGAGAAGGAGGAGAGGAAAAAGGCAGCTGGGTTGGTTGGGGAGGGAATGGAACGGAAAGATAGATAGATGGATATAGAGGGAGAAAGAAAAAGCCAGAGAAGAAAAAGAGACAGCGGGAGGGATATAGCCAAGACGGAGATATAGGAAAGAAACGAGGGAAAAGGGAAGGTTGTCTCTCCCTATCGTCGGGGTGAGAAGAAAGAAGAGAGGGAGAGAGAAAGAGAAAGAAGGGTGGCGTATAACCGTGGAAGCGAAGGGGCCACGAGAAAATAGCGTCTTAGGCGTGGGGAGGGGGAGAGGGAATGAGTAGATGGAACCAACGCGCACGGCGAAAGAGGGAAAAGGCTGGGAGAGAGGTGGAAGGAGGTGAGCGGAGGGTCGTGGAAGAAGCGATGAAACGACCGAGAGACAAGAAAAAGGAGGGCGAAGGACGGTGAGAGGGACGGGACGACGGTCGTGAAATGGATGAGAAGGGCGAAGAAACGAAGAGAGAGAAAAAGAAAGAGAGAGAGAGCTTGGAATTGAGAGGGGAGAACGGAGAGAAGAATGAGGGTGGTAGAGAAGGTAGGGGGGTAAAACACGAAGAGCGAGTTCGTCTACTCCGCGAATGGCAGAGGGATAGACGGGGAAAAAGAAAAAGGACATGGCGTGGCAGGGAGGCGAGGTGAAATTGGACACAAAAAGCTCGAAGAAAAATTGAGATGAATCGTGGGAGGGAAGATGGAAGGGCAGTTCTCCCTTCTCTCCCGCGTAAGAGGAGAAAACCCCGTGCTTCTTCGAGACTGCGAAAGAAAATGCGAGCGTAAGGGATGAGAACCGGTCGCTAACGCTTCGCTTTTTCGATTTCTCTTCTCGATTTTCTCACGCTGTTATCTCTTTTCCTCTAATCTTAGAAACAGGCTGCTTCCTACTGCTTACAATAGGAATATACGCTCACAACAATTTTTTCCTCATATTTCTTCACGTATGTGAAATATAATTTTGGTTACAAATTAAAATATTCTTTTGGAAATCTGACTTTTTCTTGGAAGAATGGTGCCTGAAAAGTTTTATTTATTCTATTAAGTACTATTATAGTTAAAATGAAATAACATTCGCTTATATAAAATGTAAAGTTACTATTTTTGTACAATCAAAGAAGTGAAATTACAACTTCTCATCTTTAAACTTTTATCTTCCATATTTAAGCATCAAAACTCCTTTCTAAAATTATTAAAAACTTTATAATTTTATATTATAAAATATGTATAAAATATTAATGTATACTCAGAAAGAAATATATCAATACATAATATTACGTTACTTCAATTACATTGAAATTCTGAAAATAGAACATTAATTTCATAAATGTCATACAATACTATTTTATTTTAGAGGATTGTGTAATCAGATTATTCTTGCAGGGACTTATACAGTTGAATTTTCTTCTTGTTTCCTTTTTTTCTCTTAAACCTCTCTTTTTAGTTTAAAGTTCTATTTTAATAATCGTGCTATTTCAGATCGTGTTATTACATTTGTTTTAGTGTGCAATTATCATGGTCAGCGCTTGCGTTTTCTGTTTGCGAAAAATATAATTTGAGAAATTAAATTCTCTCTTCTTCTCACAACACGCTTCTTGATTTCTGCCCAGACTCTCTGTCTTTACCGTCTCTCAGGAAAGCGGCGGCTTTCTAGCGCGCCCGAAAGATTAGCGAGCTAACCGGACCCCCTTCTCTCTGTGAACGTTTTTTATTTTATTTTATTATCCTTCTCCAACGTTTCGATGTCGAGAAGAAATGTGCCGTTTCCTTTCACCCTTTCGCGCTTTCGTTACACATACGGAGAATTGAGAAAAACGTGCTCGCGTCTCTCGCGATCACATCTCATCATAAATTTGCCATTTCTCCCGACGTTTTTCGAGTGCACCGTTGTCGTCCATGGTCCTTCGTCACCATCGGCGGCTTCCTCGCGTTCCTCCTCTCGCGGGTTTCAGTGAAAGTGACAGGAAAATCGCATGAGACGGCCGCCGCCGGGGCTATAACTCCCCGGAGAAACCGGGCGAAGTGTTTTAGATCCTAACGCGCATCGCATTGAGACCGGAGATAGTACATTGAGAAAGTGTATCGATACATGCGATCGATCGTGCTGTTCGTCATCTGGAATTTCCACCGAATGCTCAATATACAGAGTTAACATTTATAACAATTCAAAATATTTTATAATGATTTAAAAAAATAAATTAAAAGTAGTTTCTTACTGAATATACAATTTGTCTTTCAAGAACTACATGCTTCATCTTTCAAATATATCTATAAAACGTGTTTACTTAAATTGCACATTTTTTAGTATAAGTAATAATTTATTACAAATCACTTTCTTGTGATTTATTGTAAAATATAATTTATAGCGTGCGAGTATGCGAGAGAAGAAAATTTATTAATTTTGGTATTTACATTCGTATTGCATTTTTATTCATATTTTTACAACGTTCAATACGCTTCTCTAATTTTCGTTCTTTAAAATAGGAAAATCTGCTTTTTAGATTTTTACACTTATTACTGATAAATATATAATATTAGGTAATATTAAATAATAATATTAAGTTAAAAAAAAATCTGTGTGTGCAATTATAAGATGAGGTTCAACTTTTTATTACATTGGGAAATCTAGGCAGATATAAATTAACATTAAATGCTTATTATATACTCAAATTTAAGCAGTTTGCTAATTCTATGAACATAAATAATTATTTCCTCTGTTTTGTCCGCGACATATAGTATGCAGGAATGTAGTAAACTTTACTACTACGCCGATGTTCATCTCGCCGGCTATCCCGTCTCACTCCGTTTCTTCACGTTGCGTTGCATCCGGTTTTCTCCCGGTTCTCTCTCGGCTTTAATTGCGCGTCTTCCTTCTTTCACTCAATTATCCTCCTCAAATCAACGCGGTTGGCCGTGTCGCAGGGGGCTTAAACAATGTTCCTCAAAACTAGGTGAACCACTTTTACGCCGCGCCGCGATCGGATCGCGCTCGATCTTTCCGCGCTATTCGCCCGCGCGAATTATTCCGTCGCGAAAAACACGAGCGGAGAGGTTGGAACGAATGATAATCACGGAATATAAGAAAGCGAGTGGTTTTCGTATAACGCAATTGGAACACCGTGGATCTTCCCGATAGTTCACTCGCGCAGATTATTCCGTCGCGGATAAAACGGAGTGGAGTACAGAACGGTGAGATGAGATATAGATGAACGGTGGAATATAGAGGAACCACTTTTACGCGACACGGTGAAAATGGATCTTTATTCGCTCTATTCCGCGAATTATTCTGTCGCGAATAAAGAGATGGAATACAAAGAGGAGTAAAGCTTCCTGGCAAATGACAGAATTATCGTTATTCCTTTCAACTGAAAACTGATAAAAGCGGAATCCTTTAAATATCCACGTATACCGTTAAGAGAAACCTTTATAATTTAAGGTGAAATAAATGTAAAAGGTTGTGCCTCGTTATATAAAAGAAAAAAAAACGTCTTTGATTTTTGATCATATTTATGTTCGTTTCATTGAAAAAAAACATAAGAGTTACGCAATTATTATTAAGAGGGTTTCAGCCGCTGAGAGACGCAAAAAATGACATCGCCACCGAATATGTTAAATGTCTCTATCTATCATTCTCACACTCTTAAAAATATCTTTTTATCTACGGCATATCGATAAAAGTTAAAATGATAGGAACTCTGTTATTATCGGCATAACAATGGCGATTTTCAGGTTTCCTTTCCACCAATTTGTAAAGTTGCGTAAGTTGTAAATCACGCAATTACGACACGCGTTAGATAAACCGGGAAGGAAAGCGAAAAAAAAGATGTGGAGAAATTAACGCCGGATGATCGATTATCGCCATTCTTTCTCGTTATCACGAATTATCAGCGCGTCTTCGCGGTCGGCACGCCAGGTAACCCAATTTCAACGATATCAACGTGCGCACGTACCTGTTACGCGACTCGCGTGTCTATGTGCTGTGCGACACGCACGCATAAACTCGCTATATAGACACAAGGCAGTGTTTCGATTTCGCGAATAGATTTCAAACGAATCCAAGTTTCTCCGCGCGTGTTGTTGGAGAACGTTGCGAAACGAGCGTTATTGCGCTCTCCGAAATAATGAAAACTGAAGCGAGAGATACGTTTGATAGTTGCCGAAAGTTTTTGCCCCCGAGATGTGTACAGTTTAAGCTCTTTGTAAAAGAATTTAAAAGACGTTTAAGCTTCGCAACCTCGATTCCATTAATTTATTTCCTCCTCAGGATCGGAACTGCAAACGGACAGGGAATTAATTCAACTAGGATTAATTGAGTTAGGTCGGGCGACGAGCCTTATACGCGAACTTTGAGAATTCCATTAGTCCTATAATAGCAAACATTTGGCGTAGGTTGGAAGCAAATGTTAGTGATTCGATTGAAATTAAACGAGCACCTTTCCCCCCTCTCCTCTCCTCCCACCTTCGAAAACGGATTCTAGAATTTCGGAGGTTCGGCTCGCCAATCGCAGGATCGATGTTCGCCGTTGTGATTTCTCTCGCAATAATCGATCACGCAGGTGAAACAGCTACGCGCGTACTCCGCGAGTGTAGATAGAGGTCGGCGAAGTAAGTGCGTCAGGTGCGCTCACGTACAATTGTGCGTTACCTGCGAGCGTTCGCAGGTGCGTCCACATCGAGGGCCCTCGAAGGATAGCCGGAGAAATGGCAGATGGTACGAGCGTGCCGACCAATGAGACGTGAAAGGGATGACGGAAGGGCGAAAGGGAGAGCAGGGCAGAGTTTGGAAGACGAGGAGTTAGGTCGAGAGGAAGAAATACATTTATTTATGCTCTGTTTGCACGATAAAATGTGATATAGAGGAAAATTGGAAAGGCAACGTTTGCGTCGGCAACATGGCGTTTTTAGTAGCGATCGTGAGTTACGAGAGAACTGGGAGATGAGGACGAAAAGTGATGAGAATTTGGGAGAGCTAAGGTTTAAAAAAAAAAAAAAATTGAGAATTTGAGAGATATTAAACGCGCGTACTTAAATATCGCATTTCGATAATCAGGTTCGAGGAGTAATCAATGTCGAGAAGAACGGATTTTCGTAATTTCTACATGAGATTCGTAAACGGTAAATCGGTAGGGCATCCCGTGTCGACATCAGGTGGCGAGGATAATAGGAGCGAGGAGTATCGCCAAGATTTTCTAGGCGTTCTTTGAGCGCGAGCGTGCGAGCGAGCGGATGAAAGGCAGCGACGACGAGCGTCGAAACGAGCGCAAGTAGCAGGAGAAGGAGAGCCGGGAGGAGAATGAGGGGCGAGAGAGAGAGAAGGCGGCAGAAGGAGGCACGAGCTTAAAGTTTCCCCGTTATCGGCGCACGTCTAAGCAACTGATAAAAGACCGTGTTCCTACAGACAGATAACGGGCGGAATGGCCCGGTATAAAGAGTCATAGATAGAGGCAGATAAAGCACGGTCCACGGAACAGGTGAATGTCGCGACGTGGGCAGACCAACGCCCGAACGTTGTCGTATTCGCGGCGCGTGCCAATTCCGCCTGGCGATTCTCGCTCCCGTGACGAGCGAAGTTCGACCGATCGATCGATCGACCGATCAACCGACCGTTATCGTCCTCGGTCGTCGTGGTACGCGAAAGTGCATTTCTGGTTTCTTGTGTTCCCGCGCTCGCGCCGCAACTTCCGGAAATAACGTCTCCCCGCTGCGGCCCTTTTTCTTCCTACTCCTTTCCTCCCCTTTCTTCCCTTGGTCGTTTCCGTTATCCCCGCGCGCCCGCACCCCACACCGATCTTCTTTCCCTTTCTCGTCCCTTTACGTCTCTTTGTTCCCCTCCCCGCCCCCGTCTTATTCCTCTCTCATCTCCTCGTTTCCGCCACCCGCGCTTCGCCGCCCCCGCGGCATGTAGAAAACCTTCTATCTATCTATCTACCTATCCTGTCTATCTTTTTCTTTCTTTTCCTCTCGTTATTTCTCTTTCGCGCTCGTGAACAGATACCGTCCTCCTCCCCCCCCCCCCGTCCGGCACATAAAACCTCTTGGAGATATCTTCTCCCGGCGGCCGTGGCAGAAAAAGAAACCCAATATTTCATGGAGACAGATCGTTATTGGGGCGTGCACTACAGGTACTGTCCCGCTCTCCGCGGATCGATCTCTCGTGGCAGAGGAAACGGTACAACGGGGATGACTATCGCGGCTTGGGAAAAAGGCGGGGTGGGGAAGGGGTCTCTCGTCGTCCCTCTTAGGGACGTCGTCGTCGTCGATGACTTTTCGATGAATCCGTCGACGCGAAGGGAAAGCCACTCGGAAAAAGAAAAGAAGCACTCGATCGATCTTTCCTGTTTCTCTGTTGCAGCGGCGGCATGGCCGGACAGCACTACTGCCTGCGCTGGAACAACTACCAGTCGAATGTGACGTCGGTGTTTCACCAGCTCCTGCAGACCGAAGCCTTCGTCGACGTCACCCTGGCGTGCAACGAGGCCTCATTAAAGGCGCACAAGGTAGGCCAGTGTACACGAGACAGAGAGAGAGAGAGAGGTAGTGTGATAGTGCGACCGCGATCAACGGCACTCTTGGAATCGAACATCTGACTTCGATCCAAGAAGAACGAGAAATTATAGCGTCTGTGACGGATTATTTTCAATACGTTTCACGCGATAAAAATTAAATAGAACGTTCGCATGAAGTTTAAAAAAGGGAAAAAAATTATACAAATTTCGTACAACATTGGACATTAAAAATATCAATATATCGCTGAACACATGAAAAATATTCGATGTCGATTTGAAGTGACGCCTAAGTGTTAGTTCATACCCTGTCTCGATTATTCAAAGTCATCACGTGAATAATCGCGTTTCGTACCTCGATCCGCAATCGATCCGCAGTCACTTGCGACATTTTGACGCTATCGAAAATATTTATACTGCTGCGTAGCAGCTCTCGTGAGCAGTAAACGCTTTCTGATTCTTAATATCTTGGTAACTAATTGAAACATCGACACTTAGCTTCGAATAGCAGCGAAAACTCGCGCGATAGAACACACTACGGGAGTCTCAGCACGTTTTCCAGAAGCAAAATGGAAACAATCGCTACGCACGAACGCTTTTTTTTGCATTGCCTGGTAGGTTCGCGTGTCAAGATTTAATCGGGAGCCGCGATTTAATCAGGAGCGTCGACGTGTCTTCATGTTCAGAACGGTTTTTCTTCTTTTCTGTGTGTGTGTGTCTAGGTGGTACTGTCGGCCTGCAGCTCCTACTTCCAGAGACTCCTGCTGTCGAATCCCTGCAAACACCCGACGATCATTATGCCGCAGGACGTCTGCTTCAACGACCTCAAGTTCATCATCGAGTTCGTCTACCGCGGCGAGATAAACGTTTCACAAGCGGAGCTTCAGGTGAGCGCGCGAAGAATAAGGTCGATCTTCCGCCGCGTTCGTCGACCGGCGACGCGACGTCGCGAACGACGATTTCTCCCTCGACGCGGTCGGACTCGAATCCGAATGGAATTTTAGCGACGAAAGCCGAAACGCGATATTATCCCTCGAAGGATGACGCGATGCTATAAAATTACGGATACATTTCTTTCTCCCGCGTTACAGAACTCGTAAATATTTTTATTTCAGAATATTTCGCTACTTTATAGATTCGTTGATGATGTCCCATACAGCACAGAATTTCCAGCAACATTGGAATATCCCAGCTATTTCTTGCAATATAATGTTGCTGCAGCGTTGCTGGAATATTCTTTACTGGAATTACATTCTCACTCTCGTACGGCGTGTTTTTAATAATGTAAAATGTTTATTTAAAAACATACGAAGCAAATAATAGAAACATTTGAGAAAACAGATTTCTAATAACGATTGCGTCGCAATATCCGAATTAAATTTCGCGATGTGAGTGGTCGCAGCTCGTAATCGTTCGAAAATGGTGCTGGCTGTGACTTTTTCGAAATGCAGTTGACATTCCTTCGGGGCCTCCGTGCGTTCCGAAGATCCCGAAACGTATCGGTGCGTTATTAAATAATGACGAGCATGATCGCATCGTTTTATCTTATCGCGCTTACGTGCTATTACGACGCATCGCGAATCATACGGTTATGCGTCTTACGCTGCGAGATCTTTCCCCAAAATCGATAGTTTCATATTGGAACGGATGTGGGCCTTTTCGAAAGTTTCAGGAGAAGAAACGCTTTCCTGAGTTCTGATGACACATACGTATCTTACGAATCTCGATCTCTTCGAATCTCACGAAGATCACTGTTTTAACGCTACATTTTTTTTCTCCATACGAGTCCGCGCGTTCTTCGTACGATAGTCACGGAGATAAAACTCGTTTGCGCGTATTGACGTGCTCGAAACGGCGAGAAAGTACACCGGCTTTTTCTTCTTTTTTTCTCCTTGAATTGCTTAAGTGCCTTCAATCCTAGTTCGGTTTTCTTAGAGATGCCGAAGATACTTTCTCGACCGAAAACCGTCTAACCACCTGGCAACATCTTGCTGAAGCCTGTAAATATTTCTGAAAGAATTCATTCAATTTTAGATGCATATTCTTCAAGTGACCCTAAACAGGACGTAATAGAAATTGGGAGCCTCTTGATGCTTTACGTCAGTACGATCCTTCGGGATAAAAATGTGTACGTGTTACCGGACGCGGATATTACCGACATTCAGTATCTTTACCGACCAAGTGAGTCTACGGTAACCACCATCGTATCGTTACCGACCGCCGGAACATTCAGCCGTTCGAAACTTGCCTCTTTTCTGGAAGTTACCTCTGCGTTTTACTTACGTCAGATTCCTGTGGTCTTCTCGCGATTTCAGATCGAAAGTGGCCGACGAAAACTCACCGACTACGAATGTACGTTACTTTATCGACCTCGGCAGGTTGTGCAGTAAATTTCAAGATTACATCTACATGGACTGTTATGTATATGTTTACATCATGTTTTCCTGAACCTTTTTTTATGTAAACCATCTAACCAATAAATTATCATAGAGTGAATTAATTGATTGATTAATTAATTTTCTCTAATTTCTTATTGCACTTTTACACCTACAAAAAAAAGGACTTTGCAGTCCTACAAAAATAAAAAGTAATTTTAGATTGTTTTTTAATAGTTTTATATTAGATTTCAGTTATAATTTATTTATTAACTATAGTTACATGAAAGAGACATGATGTTAATATAGAAACATTATTTATGCCGTGAGCTTTTGAAAAAATAAAAAGCAATATTATTTAGTTTGCAGTTGCAATATGCGCAATGATAAATTCAAGATCTTCAAAACCATACACACACACACACACACATTAATTTTTCATAAAGATAAAATTGTAAACAAAATCTAAATTTCTGATATCTTTTTCTCAAAATATCAAATTTACATTTTGTTTATAACTTTACTTCTAAAATATGAAAACTCGATAATCCATGGATCACTCATTAGGTTTGTTCGCGTTGCTTACACTTTTCACACTCTCTTTCTCTTTCGGTAACCCGAACGAATTAGTGTACACCAAGTGTAAAAGTGTGAAAAGTGTAAGCAACGCGAACAAACCTATTGCTTACATGACACGTTAAACATAATTTACATCATATACATTACATTGTACATGTAGACCAGTGGTATCCAAAGTGTGCGCCGCATAATAGACTCAGGGGCGCCGTGGTAAATGTTAATTTATTAAAATTTATCAAAAGTTATTATTTCTTGATTTTTTATATGAAAATAAGCTGCTAACATTTAGGCCTTAATGGCCTAAATGTGGTAAGGGAGCCGCAACTGCGTTAGAAACATTTAGGGGAGTCTCAGGTGTTAAAAGTTTGGAAACCACTGATGTAGACGCACACATGTCACGGCGAGTCGGTAAAACGGACCCTTACCCGTGCTCCGGACTCTGCGAGATTAGTTCGCTCGACCGTCGCCGCGCCGCGCTGCGCGCGTCTCGTGCGCGTTCGAAATGCCCGCTCCGCGGCACGGCCGACCGGCCGGCACGCGCTTTTTCGCGGAGTCTCGGCGATATCGCGCGCCGTCCGGCCTTATCGTCGCGACGTGCGCACCTGAAAAAACTTTTCTCCGTGTGTTCCTGGCGCCGTGCCGCGTACACGAGTTTGTGTATGTGTGTGTGTATGTGTGATACACGTGCCCGAGTATCTCCTGTGCGTCGCTCTCGAGTGCTCCAGATTTTCTGCGCGAGGGGAAGCCAGGTATATTCGCGGGCGGCACGGATAAGATAAGAGGCGCGTTCGAGATTGCCGGCCCCTACCCAAGGATGTTTCGCAGTGATAAGAGGTACGGCGCGCCGAGTTGCGCTTCTATCCTTCTGCTTCCGTTTTTTTTTCCCGCCCTTTCTTTCACTCTTCCCGATGCGTTTTTTCCGCGTCATTTTTCGCGCCTTTACCGCAGCAAAAATTACAACGCGCTTTGTTGTTCGCGTTCCAACGTGATTGTTGACCGTGCGATCGTTTTGAGTAACTCGAAACGACGCTCGTACGGCTTATCACCGTACGTAAAAACACGAACCGTATATATTATTTTATCGTTGTAGGAAATGCAGATAGTGGACAGTGGCAACAATTTATGAATAATTGCGACGTAAATCCGTATTAAATTCTGCTTGAGTAACGAGCAATTATTAGGCGGACTAATTGCGTCGGGACGTCGTTACTCGAAATATCGGCTAATTATATTTAAAACGCTGTTTGAATCTGGAAACTTTACGAAAATAATAATGATAGCGTGTGTATCTGTGCGCGCGTATTCTTGCGTTGCCGTTTCGGTTTTTCACGGGATAATTCATTTTGCTCAATTAATAAATTAGTCAATAATAAATGAAACAGGATTGTGACATATATATATCAACTAATCTAACAATTAATTAAAGAAAAGCCATTTTCAGTTTGAGTTGGTAACCTTTGGTAATAATAATCTTTCTTTGTGAATTTTGTATAATTTTCGCAATGAATTCTTTACAGTGAAATTTAAATAAAATGCTACTAGCATCAAAAGAACATCAACTATCGATTTAAAAAGCAGATTTATACCAACAAAGAGCTGTTCCAGAGAACATTATGACGCCTTTAAGACATTATGACATCTTAAAAACCAACGACCAAAGATGTGATTATGATACCTCTTAAGACGTCTTTAACATGTTCTTTAGACATGTGTGTTGTCTGGAGTGTTTCAAGACCGACAAACAATCTGCGCGCAATTTATCAAGTTGGAAAGTCATACAAAATTCACACAGAAATATTATTATCAAACTACCGAGGTTTTCCCAGCCCGAAAATCGTATCCTTTCTCTAATTAAAAAATTAATTTTGCATCATCTCTGAATCATCGAGAATTTCCAACATTGCATAGTGCAATTTTGTTACGTTATATGTAGTTCCATTCAAAGCTGTCACTGCACGGAATTTATTTTGCGTAGGAATTTATTTTGCGAATTTTCCGCATTGTCGAAGCTCGCTGCTGACTCGATCAGTAGAATTAACATTACACGTCTGCGCGAAATGCAGGAATTTTTGTCCAACTTCCGACGATTTTTCGCGTTTTCAGGATAGCACCATAATTTATTCGTCAAACAAATTTGGCGCACAACGAGCGCAATTTTTTTTATTTTACTTCGAACGAAACGGAGGGAGGAAATAAATACGTGCAATTCATTAACTGCACCCTAATGTTTCTTCCACAAGTTATCGGAATAGGAAGTTCGTGTTCCGCGTAATTTGCCCGACCCAAAAATTTCTATTCTCAACTCGTCAGTCCGATTCGTTCCGCACGATTTTTCCTACCCACCGATTTTCATCGTCATTAATTATGATGATTGTTGATTTCGAGAGTCGTTTTGTCAAATAACATCGTTGATCCGAACTCAATTGTCCCCTTTCGCGAACGAGAACCGGGCGCGGCGCGCGATTTATCGGAAACCCGCTCGCGAGCGGAGAGATTATTTTCGCCGTCCTTCGCGCGAAACGAAGGGGATGCCCCTTCGGCCGGCTATTTGGATCGCGCGCGAGACGCGGCCGGACGACGAACCTGCACCGTGTGTTTCGGGTGCGGGCCAAATTTAAATGCGTTCTAGCCGACAAACACGGTCGCATCGAGTCGTCGGCCGTCGAATATACGATCGCGCCGACAAGCCCCGGCGTCGCTCCTCGTCGCGATTGATCAAAGAACGGAGCGTCCTGCGAGAGGCAACCTTCGCACGACGGGCGCGATTAGCGTCCTCCATCCTGACGTTTATTTTTACTGAATTAATTTATCGCTGATAAAGGAATCTCCTTGGTATTTCGTCAGGGGCGCGACGAAGCGTTTTCGAGCGAATGTCTGAGAAGCGCGAGGTCCCGCGCGTGACAAACAGACCGTAATTCCCAAGAATTTGCCAACTGGAACTCAGTTGACAAATCCTTAAATTCGCGTCTCCCTAATTCGCTATCATAAAAATCTTCGAACTCTCGAGATTCAATTTTCCATTCCCGATTCGCTTGAAAAAGTAAAAAAAAAGTGAGACAGGGTAAACGCCGGATTTCTCAGTGCAATTTTACGTTCGGCAGAATATAAACGAGCGGAGAGCCCGATCGCGGAATTCGAGATCGAGGAAGGAACCTATTTCGCTTTTTCACGGGCGCGATTGTTTGTCGCGCGCACGCGCTCTCTCTCTTTCTTTCTCTTTCCCTTCCTTTTTCATTCTCAACGCGGACCTAGCAGACTGTTTGAACCGGGTGATTGAATATTTGCGTCCTGCTGTCGCGCTCCCTCGGTACCTGCACGCGTGCGAAAACACCGGCCGGTGAGACCCCGTGGTCGCGAAGGATAGTCCCGACTCTCGTCATTTCGCCGTTTTTACCTCCCTTTTCGCCCCGCTCCGTCAAGCGGGACGTGCCGGCACGCAACGATGCTCGCGCCCGTGATTGGTGCCCCTCGTCGAGGTGCTTACTCGACCCGAAGCCGCGTATCTTGCTCCCAGGATTCGCTCCCGGCGCAATTTCGGCTTGCCCGCCAGCCAGCGACACAAACCGATCGTATCTACGGGGTGTCTCTAAAGCACCGATATATATTCCGAATCTTAATTCCGAGTAAACGTGGGACGCCTTGATGACGTCCCATCTCTTGTTCTGCCGATAGGAAGCACGATATAATGCAAATTTATGCATAAAAGAAAAAATACTGTCCTTGACACGTCATATATACAAATTGAAACTTCAAACGAAGAGACAAGATGTCCATTTATTCTAAAGTGTAAAGAGTTCACGCTTTAAACGGACTTTAACAAGATTTGGATTTTTTTTTGAGATTTTTTTTTTTTAGTAAAGAGACGTTTGAATTAAAAATATAAATCAAATCTCTCAGTCTTTCATTGATGAGAAAACGGCTCAAATAGTTTAAAGTAACTATGTCTGAGTCGTTACAATATGTAGTGGTATGTAATCTTGGGACACTCTATATACGAGACATTCTCAAGTCCTCATGCTGTATACTCGGATTAAATTGAACTTCTCTGCTCGGTATACTTCCACTTTCTGGTGGCAATCTCGAAGCTCTTATTATTTTAACATTATTTTCTGTACATTTTCTTGCGTTCAGCAAGAAATGTAGAATGATTATAACCTTCCATGTCGTATAAATCAATAAATTGAGCAATTCACGCAATAATCGCTTCCATTATCCGTTGTAACATGTTTAAAAATCGATCTTGGATCTTTTTAGACTTTATCGAGAGGGTAATCGATGCTAAAATTAGTTTTCGAAGAGATTGTCGATCCAAGAAAGGCATCCGCATACAAAAAGGCCCGCTATTACATTGACGATCGCGACGCGAGGTGCATACCGTATTTCATTTTCGGAGGAAAGTCCGCCGACTCCGTCCCTCGCTGTCCTTGACACGGCAGTGAGACGACGACACGTGAAGAAAACGCGTATCTCTCGTGTGCATCGCGCACACCGTGCGCACTTGTATGCACAGTCGATGTACAGGGTGTTTCCGAAGTCTGTCCAAAATCTTTTTCAGCAATTCACTTCGGACAGCACGTATTATCTCTTTCTCAAAAATATCTTGTTATCGAATTATTATAATATTAATCGAATGTTATTACTGTGTACAAAACTGGAAGAAAGACCTAAGGTTTATACAAAGAATATCTATAATCGGTGAAAACTGGTCGCATTAACGATCACAGTTGAATGATATTTTTTTATTGAACCATAAAACCATGGTATTTGATTTTACGTCGTGACGCAAGTGATAGGCGCAGTTCGTGATCATTGATCGAGGAAAGGACATCGCGAAGTCGGCACTACTATTCGACGGCCTCGTTCTCGATCAGCGTATCCTTTCTACGACCGTTCGAAAGAAACGAGGCGCGGGATGGAGGGTGAGGAGAAGAGGAGGGCGTCATTGTTCTTATTCGAGGCGATTTATTTCGGTTAGTACAGTTTCTCAGATGTGTTACAGACACTGGAGAAATGACGCTTACGCTTTTCGTCGCGCGCGAGCGTATCATTCTCGCGAAAAATCGGTATTAATTCGACTTTCTGATTCTTGAACTTTTCGGCCGACTTTATTATACATTGAAAAGATAATAGACATGGATTGGAAGAATGCAATAACGAGCGAAAGGGATGTGACTGTGGAAGAGAAAGAGAGAAGGACTACGAAGAGATTTATCGAGTCGAAACTGCAGCACGGTTTAACCCCCGAAATTCACGATGTCGCAGATATTGGCGGGGCCTGCTACGTGAGAGATAATCGATACAAGGGGTAGCAACGCGACTACTGCGAGACGGTGTAGCTATATGTTTTAACTCTCTGCCGGATTTAATCAATAATCGTAACGTTAACTGATATCCACGCGACGCTCTTCGGCGATCGCCGAGCGTTGGTCACCCTTGCTTTCTCCTCATTTTCGTTCGCGTCCCAATGCTATTAACACAATTTTTGTTACATATCTGCAGACAGTGAGATAGAAATCCATTATCTTAGCTTTATCCTGCCGTTTATTAACTGTATGTGTTTTAAGGGAAAATGTAAATCCTCTTGAATGATTCTTGAATTAATTACTTCAACATAACCTTAAATAACTGTGTTTTTTAAAAGTAAAAAAATACAAGTATCTCTTCATATGATTAATTTTTATACAATTTACTTAACAAATTATTTTGATTGGTTTTAATTATTATTCCATTATGTTATCAAAATTGAAGAAGAGAACAATTAGCACCGCAAATTGAAAATGTTTTATTTTTTGAGTATTTTTGCATTGTATTGAAGTCAATAAAATGTATTATCAGAAAATCTTGAAATAATTAACAATATCGTAATAATTTTGTAATTTTATTTCTGCTTTAAGTAACACATCAGACCTTTAATATTTAAAAAATTAATAATACTAATTAATTCTTCAGTTTCACACTTTTTACATATATATTAATATATCCTCAGGTTTTTACAGTATATTATACAACAATTGAATATTATTATTTAATATTATATATGATATTTATATAAAAGTTTATCAATTATAACACTTGCATTAACATTTATCATCTCGTCGCAAGAAAGCTCGACGCAATTATCTCATATCAGTCACTTCAAATATCTCACGCGAAGAAAAATTGAGAAAGTAGTATCGAGAAAGATCGCTTCTTCATAGAGCGAGCGTGTAAAAGTGTTGAACGCCCTTAGTTAAATTTAAGCGTCCTCGTGCAACGTGCATCCGCGATGCAGCGTGCGTCCCGCGACACACGGCCGCGAATATCCGTGGAACGGCCGACCGGAGCTGCCTTTTTCGGAACCCTCGACTGCTGCTGCTGCTGCTGGTGCTGTTAATCGGCGCCACGAGCATTCTGCGACCGCTGCAGAACGCTTTCGTAGCGGACGACATCGATCGGATGGCGGAACGTGCGCTTAGTCCAAAGTACCTCCGGCTGTAGGCGACCGGGCAGGTTATCCGCGTGAGATGGGGCGACGAAACCGAAAAAGGAGAGAGGAAAAAAGAAGGGGGAGGGGGAGACGGAAAGATAAAAGTCGCGAGGGAAAGAAATCACGCAGATCCGATGAACTTACTCGCGCGACTGTACCGGGTGTCTGCGTCTCGTCTTCGCTGTCGAGAGAAGAGGAGAAATGAGGGGAGGATGAACCCTGCTTAAATCTCGGCTACGAAAAAGGGGGGCCCGTTGGCGAACGCGTTGTCATCGGCCATGTATAAGCGCACCCTTCTCCCCTTTAATTATGATATTTAATTCACTTGTGTGTACAGTACGCTCTTTCCTTATATGCAATATTTCCATGCAAAAATAAATATAAATTATTAATTAATGGTTAAGCGATAAGGGATTCTCGCATATTATTATATGTCATGGAATTGTTTTTAGAGCTGCTAAAATGTGTAAGTGTAGAAGGATAGCGGAAAGGGAGGAGCAAGAAAGTAGAGAAAGTACGAGGATGAAAAAGCGACCCTGATGCATCCGACGAGTCTTATAATAGGTCCATTTATTTCGCTCGTTTTCAAGCTGAATACGTTTCGAGCTTTCCCTTTCTCATTCTATTCCGTTCTCTGTATATACGTGCGACTGATAATTCTACTCGTCACGAGGGTACCGGGGCGGCGTTCTGTAGGTCGCGGAATGACTTCATGACCGTAGCCTCCTTATCTCCCTCCCCCGCGGTCAACCCGACTAGAAGAAGGGTAGAAGAAGCAAACGTAAAAGTGGCGGGAGGGCGGACGGGGGAGAAGGAAGACGAAGCGCGAAGAAGTAACGGTGAAAGAGAAGCGATTCGGTGACTCGTGCTTCCTCGGCCGACTGTACTCGCGGTTTCTGCAGCGCGGCGCGCATGCATGCGTGCGTGCACGCGCGCGCGAGCGCGCGGCATTGCGCGCCGCGGCCTGCGTTTGTGTGTATGTACGTGCGTGCATGCGTGCGCGACGTCGTAGCACGCGTGTGTGCGCAGCGAGGGCGGGAGGAGGAGGAGGAGAGAGGGCCGTGCGAGCGAGCAAGCGAGCGAGCGGCTGGAGCCGCAGATTCCCTTTGTCCGCGCAAGCTCTGCAACAGAACAGCCCACGACTCCACGTCTTCTCTGCCCCTCGCCCTTCTTCTCTTGCCGCTGCTGCTGCTTCGCTCTTCCATCCACCGTTCTCCACACGCCCTCCGGGCGCCCGCCGCCTCTGCCTCCCTTCTGGACCCACGATGCGATTGCATCTCGCTCATTCGCTCGCTGCTTCTCCCTCGGTCCTTCCTCTTGCTCGTGTCGCTCTGCCGAATCCGTATCCCTCTCGCGCCTCCACCACCTCTCTCCTCCCGCCGTCTCTCTGCCACTCGATCGCTGCTGAGTCGAGTCAGCCCGACGCAGGGACGGCCCGAGGGAGGAATGATCCGAGGGCCCGTCAAGGGCGCGCGGAAGGGGTAATTCGATCGTCCCCGTATGTCCACCGGACCGCTCCGGGGATTCGAATTATTAAACTACGCGATTCCCTCCTTTCCCCTCCCCCGTCCACCCTCCCGACCACCCCGTGCGTCTCGTGATACCGCGATTTAGCGTCGGATAACGGCCCCGACACCCGCTGACGCCCCCCGCTGCAACCCGTGCGTTTGACGCGCGTTTGAAGGTTCTCTCAGGTTTTTTTCCGACAGGGGTGAGGGGAGATCCGCTTGTAATCCTCCTAACGTGTATTTTTACACGTGTTCTCGAGACTTTTTCCGCGGGAATTCGAAACCAAGGCGGTGTAAGGTATCTCCAGCGCAGGATTTTCGCCGCGTTCGCGACTCGCGAAAATATTCCTCCATGAAGCATAAATATTAAAGTTCCACAAACTGCCTGGGGGACTTCAGGGCTTCTCACTGCATTAGAAATTAACGATCGTTATTACACGGACAGCGAGGTACATGCTCTCTGCGGCACATTATAATATTTCGTGGCAATATTTTCCATCTCCAGATGTTTAAGGTAGTGATTTAATATCACATTTAGCGTCCATAAATCGAGAGCTGGCAGTCATTGTCGAGGCATTGAATGTACTCACGTATTCACCAGGGAAGGTATTAATGCAATTATTGCTAATGTGATCTTACATAAGACTTACGTACAAACGATTGCGTTTAGTTGCACAAGATTTAATTACGCGGGATTAAATGCAATTATATAATAAACTTGTCGTTTCGCAGCCGTCCCGACGCCGATCGCGTTAGTCATGCGTGCACACATTGACGAGGCGTCGCGTCGGAGAACGCGGCGACGCGGCGCGTCGGGTCGAACGTGTCAAAGTAAACGATCGTTCGGCGCAGTGAAAAATTTCACCCTCCCCGCACCCCCTCGCTGGCAACTTTCGCGAGCGCGCTCGAAAAATCCCTGACGGAGAAAGTTTGTTTACGAACGGGCCACAGGGGGAATAGGATTCGTCGATCGGCTGAATATATATTCGAACGAGTTGCGCCGGCTGTAAGTTGCAGGGGTGCTAAAGGCACAAGATTATGTTATGTCTACGAGCTTTCCTACAAGAGGGTCGTTATTTAAATTCTTAAAAACGCGATATCCAGATGACATTCAGGTGGGTTTCGAAAAATTTCTCTATAATTCTCTATAATTCGTTATAGAAGACAAAGAAAATTACGTTATTTTTTTTAATTGCATTCGTAAATAGGAAGTGTAAATTTTTTGAGATTTGATCGATTCTCTCGAATGAGGTTCGATATTACAACGTGGAAAGATGCAATTAAAAATAATTATGTATAATTACTTCACACACACACACATGTGCTAATGAATATGAATACCCACGGAAAAAGCAAGGTTTTTCATAAATTTATGCAAACTTTCGAATGAAATAAATAGATGAGATCGATATTCGTTGTATCAACGGGATTAATTTTTAGTTAAATTTTTGCTAAATAATCACACATAATTATACGTCATGTGCGTTAATGAATATTAATACTAATAATACTGTATTATATGTTATGATACTCTAAAAAAAGGCAAGACATTTTGATGAATTTATGCAAGCTTTCGAATGAAATAAATGACGGTAAAGGATATTTGTCGTCATCAACCGAGCTAATCTTTAGATTTTTGTTAAGTAAATCGAACTTGTCGCGCTCAACATGCTGAAACCTTCTCCGTCGATGTTGAGTGTTATTAAAGCGAGTCAAAGGCGATTCGTGCGAGACTCGAGACGCGAAACACGCCGACGTGTCTGGCGTGAATGCGAATTAAGCACGAGGAGGATGGAGCCGCGGTAAAAGAGGAAAGGGGAAGGATTTCGACTCTGTTCCTTGTAACGAGAGACTGACGGCGCGTACGCGACTATAAAGACTTGCCTAGAAGAAGAGTTTGAAAGCGTTCAAATGCATAATAAGTGATCTGAAATAAACAGCATCTTGATCCAAAATAGATAATATATTAGCGAGTAAAAATCTCGATCAGCTCCAAAAAAAATCGCATAATACCAGGAAATGAATGAAAATGTAGATGTTATTGTCTAAAAATAATTGATTGATAATGAAGCTTATAAAAACATGGTGAATAATTTGATGTTTAAAAATCATACTTTAATTTTTAAAAAATTATTAATTTTATTTTCATCGTAAAAATAATTGGTCTCAAGAAATGGAGTGTTGATCGTTATGAGAAGATCGAGAACCGAGCGACGATAATCAAATATCCCGTGGAAGATCAGCGCGGTCTAAAGAGTCTTCGTACTAGAACAGACGTTCCGCAGGCCAAGCCAGCCGGTACCACCGCCGATGCGATACGAATACCGATTGCACAGACAACGGCGGCGGCGGTGGCGAAAACAACGACACGCTCTCTCGGGGAGATTATCCTGGTCGTCGTTCTGTAGCTCCACCGATAGATCGATCCTCTCTGTCGTCCGCATACCTCTCGACTTAACGTCTCTTCGGAGCTGTCCCGCCTCGCGTCGCGTCGCGTCGCTCGTGCACACACGCCGACGTCGGGGACTCGCTCGGACCGTCGCCAGGATCGTGATGAAACTCCGCGGCGCCTGCGTGCCATTTTTCACCGAATCGCATTCTTTTAAGAAGGGGACATGGAAAAAAGGAAAATCAGAGAGGATCACGATATACGTCGAATCGGGGGACTTGGCAAGCTTCAATATCTGTATCAATGATCCTTCTGTAAACCTTGAAGATAGACTTTGCGAACTCTCGAGTTTAACCCCCCCGATATCTATCCCACTTCGATCGTTTCTTGTTTACTCCGATTTTACGCGCTCTCTCCCTTCCTCCTCCCCCAATCTCTCTTTCTTGCTCTCGCGTCCCAGAGGAAGGACGCGGCCGAGGATGATCACGATTAATTGCGCGTATCCATCCGTCACAATTAGACAACACGTGTCTCCTTGGCCGTTAATGCTAATGGGACAAATTCCCTCATGGCTCACACCGCGACACCAGCCTGATGGCGACGCGGGGAACGCAATGTCGCGCGTACACCACTGCCATCCTTCGTCCCCCTCTTTCGCGCCCACGTGCGTGCGTACGACGATCTCCATCGCTGCGGCCGGCGCGAGTGCCTAATATCGTCTCCGTTGCGCTTACGATGAATCGCCCCTGCCTCTCTGTCTCCTTCCCTCCCTGCCTACCATCCTCTTTACCCTCGTGGGTGTCTGCATCCATCTTCGTCACGGCGGTGCCAGATCTCTCTTTCTCTGCCTCTCCCTCCCCTCTTTCCTTCTTTCTCTCTCGGTCTGTATGCTTCCAGCCGAATTTCTCTCTCGTTTGCGTGCCCACTCCTAAGCGCGCACAGAGTCTCGGCCGCCTGTGTACGTGTCGTGTCTCCGTCTACGTTTCACGCGTACCGAATCCCTCTCTTTCTGCCTTCCACGCCACACAGACCCGTGTGTCTCCGGTGTCTACGTCCTGCTCTCGGTCCGTCTCGCCCGTTTCCGCGCGCGGATCGCGCGCGCACCGACCGTCCTCGTCGCTCCCGCGCAAGAGACGACCGCGTTTCTGTCGAGCACGCCGCAGACTTGGCTCGCCCCCAGTCGCCCCTCTGGCCCCGGTCGTGGTTCCGCGCGCGGAGTGCCGTGGTTGTGCCTCGTCGAGCCCCTCCACTCGATCAGCATCCCCCATCCGTCCCTGCACACCCATCACCCTTTCTCTGTCCCACGTCGTCACCCCCCCCCCTCCCTCTTTCTCTCTCGCTCTTTCCCGTCGATACCCCGCGGTACCTCGCCACCGCAGCTGGTTAGGTACATTCGTTCTCTCTCTGGCTCGATCCCCCGCGCAAATCGTCGGCTCACTCGCTCTCTGTCCTTCGTCGAGCACGCATCCCCCGCAAGCCGCTTCCTCGAACGCGCGCTGAATCCGTCCTTGTTCCCGTCGGCGAATTTCGCGGCGTTCTCTTCCTCCGCCTCCTCTTCCTCCTCCTCCTCCTCCTCCTCTTCCTCGTCGTCCTCCTCTTCCTCCTCCGCCGCTTCCTCCTGCTCACCGCGTCCTCCTCATCTCCTCGCTCCTCCGAATGCCGTGCGTCCTCAGCACGGAGCGCCGAATGCCATTTCACTTTCGTTGGGCTTCGCCGCGTAGGAGATCGGGCCTTGCCAGGAATTATCCTCTCGTTCCGCGCGCTCGTAACCTCCCCGTACGCGTGTATTTCGGCCGGCTTTCTCGCGGCTGCGTCGTCCGCAACGACGACGATCACGACGACGACGACGACGACGACGACGACGGCGACGGCGACGGCGACGGCGACAACGACGAGGACGATCACGTCGACGACCACGGCGACGATCACCGCGACACGTTTTCTCGCAGTGACTTCCCGGCGACTTCTGCCTCCGTGTCGTCCTCCCTCTCGCCCGTCGTCGCCGCCGTCTCCTCTTCTTCTTCTTCCTTCACTCTTGCTTTTCCTCGTCCTCTGTTTGCTTCCCGACCGTCACTTCCTCCACCTCCGCCACCTCCTCCTCCTCTTCCTACTACTACTACTACTACTACCGCCGCTACTACTCTTCTTCTTCTTCTTCTTCTTCTTCCGCCACCTCCTCCGCCTCCTCCTCTTCTTCTGTCTCGACGAGGGACCGTTCGTCCACGAAGCGCCGCAGCCAGGTGAGTGATAAACGATATAACTTCCTTCGCGCCCGGATACGGGTAGAGCGGAGCGTCGTCTCTCGCGAGAAGCAGCGCGTCGCGTCGCGATATCGCTCGGCGGCCGCTGCAGGGCGATGGGCATTGCTCCCTCCGTGGTGAGAGGAAGAGGACGACGGCGGGTGGTGGAGAACAAGGGAGAGAGAAAGAGAGAAAGAGGGCAATGCAAGAGCGAACTTTATGCGGGCACACGGGGTCCCGGTGCCGTGCCGAATTTCGAGCGATCATAGTCCACGCCAAACGCGACCCGCCGCACCGTTTCGAGATATTTTTGTGCCGAACAACACTCGTTGCAGAAGTATGCGCCGGCCGACCTCCCCAACACCGGCCCGTCTCGGCGCGATCCGGATTTGTTTCGCTCGTGAAACGTTCTCGTCGCCGCTCGGAGCTGTTGCACTTGGTCTCCTCCAAATCGAACCTCGTTCGAACACGTAACGTTCGACAATCTCTCGGAAAATCATGCAGTTTAATTGGGAATTCGGAGAATGCATCGATACGCCTTGATGCACGCTGAAGGTCACACACATGCAAAAGTATGTGTGTTAACCGTACGAACGAGTTCGCCAATACGCAAGTCGCTATATTGTTTAGCTCAGATAGATTTAATAGAGAGATAATAGTTTCCTTAGAAGACTTTCCTTTTTTTTTTATGTACCTTGGTAAGTGCGTGTGATTTTTAACATGCATCTGTGGAACAAACTTTAATAAATTACTGGAATTTTGCGAGCACCTCCAACTAAGATTAACATCGTTTCGAAGTGAAGGAGCTGATTTGATCTTCGCGACAATTTTCATAAAGCTGCTATTACGAAAGTATTCTCAACATTATTTTTTGTAAAAATGAATTTCGTATAAAATGAAGTTTTGTTTCTTTGCATTTTTCTTTAAAATAAATTTTATCTCGATAAAGAGAGAGAAATGATGTGTGTACCGTGCGCGATTTAATCGTGAAATGCTGTCAAAGGGATCAGACGATGGCTGAATTTGAACCAGTGAGAAGGATTCGGGGAATTTAACTTCGGTAAGGAACCGACAAACTCGCGCATGGCGAATGTACATCTAGATAGATATGAATCCACTCACGAGTGTCTCACGAGTGTCTCACGGTTATTCCTTGAACGACTCGCGAATATGTTTACATTGAGAAATGACTACGTTTACACTGACCAAACCGAACAACTGTACATGCTATTGTCACAATTGACACGCGTGATTTTTAGTCGCGAGTAGACGCCGTAGCTGTCGGACCGGTTTCGCGAACGTCGGTTAACGCTAACCAACGTTGCTCGATTCAGTCCTTCTTCTTTGTCTACTCGTGACCGATACAACGATCTATAAGGAGGTGAGACGTGAATCAATCTGCAGTTAAGATTGATACTTGTAAAATCTAGTAGGTGATTGTTTGAATTGTCGTTTTATTCTTTTTAAGTGGACATTCTCAGAAAATAAAACAGGTATTCGTGTTTTTGAGACAAAAAGAATATATAAGGTCAGGAAGTTTCAAGACTTCAATCTCAATTCAGAGATTCGGGGGAGATCTGTCGACTGACTTATAGTCAGTAAGAAAAGGGCACAACAAAATAGCTATATAACTCGATAACTCCAATTAATTTGAAATTCTCTGCTTCAGCAATTCGTATCATTCGTGAACTGATGAATTTAGTGAATTCGCTTCGATAAATTTTCGACATTCCGAGATTGAAACAATATTATGGAAAATTTGATAACATCCGGCATACTGACAATATTACGGAACGTTGGGTGATGAATGTTGAAGAATCGTCGATATGAGGATTATTGATGAGACGGTTAAGAACAATTTTCATGTGCGGCAATCAATTTTGTGATTATTGCAAACTACGTAACAATATATAAGGATTACTTCATAAGTCATGTCAACAAATTTTTTTCAGCAACTGCATTTCACTGAAAAATTTTCAAAATATACATAATTATTACACACACACTCTATCGATTAACGTTCATTTATTTGTGAAGGGTGTCAGAAAACAAAGCGAGCAATTCGTACAACGCACAATTCGAACTTATCGTTACATATTTTTCTATCATACAAGTAGTAAGTGAACACAGAATTTTACACACACATTAAATCTAAGAACACTCAAAGTATTTCCGATATTGTCGAAGTGTAGAATTCTGTTTACTATACTACTACTCGTAAGATTGAGGAATAAAGAAAATATAAGTTTGAGTGATGTGTTGTTGGCTTGCTTTCCTTGCCTAAAACTCTTTACAAATAACTGATTTGACTGACGTTAATCAGTAGAGTATATTGTGTCTTTTAATGTGTTTATTTTGAAACTTTAGTGATTTGCTCGAGAAAAGAATCGATTGCCATGATTTATGAAGTACTAATTTCTTTAATACACCAAATAAATCTCTTGTCAAGTATTTATAATGCAACACAAACGCAAAGAATATTTTTTAAATGAACAAAATATGACAGGGATGGTTTTGTCAAAAATCTCTATGGTATATATTTTATATTTTTACCGAATTAACTTAAAGCTACTCTTTTCGCGCTGATATTTTTATAAGCTTTAATGTTACTAAATGAATTAACGATGAGTGCCTTGGTTTATTGCGACACATCGATAATGTTACGGTTTTTCTTAGGTATTATGACGGGTGTATTGTTTCGTGGAATAGCGTCGTTGCATAAAACGATACGTGAAGCAACGACGACACGTGTTGTCGATGCACCTTAAGCTGCATACACATCACGTTCGCGAATTGCTCGTTAATTTCACAAGTAAATTAGTTCACGGAACTATTTCGCGATTATTTTAACTCTTTAACGTCAATAAATAATTCTGAATATAGCATTCAAGGTTCATTTTTAACAGACTTGCAACGAGTTTCTCGAAAACTAACGACGATAAAAAATTCTCTTACAATTAGTCGAAGGTATCAATTTTTTTTTACTTGGAGAAACAAAAGTATTTTAATGTACAATAAAATATAATCTTATATGCTTTATTACATTATCTCTTTTAATATAATTTACAACATACAAAGTAAGATTTGAAATTATATTACTTTATTTAATTGTAAAATGCTGAGTAAAATTTACCCATGTTTAGAATGTTTACGTAAGTTTTAGTTGTTTAGGGTTAAAAGTAAAATACGCTTTTACAATTAGACATAATATCAATAATAAGTATATCTTTAAAAAATTGCTTTTTCAAAGAAACAAATTATAAATACGTAGATTCTATAACATATTAAATATTAATTCACGATACAATGTGGTTGACAAGTTAAATGAAAACACCAGCATTATCAGCAATATCGCTTAGTATTTTCTTATTTCTCTAACATGGAAGGCATCGCGCTTCTTTAATTCTCACTTTGATAGTGTACAGTCTATGCGGACGATTGACGAAAAGCAGTCGATTCCATGTCGAAAATATTGACGGAACAGCGTCTTGTATGCATACGCAATCTACAAAGTTTTAAGCACCTGACTGAACATCCCATGGGAAGGCAGGCTCGTTAAAAAAGTCCAAAGATCGCTCCTCTTTTCTGGAAGACGCGAGTCAAGGGTGACTCGCTCTTACGAGAGAGCTTTAAACTGTCGCAGCCAGTCGTTCCCCCATTATCCGACTCCTCTGCTCCACGTTCGTAAATATCCGATTGCGCCTACGTCGTATAGTGCGAATTGCGGTCGAATTTTTTTTCATCCATACCTGAGTTATGGGGAAGTTAAGGGGTAACGTTTAAACTCCGTGAAAAAATGATTGTAACTCCGCTGGTGTAGATTTAATGTAATTTAATCGAATTTGTCATATGTTTGTCAATCAAAAATTTGTAGTAATCAAGATAAGAAAAATTTATTTTCTTAGATAGAAGTACAGCTACTCTCTTTTTATCATCCATTTAAAAAATGTTTAAAAATGTTTTTGCAAAAATATTTTCTTGACAATTAATGAGAGAGCTGAAGAGAAATAATTACATATCTTATGCGTGATAAAAAATGATCGGTAATCATCATACTGATTTTGAGATCGATATTAATAGCAAAATTTAAATACTTTAACATCAGTATCCCTACATTGTATACGCGTCTCGAGAAATGCATGAGAAATCTTAAGACATTTAGCTGATATCGAGAAGTGTTACCATCGAAGCAGAGAAGCTTGATATCGCGAGCAAGCTATCAATATTTTAGTACCTAAGTATTATTTTAGTACGTCGTATTTTACATTGCCACACGCACCACGCGAGGTATCTCAAAATATCGATAGCTTTCCGGTGTCAGTGGTGAAATATGACAAGAAGATATTGACAATAAAGTATCAATGTATCTTCGCTATTTATTACTTCACCTTGGCTATCTAACCATCGTACCCGTTGCTTAATGCATCATGCCAGAAATTTCAAGATGCCAATCTTCTTGGGCTTAATATACAGCAACATCAATTGAAGATGAAGCATCGATGGATAACGAAATATGAACACTGTCTTTTAGAGACCCTATGACCTCCATCCCCTTTGAATGCATTGTTGTGAAAGTCTGCGAGAAGACACCTGCTGGTCGTATTCTTACGTTTACTCGAGGGCGAGCACGTGGTGCGGCCAGGGTCGCGCTCCCATTCAGAAAGGAGGTTATGCAGCAACGTGGAGGAGAAAGAGAGAGACAGAGAGAGAAGAGAGCAAGAGAGAGAATGTTATACTCGTGACGCCCGTTACATTATCAATTCCGTTATGGCGCCGTATTCGTAATAGTGGAGACGACCCTACGACCGTCTTCGGGGATCTCCCTCGTGCCGCCTCTTCTCACCGATGTGTTTTTACGTGTCTCTTTTTCCTTCTTTCTCTCTCCTTGCCGCATTTGTTCTACCCCCCCATTTTCCCACTTTCCTTCCACGCTCTCTTCTATGTTTTCTTTTTCTTCTTTTCTTTCTTCTCTCTATATAAAGCACCTTACTTTCCCTCAGTATGCTCTCTTGGCGAGCCACCTTCCCTCCCCCCTCCTCCTCCGCAACGCCCTTTTATTCCTTTCTCCTCCCACGTCCTTCTTCCCGTTTCCGTGAAACCTTTCCACGAAGGTCGAGCTTTTTTGCGGATTTGCACCTGTTGGACCTCGCCCGCGCGCGCTCCCTTATTTCTTCTCGTGCAGAAAAGCCGCTCGCTTCACTCGCGAATCTTTGGGATTCGACAGATGAATTTCTCGCGCGAGTTCCTTTCACGTGTCTCCTTCAATGCTCCGACATTTTGGGGTGGAATTATTTATCGAAACATGAAAACGAATGCGAATAGGTCGGTTTGATCGACAGGCAAATTTATTGAGGCAAAGACGCGCTGGAACGAATACGATTACTTCAAACGATCTCGGCGGCCTTTAACTGGATGGAACGCTACCAGTTTTAGGAAATGTTTAATGCGCAAGAAAGTTTGCAGATAATCTTTACTTACAATTTCTGCTCCCGCAGAATGTATGTTCGCTTCACATGCGAAACCGCCGATGAAACTCACCGCTGTAATCTTACGAAATTAGATGTCTCTTTATTTAAAAGTACGAGCAAGTAGTTTTTACGTCTGTAGCTTTGTAAATGCGCTCGCGAAGTTTTCTGCAGAAGAAATCACGCGATGAAACTTAACTTGGCAATTCACAGCATGATAATGCAAGTTGTGATAACTTCAAAAATTGCACCACACAAATAAAGACGTTTTTACTTCAAGACAGTGGGAGCTAGCGATTAGTTCTTTTTTTCATTAGTCATCTGATGAAACTTTGCGGATCATTCTGGATATTCTAGCTACCTCGTGTCCTTTGATACCTTCGAGTTTCGCGGATCGATCGCAATCATCCGAAAGAAAACGCAGACGAGTCGAAACCGGAAGCGGCGCTACCAGAAGAAAGGACGGGGGAGGGGGTGGAAATCAGGCTTTTTTTTCGCCATCGTCTCGCGTCAATTAGTCCGGGATAATTGGTCGGCCGATGCCCTTGAACCCTAAGTATTGATTGGTGAGGTCGGATTCTGCCGGTGTGGCGGTGTCCCTCTTGCCTCCGAACCGATGGCACCACCTCTATGCATCCACCTCCGAACCGACCAACCAGCGAACCACCCGCTCCGCCGCCACCGCCACTGCCGTCGCCGTCGCCGCTGCTGCCGCCTAACCACCCCCCCCTCCCCCGCATCGAACCCCCTTTCGCTTCCCTGATGCGCCCCGCGCGCGCAACCCTCCATCCGTGGTTCTCCAAGTGCCGTCGCCGTTAAAGCACCGCGTGTCGGCGCAAAGGTTTTTCTGCCCTTTATTTATTTAATTGAACTACGAAACGCCATTTCCCACGAACGCAATCCGAAAGCTATCCACCGACCCCCTTGTCTCACTCACTCACGCATTCTCTCTCGAACTCCCTTCCGCATCCTTCGCTGTCGAACTCGAGCAGCGACAACGCGAGCGAAATTCCGAGGGAATTCCACCGAGAATCGAACGTCATTTCGTTCAGATACACGGAGATGCGGCTCATTGCACGGTAATTTTATTGCAGACCCCTTGATATACGTTCGTAGCCCCGCCGAATTTGATTTATCATGTAACGTGTCTGTCTCGCGAGGACATCGATCTCTTTGTGCGTTTACGGTTGTGGAACATCCACCAATTTTCCTCATCTATTGTAATTAAGCACATTATTAATCTGTGCACAAGTTCAATTTTTTTTAAGAAACCGTTTAATCGCATTGGTTATTATTGTTGATTATAATATAAAATTAAATAATCGACCATGTGTAAAATTTGCGACCATTTGTTTCTTTGATTTTTAATTTCTAGTGCATATTATTTAATTATAGTTAATTTAGTGTATACGTAATTCAGAGCTACTTTTTTTCTCATTTATAAATAAAATATATTTTATAATTGTATTATATATTTAATTTAAATTTAAATGTCAAGCAATAGCGAAGTAATTTTTAATTTTTAGTCACAGAATTACAAATAAATTCGTAGATATGGATATTGAAATAGCTTTTCTTTTTTCTTTTTTTATTTACACACTATATCAATATACATTTCTTAATTTATCGCTGCTTATAAATTGTAATACTAAAATTAAAGCACGATAAAGGCATTAAATTTCAAAGTGATTTTTGAGTATTTACGCAATACAAATGTTTACATATGAACATTTCACTACCAAAATTTCTCTAATTGCGATGAATTATATTAAATTCTATATATTATATATATATCGAAATTAAATAAAGATCGATAGCAAGTAAAGATTGGCGCAACAGTTCGACTATTCTTATTATTACAAATCTATTGCAGTTACAGCGTGATAAAACTGAATGCTTGACAATTTTGCCCCAATTGCGAATCGTTCAATCCGATCCATTAACCGAGAGAGAATGAATGCTGTTGAAACAATGTGTACCGAAATTATAACACGTCATGCATTGTTATCGAGTGTCCCCCAATTACACAGCAAAAACGGTTGTAGCATGGGAAGAATAGTGACGGAGACCTTTTCTACAACCGATTTTGTCCAACAAGTTTATCGCTTTCTCGAGAAAGCTAGGAAAATACCGGAGATATTGATAAATTGTAATTTTTTTCGGCAATTAGATGAATATTGCTATTAAATTTGAATTTTGAATCTCGATAATTCATGTAAATTAACATCAAACTTATTAACTAACTAAATTAATATTATCGACATTATAGCATCGGCAAACCACAAAATTACAATTTATTGGAAGATATTAACATTTGCATTTGCGCACTAAAGTAGTGCTTTTATTTGATTTATTTATTTTTATTTGTTTAGAAAGAGAAAAAGAGCATGATAAGTTCGCAGCAATAACATAAAATTTCTACTGCATCTCTAAAAATGATGTTAGAAAAATTCAGGTGCTTATTGCATTTGTGAGATCAATTATTGCATTTCGCGTTAAACGTGCACGTTTTCGGGTCCGCGAATCAAGGCGTGATCCTCTTTGCCGAAAGTCACACGCTGTCATTGTCGTCGTCATTCTCGTCGGGGGTGGCCGTTTGTTCGCTTCCTCATTCGTCCCGACCGAGACGCTCGATTATCGCATGCCCCGCGACCCGACCAGCGCCATCAAACTCCCGAGCCGCCGAGATCGAAGATCCGTGGACGTTTCGGGCGGCCGTGCACACGCCCGGCCGTAACGAGCCGGCGAACGAGAGGAGGCGTGAGAGAGAGACAGGGTGAGAGAAAGGGACAGGCGGACGCGTGTGCGCGCGTGGAAACGCTTGGAAGTCATTGGTGTCGATACCGTCGCGAACACCGAGAGGAACGGGAGCGAACGAGAGAGATAGAGAGACTAAGGATGTATGTGTGCGTGTTGGGGGTTGAGGGTGGTCGATACGGCCCTGGGGCCGCGACAGCCGCGTCGGAGGCCTCCCCATTCTTCCTGCAGGCGTTTTTACCTCCACGTTTCAGCCCTCTCCGCAATTCCCTTCCCTGCCCGCGTCATCCTCCTTCCTCTCAGCTCCCTCTTATTCTCCGTTTGCATCTCTCCTTTTCTCTATAAATTTTTCTCTCTTTCTCCATCTCACTCTTCTCCCTCCTTCCCTCCCTTTCTCTCTCTTTCTCTCCTTGTCTCACACTCTCAATCCATCCAGCCCGATCTGCCATCTCACCCTCCGGGGTCCCTCCACCCACGCAACGCGTTCCAGCCACCACTGACACCCCCCTCCTCCTCCCGGTGCAACCTGCCTCTGTCCCCCGGTCCTCTTTCTCCTTCCATCCCCTCTGTCTCCCCGTTACTCCACCGCGGTCTCACGCCGCCGGCAACCGCGCAGACCCCGCCTAATCGTGCCACCCCCGGCTTGATTAAAGAACAGAGAGGTTCTCCAACGTGCGAAGGTCGCTGCCGTTAGGTCTTCTCTCTTCCGCTCCCTTGTTTCTTGCTTCATCTGCGTCATCGTTCTTCTTCTCTTGGTCGTTGTCTGTGGAATTCTTCCGAGCAAAGCCCTTTATACAAGTCGGTCACGTGGATGTTCTAACGCCCTGAGAAGCCACGCGACTTGATGGTTACGCCACACGGAGGTGGCGTCCATCATCTTCTTTCTCCTCGTGACCTCACTTCCTCCTCGTTTCGCCGTTCATTCGTCTCTTAAACTTCCCTCCCCTCCTCCCTCGTACCGAGATTTCAAGGTTACTTCGCGAGGAAGTAACGACATCCGGACGTTGTAACGAGACCTTAGCAGTTTTTTATATATTGTATACTTATTTAAATATACAATCTCTTTGCCTTTCTAAATTAGCTTTGTAATTAGAATCTGAGATTCATTTCTTGGATTAATGATAAAGGAATTGCTATTAAAAATTCTATGTTTCATAATTATGCATTCAAGAAAATGTGTTCTCGAAATTCAAAGATCAAGCATGAATCTTGAAGAATCTCATCGTTCCATTACATTAACATATTTGTAAAACATTCTTCGTATCACAGTTCACTCGATCGAATATGTCTATTCAGCAAATCCCTGAAACTTATGAAAATACTCGTCTCCCGTTTCCAAGTTCGCACACCTCGTGAAAGCTGAAGGGGAGCGAGCGCGTCTCCTCGACAACAGTTTTCTGAGACGCGAATTTCGTCGTTTGAGAAGCCGTAGACGTGGAGACGAGGCACGTCTCGACGCGGATTGTTGTCGTTGCAACGCTCGCCGAAACTGGATCGCCGGCGCTGATTTTCAGGAGCGACGTTTGGTGGGTGGACGGACGGTGCTCGACGTCGACGCCGCTGCCGCCGCCTCCACCGCCGTCGACGCCCGTCGCCGAGATGAAATTGCACCGCCGCCGGGCGGAACGAGATGCCGGGCCGACGAGCTCTCGCGCGAGAAATATGCAAATCCAATCGGACCGGACCCGCGCGGTCCTTCGTCTGCCGCTCGCAAAGCGGTTTACCGAAATGAGTATTTTTCTATTCCGCGTCCGCGCCTTGATTCTCAAACGCGGCGTTTCCGCGCGCGTTTCCGCACACGGCCGGCCTGGGTTACACGATCCCGTTAATTAACGAATTAATTGCTCGCTCGCGGTGAACGTGTGGCACTTTCTTCGACGCGTTGGGTATACACTTGCAAATGCCAATCCTCGAGATTCGACTAATTTCTAATACAAAATCTCTCTCGCGCAGTAAACAACGTGTGTTAGGAAAAAGTAAACTAAAATATTTAAATTTTAATTAATATATTGATAATATTTTAAAGAATAAGAAACGTCCTTAATAATTTTACGAATCATGTTTATGAACGAGCGCGCGCGTTGTTTGTTAAATACATTTTTAAAAGCGCACTCATCACTTTTGAAATTACACGTCCGGCTTTTGGTGACTTAGAGTGTTTTTCCACAGTCGCTCTTGAAGACGGCAGACCAGCTGAAGATCAAGGGTCTGTGCGAGGTGCCGGAAAACACAGACGGTCCGCCACCCGTGAGCCTGAGCTCGCCGCCGAGGGAGTCCGGCACCCCAAGGTTGAACTACACGAAGCTGAAGAAGCACCATCAGCGGTACAAGAGACCCAGAATCGAGCGGCCTACGTTCGAGCCGCGCGCCACCGATTCGAGACATTACGATCGCTACAAAGAGGAAGAGGCCACCAACGATTACAGCCGCGATAACAAAGAGGTAATTCACCGAATTGAGAAACATAGCTAACAATAAGCTTCTCGACCCTACTGGCACAGAATTATTCTAATGGTGTCGTATGAGTGAAAAAATTCGCGCGTTTATAATTATTTATAATATGACCTGTAGTTCTGAGATTTTTAGAAAATTTTTCTTATGTTACTTGCACTCAATTATATATTAATAATATTAATAGTTTTGGTATTTTTATAGGAAATTTTATTAAGTTAATTCCTTAATTAAAAACCTCATATTTATTATTAGATCAGTTTATTAACCTTTAGAAGGCTAGAGAGAAGATATGTTGTTCTCTAAATCGGCTTAATATTTTCACGTGTTATCTATTAATCATGGTCTGTATCTTTTTGTCATGAAGTCTTATAAAAAAATATAACGGTTCTCTAAAGGTTAAAGTAGCATGATCTATATTATTTAATATTTAATTCTTAATAACACTTTATATAGTAAATATATTTAGTGAAGTTACATAGTGAATTCAATGAAAATATTATAACAGAAATTATATACTTATCTATATAATAAAAAGGCAACTGAAAGATATTGGTTTTAAGATAAAAACATTTATTTACGATATTAAACTGAAACTTACTATCGGGTTTACTCAGCTATCCTCAGCAATTTATATTTATTTACTTATTAATGATGAAAGGAATAAGAAATCAAGAAAACAAATTAATTTTAGTCTCTTTTAATTTTGACTTTTTATTCCTAATTAAAGCCGAACTTTTTATTGGCTCGCAATTTGATCGTTGCCTTTTTTATGGTTCTGCTTTTAACGAGCGGTTGCTATTCCATTACTTTGATACTTGTAAAACACGTTTATATTATAAGAAAGTTATCGCAGTTTAGATAATTTATTCGAATTTGAGTATAGTAACGGAGAATTAATCGCTTGTTGAAAAAAAAGCGAAGTAAGAAAATCGTACACGGCTGTCCCCTGTCGGTAGTTCGATCTCGTCAGAGTCGACGCTAAATTCGTACCGGATATTCCGCAGAACCACCGGGACTGGCAGGCTGAAGATGAAGAGTGCACGGAGACAGCAACAGCAGCAGTAGCACTGGAAACTTGCCAACGTAATAATAATAACAATAACAACAACGGTAACGGCACGAGTAACAACGGTAAGTATATCAGCTGAGATTTTTGCCCCGCACCTGGACTTTCTTTTTTTTCTCTATTTCTCGTGAATTTTTCTTAGATTCTTTCGTCTTTTGACGAAAATCGTTGTCTTACTCTTCATTTTTATTGATATTATTTTTTTTAATAATCTTTTTTATGATAACATGCATTGTGCGCATTGCATTTTGCGTTTTACTATAAGTAAGTAACTTATGATCAGATTTGGAAAAAAAGACGGAAGACGCTTGCGTGGCGATTATTCGGAAGCTTCCAGGTGTGGGGCAAAATTTACCGTTTTCAAGATCGACCCGGACGGACCCTTTTCACGTCGAATAAAAAGGTGACATGTTCTGTCACACAGGGCTAGGGCACTATGGCCACCATCCGGATCCCGGAGAGGTCGATTTGCCCCCCGAGACACAACCCACGCCACCCAGCGCCACCCTGGTCGGCACCACTATCACACACTTGAGGGATCCGGATCATCATACAGGTATAAAACTTTACGTTTCTTGAGTACCGCTTCTTGTACTTCTCGAGAATAGCGGTTCTCGATAATTGTGGCAATTGTACATGAGCGTAAAACGAAATAAGATGATCGCCTTTGATTCCTTCTTAAATTAATTCTTTTTTTAAACTAATTTTTGCTAATAAACAACACAGAGTTTAATTACGAAAAGTGTTGTGAAACGAATATTTCATTTCTTCGTCACAAAAGAGTGATAAAGAGAGAACTATATGCATATTTTAAGAACTATAGAGATCCTTTCTGAATGTGCAAATGTAGTAAAAATATAATTTCCACTCGAGATGATAACGTTTAGTAAGCATACGTATGTCTTTGAAAAAATTTATCGAAGAGCAAAAAGATTATAAGACAATTTATTTAATTATGTCAATTAAATAAATAATACATAATAAGTTACTGGGTATTGATAGATGTACAACTTTTAAGATAGACTTAAGCTAAAAATATTTCTTCACAAGTTCTCTCTTGAGCCTTGTGTCCACGATACTAGAAATCAGTCCGAGATCTCGAGAAATGTTTGGCCAATAAAATTACCATTTTTCCATAAAAACTGCAAATTAATTGGCCACATATTTCTTGGATTAAGATCTCGGATCCAAGGGGCCTAAGGCTTTACTGACTCTACGCGATTTAGACTTTCGCGATTATATACGTCAATGACCGAATGTATCCAATTCCCATAACGTAGGTGATCATCGTGTCTTTTGCCTATCGCGTGATAGAAGTCTCCTGTTTACTCGGTCCACTCAACGTCATACGTTTCCATTCGTCCCTCAAACGTGAGGGCATGACGTGGGGTAAAACACTACCGGGCTGAAAGTGCAGCCGGTCATTAGGCGGACAGGGAATCAAAATAATTGGTCTAATCACGCTTAACTGCTCGCGATTAGATTTGCGTTGCTCGGCCTGTAGCAGCCCACGCAACCTCATTTAGCGTCCTTCCGCGTCCAGTTTCGCCTTCGACAACGCTCACGTATCGATCCTCAGGTACCATCGAGGCTTACCCGACTAACTTCCGCGAGTCCCTCGGCGAAGATATATACCGTCGCGAAAGTTATGTCGAGTTTCCCCGGTGCGAAACGCCAACAGCAGCAGCGTGTCATGCCCGTTTCCTGCGATCTGTTCGCAGAGATTCAGAATTGCGACAGCGTCAAAATCAAGTTCGAGACACTGCACACGATGGACTCCTCGGACACGATCGACATAGACAGCCACATGTCGGATCGGGCGAGCGTGAGCTCGAAGAACGCAGCCGACAGCGACAACATGATGATGATAACACCGGAGTTGCTGGGACTAATGCCATCGGGAAGCTCTGGCCAGTCGGACTCGGGCGAGAATAATTCGAGGGGGCACAGCGGACAGTCCAGCTCGCATCATCACGGTTCAAAATCGTGGACGCAAGAAGACATGGACGCGGCTTTAGAGGCGCTGAGGAATCACAACATGAGCCTGACGAAAGCTTCAGGTAAGCAGAGAAATATATTCCAATTGTTAATCGTACTTCCGATACGTTTTTCATCAATGGAATTACCCGAGATTTAATATAATTATAAGTGTAATTATAAGTGTAACGACTTGTGTAAAATAATTAAAAAACTGGATAAATATAATTTTTAAAAATACAGTTTAACATTAACGATAGCGTGCACGAAATATATTAAATGAACAAATTTGTAAATATTCAGCAACATTCGGTATTCCTTCAACGACTCTGTGGCAACGTGCACATCGATTGGGTATCGATACGCCGAAGAAAGATGGTCCCACGAAGTCCTGGAGCGACGAGAGCTTGAACAACGCTTTAGAGGCATTGCGCACCGGCTCCATTTCGGCTAACAAAGCGTCCAAGGCGTACGGTATACCTTCCAGTACGTTGTACAAGATTGCCAGGAGAGAAGGTATCAGACTGGCCGCGCCGTTCAACGCGAGTCCCACTACATGGACGCCCGCCGATCTGGATCGCGCCCTAGAAGCAATAAGATCTGGTCAGACATCCGTGCAGAGAGCGTCAACGGAATTCGGTATACCTACGGGGACCTTGTATGGAAGATGTAAGCGAGAAGGAATCGAGCTTAGCAGGAGCAATCCCACGCCGTGGAGCGAAGACGCTATGACTGAAGCTCTCGAGGCCGTCAGGTATCAACAAATGACTCTTTCCTCCTTGTGTTCTCTATGTGAAAAGAAATCAATACACTAACAGGTCGATATACTTCAATTCGAGGGAATTTAATAACTTGTATATTTTAATATGAATTAAATTAATTTTACTTCGTGTATTTTATTTGCAGAAGATTTCAGTTTTTGTAAGATTTCGATTTTAAACACAGTGGACGAATCTTTTATGGTGCAAGTTTTTAAATGTACTATAAAATAAATAATCACGATATGAACGTTATTTCTGAATTTGCTGTTACAGATTAGGGCACATGAGTATAAACCAAGCGGCGATTCACTACAATCTACCATATTCGTCACTGTACGGGCGCTTCAAGAGAGGCAAATACGAAGAACCCGTCGTGGGCGACATCTCGCAGGATGGCACCAGTCCGCATTTCCATCAAAGCCCCAACCAGAATCATTCATCCGCCCTTCCAGATCAAATGTCTTACCCGGGCAGCTGAAACTTACCTCTTTACTAGAGTATTAAGTTAGCTTAAGCTCCGAACTTTTCGATTCGCGGTAGCTCCTCAAACAAACTCTTTAAGCAAACGCGCGGGCGGCATTCTAAGAGATTAGAGATCAATCGAAGAGAAAGAGAATGTCATTACAAAAATACACAAGATAGTGAAGGACGAAGATTTACCCGCAGTATTAAAAGTGGATCGCCGTAAGCAAACATTATGTACATTGTATGATTTTTATGTCTGAACAAGAAACGTAGATTATACTAATTTATAAGAGTTATTTATAAAAAGCACACTGTACAGAGACCGGGGAGAGATGCCCCAATGAAAACTACTTTTAGCACGTAAGTCACTTTGAAGATGAGGATAGAAATTACGAACAACAGGACGACAGTATCCTATATGCGAAATTATACAAAAAAGTAATGTCATTCATTATTACAATCAGATGACAGCAAGAGATTGTAACAATGATTTTCTGAAAGTACTTTCAAAATCTAACATTTAACACGTTTTTAAATCTTGCGTTCTATATCGTTACAAAATAACGCAGAATTGATATAATAAATTTTCGAAATAAAAAGTGTTTTTGCGTAATAATTTCACATAAAAGGGTACGAGGATACATTCGTGAGCATGTGTTGTCGATAGGAAGAGAGTACGTATAATTTAGTACTAGCCACAAAATTTGAATACGTAATGAGAAAAGCGACATTTGTTATAATACGAAAGGATGAAACAAAATGATATTAAAGACAAAATTTCAAGGATTTATGGACGGTTTTATTCTTTTAACGTGTTGTTCTCGTATTTTACTTTGTGCGAAATTAGCAAGCGCATCTTATTTCTTTATGTTATGGGCAAAGTTGATGATGAGGCGATACTCTTAAACTGAAACTTGTGTCTGTTTGTAAAACGGTTACTCTAGTAGTGCGACATGAGTTTTACAGAAAGAATTTGTGCGCTAATACTTAAAATATATTCCACATAATGGACTGATTAGGGTCTTATTAATTTTTTTTATTGATTTTTTGTATTTCATTTGTTCTGTTAAAAAAAGAGGGATTAAAAAAGAAGCTAAGTTTTTCACAAAGAATAAGACAGTAAATATTTACGGAATAGATAGATATGGCTTTTAACGGTTTCTTAGAAAAATTTAAGATTCCCTCTCAACTCAACTGCCACTCGTATAAATATGTTACACACATTATTAATTTATCATGCTCACATCAACTATATTAAAAATATACATATAGATATATAAGTAGATATATGCTACTTATAAATAAATAAATATATATATATATATATGTACAGTTTATATATATTTTAAATTAAAAAGTAATACAATCAAACAACCGTTCGATTTGTATAAATATCTAATATTCTCTCCCTTTTTTTCATTTTCCATACATTAAATAGATAAATTAGCTTTTTATCTAAATTGTAGCAGTTGCGTTGAATAAAAACATTTCTAATACAACTCGTGAAAGATTGATTTATTATAAGAGTGTTACAATTTTGAGTATTGAATATATATATATTGTAAAGTAAAAAAAATCAAAAATTCAAATCGTTTCATATATAATATTTTTATCAAAGAATTCATATTTAGATATCTATATCGGCAAATTATTTTCATTTCTTCACCATTTTTGATAATTAAGATCATTCTTGAAGTGTTTTGTTTTAAACAGATATTTCCATCGTGTACCTTCTGGATAAGACCACCGCACAATGCACTTGTCCTTAAGCTTAGTTGAAAATCCAGGACGATTAGGCAGTACGTTATAACCGTTTCTAATAAGTACAGGATCTTCAAAGTATCCATGCTCATGACTGGTGTATTCTATCATACCGTCGTCCCAGTTTGGATTCAAGCAAATAGAATTCCATATTTGGAGATGTTGAATCATTTCGCCCAAACCCACTCCACCGGCATGACCCCATACCGTTTCTATAAGTGAAAAAAATGTGCATTTCCTTTAATTAAGTAAAAATCAATTTCATAAAAAAACTCACTCTCTGAAATAACTTAAAAAATTCAATATAATTATCATTGATCGCAAACTTACTAAAGTAATGTTTTGCCATAAGATACACAGCTAGGGCTTCGTTAACTCCGCCGAGCCTGCTCACATTAACATTCCAGATATCGATCCCACCAAGTTTCAAAAATTGCTTGAACATAACACGGTTCGCGCACGTTTCACCGCAGGCCACTTTCACCGGAGGTGCAAGGTTTTTCATCTCTTTTGCTACCGCGATATGTCCTAGAACATCATCGGGAAACGTCGGTTCTTCTATACAATGGGGATGAGTATCCTTGAAACCTTTCACAGAATATATCGCTTGGTCCTTATCCCAGATTTGATTCGCATCCACCAGCAACACCTTTTTACCCCCTACTATGCTGCGTATCAGTTTGCACCTCTGCAAGCTATTGGGGATCGTGCAACCCACGGACGTCTTGAAACAATCAAAGTCGAGTTTCTGGAATTTCTTGCAGGCACTTCTAACTTGTTGATTGCCTAAAGTCGACCATCCGACGTCAGCCGTGTACACCGGATACCCTTTGTCTTGTAATCTTTTCTCCATCTCTCTTTTACATGGAATCTGTTTGAGCATTTTTATCGCCTCCTCCTCGGTGATCACGTCTCTACTGCACATATTTAAAAAAATAAAAATTTAATAAATAATATATTTAATACAAAATATGTCGATATTTTTGAAGTTCATTCGGAATTATGTTGAAGCTCACATGTATCTAAAGTCCACCATGGAAACGAGCTGTTCAGGCGTCATGTCTATAAGCAGCTTCCAGACGGGTTTGTTCTCCATACGTGCCCACAGATCCCACAATGCGTTTATGATAGCTGCTGTAGCTAGGTGTACCACACCGCATTCCGGGCCTAGCTAAGATATCGAAATTACACCTTGTCATAACGCTTTAATTAGTACAATTGGTAGTACGTGTCACTCGTTTCGTTACCCATCGAAGTTCCGCATCGGTCGTTAACTCTCTCCAGAATGATGCAAAATTGGAAAAGATCTCTGTGGTCGTTCGATTCTTCACATATTTGAACATGAGCTCGCATGTTTGCACCACTATAAAATTTATTATGATTAATGAAAAATTAAAAAAGAGGGAAAATGTGTGTATTATTCCCAAGGAGAACGGAAAGTCAAAATAATGTCAATTTCATGTCATTTGACCGAGTCGCGACTAAAGTATGACACTTTTTGTCATAATTTAGTGACGTCAAATTGACATTATTTTGACTTTTTGTTCTTCTTGGGTTGTCAATACACACCAAATTCATTTCCCTTTCCCAGAGTAGCTGCAATGCCGTATCCTTGGTATATTGTGTTAGTGTAGATTATCACGTACGTGCAAGCATGGTTGGGATTGTTATGCTATTACAAATGAAAGTCGATCAAATAGAACTCTAATAATTCGGAGATAAAAATTGGATACGCGCGAATAAAGTCTATTTTATTAGAGAATTAAGAAAATTGATGTATTACAGCACGTACCATTGAATCGCTTCCAACATGCCACAATGTAGTCGGAAATCTTACATTGTGCACTTTGAGATCGACGATTTTCGCATCTATCATTTTCCTGTACCGCCAACAATCAGCAACACTAGAACCGTCAGAAGTCATTGCAAAACTGATGATGTGACTCGAATAACGTCCTCTCAGAATACAAAAATATATACCACAACAATTATCGGAGTTCTTTTCATATGAAACAAAATTTGTGTTTATATACATATAAGAACTAAAAATAGTTCATAATTTGTAAGTCTTGTTTAGTATATTCGTGATTTTTTATCGGATCTTATGAACTATACAAATTTGTAAAAATATTTTTACATATTACCTCGATGAATTTTAATATAAAGATAATTTTCATACTTGTCATTACTAAATATTTAAATAAAGAAATACATAATTTGATTCACAATTTATTATTTAATTTATCGCGAACGATATTCCATTTTGCAAGCTCGTCCTCGTCATAATTTATCGTTGATATTTTTGCTCGCGGTATTTTTAGATCTATTAATCTAACGTTTAGTTTTGCTTGCAAGTCATTAGTCCGTCAGTTTCATAACCGACATATTTGACGAGAAAAAGGAAGCTTCAAATGCCGATGCACGACACTGAACTATTATTAAGAAATATATGTTGTAAGCTAATACTATTTTATGATTAATTGAACAAATTATTTAGCAAAAAATAATGTAAGATACATTTCGTTTTATTTGAGAAGAACATGTACATTCACAGTGTTAAATTGCCACATCTTATCTCGTAAATTTTACTTGTAAATTGTAAAAAATAATTAATAACAGAGAGAGAGAAAGAAAGAGTTATAATGAAATAAAATGGATATTTTAATGTTAAATTAATTAAATAATAAAAAGAATTTAATTATACGTTCGTTAAGATTCATGAAAAATTAAAAATTGTTAAAAGTACACGTTCTATTAAAAAAATGAGATAAAAATCAAGTTTCTTCATCTCAAATATCATTCAGAATCTAAAGTAGGAACACGTACAATTAGCAAGGACGTCGTTGAAGATATTTCGAGGGAGAATCTCTCCCCATATTGCCTCCTCACATCGACACAGTCATTGGTCAATGCGTGGGCTCTTCAAGGGTCATTATAAGTAAGCCCTCGAGTGAAACTGAACAATTAGAGGTTATAAAAAGTGCCAGGTTCGATAATCAACGAGAAAGAAAAAATTCCAAACATCTTTCGTTTTTTTCCTTTAAGATTCATTTTTGGAAGACCGACAGATGGTAATACATGTTTATAAATATACATAAGTTTACACGCGTCTTTCTAGACCCTCGTCAAATCGTCAATTTACTCGGGAAACATATTCAGCGAGGAGGTTGTCGAAACGTCTCTCGTTACACTCGCTCCAGATACAACACAAACAAGACGCCACGTGTGCTGGTGCGGTTGTCATGGAAATCAGAGTACCTGGCTGCAACGACGCGCTCTGATTGGTCGGTGCAAGTCAAAATCGCGAGGTACGCACCTGCGCACCTGTTAACCTCCTCGCTTAACATGTTTCCTTGATAAATTTGCGATTTTTCGAGAGTCTAGGAAGACTCACATACGTCTGTATTTCTAACTCCTCGTCTATCGGCATGACTCTCCAAAGAGATACGAGACGGTACACCCGCCTGTAACCTTCTGTCAGATGCGCTCCGATAATTTTCCAATCGCTCGCGAGATACTCGACGTATACACGGTGGAACGGTACTCCAATCATTTAGACTCCCAGGGATAAGCTGTTGTTAGATATCATCAAAATTAATTAAATTTCAATGGCCCAGCTGGAAAATTGCACCTTCTGTAAGATTATTAGGAACGAGGAACCCGGTGAAAAAATTTACGAGGTACGAGTTAACCTCAAACAAATTTCTTGATGGCTAGACTAAAATTGAAATGTATATGTATACATAAATGTAGATGTATATACATACACATATATAAAATGTGAATATATATAAATATAATACATATAAATTTAATTTACAAATGAGTAAATGTATATAATGTGCGCTAATCTAAGAAACGTAGGTTTATTGTCTAATAAATGTATGTTTTGTTTTACCAGGATGAAGACGTTACTTGTATTAAGGATATTAATCCAGTGTCCACGCATCATTATTTGATATTACCGAATAAACATATACGTAATGCGAAAACACTTCAACCTGAAGATTCCGAACTTTGTAAGTATCGTAGGCTTATCTTTGCCAACATGTTTAAGTTGAATTTTACTAAATAATTGCATATAAATCTGCGACATGTATTTGTTATATCGTCGAGCAAAATATTTATTAAATTATTTTATATCTTTCTTTATATTTGTCTAAAATATGTATATATTTCTTGCTCCCTAAAATTATATGTATTTCTAATTGATTATTGATCTTTATATTATCATTTGATCATATTTTTATTATATTTCAGTTAACAAGATTGTTGCTACGGTAGACATTATCTCCGAGATGATGAATCTTGATCCTGCAGCCACACGAACAGGGTTTCACTGGCCGCCTTTTAATACTGTTGATCATTTACATTTACATGTTATTTCGCCAATAGAGAAGATGAACGCTGTGAGAAAGATGATGTTCCACCCCAATGCGTTTTGGTTTGTGAGCGTAAGTAAGATTATAGAGCTTATGTAAGTATTGTAAAAGCTAAATCTCTTTTATACACATTGTGTACCCTTCTTTTACAGACAGACTACGTGAAATCTCGCCTGGAAAACTGTAAATTGTAGACCTGTAAATTATGTATTATTGATTTGTTTGTTACTTGTCTTCTTGATAACGCGAAAGTCTTACATATATTAGCAGAACATTTGACGCGGTTGCTTAATACATTTATTACAAAATATATGACGAAGATTGTGTTATTAAAATTATGTTTATTAAAAAGTAAATGAGATAATTTAATTTTATAGTTATATATTTTAAAATATTTTAGAATGTGTATATATCTTATTTATTGAAATCTGTTATGGTATAATATATTTGTTATATGGTATATCTGTTATGATATTTGTTGTATTTTTAAAAGATGCATGTTACATATATATACAGTTTTAGTAAATTGTTTTTATAAAAGAATAATATAGGTACATGTGAATTTTTGAAAAATCTCTAATCGTCCTTTTCTTCAATATCTTTAGTATCTTTTTCCTCATTATCTTCAGTTTCCTTTTCTTCAATAATCTTGTTTTTCCACTGATTGCCTATCGGATATTCGTACTCTGCGATACTCTCTTTCTTAAGTTTAGTCGAGTATCCAGGACTCATGGGCGGCATGTAACACGCATTCTTAATGGAAACGGGATCCTCAAAGTGCTCGTGCTGTTGGTCCACAAATTCTATTATGCGATTTTCAGTCGTCTGACTTAAGCAGATGTAGTCCCACATTTGAAGGTGTTGAATCATCTCGCACAAACCTACTCCGCCGGCATGCGGACAAACTGGTACTACAAGCAAGTACAAAATTTACACATTTTGTTTTCCTTTAAGTAAAAATTGATTGTAGATTCGTCAAGTATTGTTCTTTGAAATATTGAAGATACAAATATTAAGTCTATAGATTTAAATTATTGACTTATTATACTTACTTGCTAATTATTTGACTTATTTAAAAGTGAACTTACTTTTAGTTACGTATGCCATCAAGTAAACAGCCAGGATCTCGTTAATCCCGCCGATCCTCGCCGAATCAACTTGACAATAGCTGATCGCGTATTTTTTCAGAAACTGCTTGAACATAACGCGATTCGCGCACATTTCGCCGGTGGCCACTCCGATATTGTACGGCTCCAATTTTTTTAATATCTCAGCGTGTCCGCAGACGTCGTCGGGAGACGTCGGTTCCTCTATCCAAGTAGGCTTGAACTTGGCCAGACCTTCCATCCACTCGATCGCCTCGTTCACTTCCCACACCTGGTTCGCGTCCAACATCAACTTGTTCTCGTATCCTATCGCCTTGCGTATCACTTCGCACCTTCTGATGTCGTCCTGCAGATTCTTGCCCACTTTAATCTTGAAGGCTGTATAACCGAGGTCCAAAAATTTCTTGCAAAGATCCTCGAGCTGCTGGTCGCTGTAGCCCAGCCATCCGACTTGAGTGGTGTACGCGGGATATCCATTCTTCAGCAACTTCTTTCTTTGTTCTTCTCTAAACTTCATGTTTTCCTCAAGTATATTTCTCGCGTTATGCTCGTCCACTATGTCTCTTCTATATATACACAGAGGTTCTTCATGAGCGTGAATGTAACTTAGTTTTACAAACAAAAAACTTCGGCTTACATGTATCTGAAATCTATGACGGAAACGAGCTGCTCGGGTGTCATGTCCGAGAGAAGCATCCAGACAGGTTTGCCCTCGATACGTGCCCACAAGTCCCACAATGCGTTTATAATAGCTGCTGTGGCTAGATGTATCACACCTCTCTCCGGCCCGATCTAAAATATAAATTTAAATTATACCCCGGTAGTCGTCACATTTTAATTATTATGTCACTCTTTGTTATACGTTACCCATCTCAGTTGCGAGTCGCTCGTCAAACGTCTCCAAAATTCCGCAAAATTGTTGTAAATCCACTCTAGCTTTCGATACAACACGAGCGTAGCTAGAGATTTACATGCTTGTGCAACTACAAAAATTATTAATGTAACGCGTGTATGTTTAAAGTATTTTCTACATTAATATGTAAAAAAAATAGTATTAATATATAAAATACCGATTTCAGTTCCTCTTCCCAAGGTAAACGTAAGACCATATCCTTCGTGTCCTTTGTTCGTTTTAAGCGTTACATACACACAGGAGTAATCGGGATCGGTATGCTATTGTTATAAATAACTAACAGTATTAAATGAAATTGAAAATATAAACAATGTGAATGTAAGGTCGGTACGTCATTTAAGAAAATTAACAATAATTAGTTTAGCAATAAAGTGTTACATTAATATCTACCGCTAGATTTATTATTTACTATTAACAGATTAATATTCATTTTATTCATTTATTTTGTAGTTAGACAACTTGGGTAACGACGCGTTTAACTTTAAATCAGCAATGCATTTGCAAGTATATATTAATATGTATTAATTTAAATAATTAATATGTATAAATTATATTTGTGAACATGCTTATTGGTTTACCAAAATAACTAACGCTAGCAGCGAGCATGTCATTATGCAAATTATCTAATAATGCCTGTACCATTGCATCACTTCCATCGCGGTTTAACGATGTCGGAAACCTTATATCCTTTACTTCGACAGAAACGATTTTGCCTTGTATCATTTTTTTCAATTACACCGAATGCTTCTGAAAATGACAGTGACAACGCGAAACTGACTAGAGAATATTCTTGAGAAGCAGTTACTAAATATATAAACATATTGCTGTTGCCTCTTATCTTCTTACGTAAATATTTGTGTCATAAGTTTTATCGCGTTCGTGCGATATGTCTGAAGATAATTGAGACCATTAAAAAAATTATTTTCACGGAGAAGTCTATCCTGTACGTTAATTGTTGCAAATGATATCAAATGCATATTATATTTAAGCATTAATATGCAATTTTTCTATTATTTTTAATTATATATGTAATTAATATATAATTTTTGAATATTCCTCAGTGTCGAGGGCTATATTTTCTTTATATCACCTTTATTTATACATTTAACGTTACACTTTGTCTACTCGAAAGTTTTATTACGTTAATTGTTGCAAATGATATCAAATGCATATTATATTTAAGCATTAATATGCAAGTTTTATATCATTTTTAATTATATATGTAATTAATATATAATTTTTGAATATTCCTCAGTGAAAGTGTCGTGAAGGGCTATATTTTCTTCATATCACCTTTATTTATATATTTAACGTCACACTTTGTCGGCTCGAAGATTTTATTCGTTGGTCTGCAATGACGTCTGATAGCACTTTATCCAAGGAATAAAAACAAATACATAAATAATTCGACTAATCTCAAATTGCCTTTTTTATTCTTAGCACCTAATATTAATATTAATGTCATTACATCAATATTATAATTTTCTACTCAACAATGTAAATATTATACAATATGTGTTACATTTGTATTGTTGAGTGAGAAATTATAATATTAATATAATGTTAATTTAATTGGTATTTGCTGGGGAAGAAGTCATTTAATCTAGTCGCTTCTCTCTCACAATCATTAAATGATCAAACATCTTTCTCTCATCATCTTACAACGTCATTAGCTCGATGAAGACAAATAATTTAAAATAATTACTTAAAATTTTTAAAAAATAAGCAATGTTAAAAAAAATATGATAAACGCAAACGTGGAAATAAAAACAAATTTGCACACCTTATTTTATTATTACTTTACATTACTTTTTATAATATTATATAAAAAGAAATACGAATAACATTATATATGTATGTGTGTGTGTATTTTTATTTGATATATACTTAAATAATATAAAAATATACTTAAAAATAAATATATGAAATTATATAATTATAAAATATTAAATATTATGTATTTTTCATATTATATTTTATATAGATTTTTAAATTACATTTTAATAATTATATTTTTGAGGGAGATACAAATTTTATTTGATTAACGTGACCGTTGTCTAGCAAATCCATTTTTGTGCATTGCATTTTATTCATTCTGCGATTATCAGAGTATTCGATTATCAGAGTATTCGAAAACCGACTAGAAACACGGTTTCGTAGCGGTGTCTGCACTCTGCAGTCTGCACTCTGCAATGCAATAGTGTAAGTGGAGTCTTCTTCGCGCACGTGCGAGTGTTCATTACACTGATGCGGTATAAGTAAAACGCTGGAGAAAAATGCACTCAGACGTGAGATCGTTGAATCCGTTCGAAATCATAGTAGGGACTTACGAGCAATATTTGCTTGGCTACAAAGTGCACAACATCGTAAATGTAAGTATATTTCATCACGTGGCTCGTGTATAGGTTAGGTTTTCACAGAATACATGAGTGTAAAAATAAAAGTCGAGACATATCAAAGAAAGACGCTTTCACTCATCAAATTCAATTTCAATCATATTCACATTTGTTTACCTATATATTTATATATTTGTTGTTTTGTAAGATTAAATGATTTATCAAGATATCCTGAAGAGAAAGGCGTATCTTCAATCAAAATTTCCACTTTAAACGAGTAATTTTTACATTAATCCTCTAAATATTGATATTTTACACTGAGATTTTGACTTTCTCTCTCTGTCCTTAGGAGTATAAAATAGAGAAGAGCTTTGCGACTCACAGCCATGTTGCAAGCATACGCAGTGTCGCCAGTAATAAATATTACCTGGCTTCAGCTGGTGCCGATGAAACGGTGTGTCTGTACGATATGCGTTACAGACGGGAGTCCGGCAAATTGATGCATCATAAAGGTATCATGACTGAACGCTCTATATTCATACATGTAATCCAATGTAATTATATAAATTAAAAATAACACTCTTTGTATTTTCTTTGCAGATACTATCAATTGCCTTGCGTTTACTCCAGATGGCTCGCATCTATTCTCGTGTAGCAACGACGGAAGTATAACCGCTGTCCATTGCGGCAATTGGCAGCTGGAAAAAGTTTGGCCGACTGCGCACAAAGGTACGATCGTCAACACTCTGGCTATTCATCCGACGGGGAAGCTAGCGTTGTCCACTGGAGAAGATGGCGTGCTTAGAACGTGGAATCTGATCAAGGGCAGACAGGCTTACGCTACTAACTTGGTACCGAAACTGAAGTCAAATGCTAAATGGATAAATGTTATTAAATGGAGTCCGAGTGGTGAAAAGTACCTGTTAGCTGCCAATGGAAGTATCTACATTTATTCTGTAGAATTTGCCGGAATAGATAGGGAGCTTACATTTGACTCAAAGGTTATTTGCGTCGAGTTCTTGAAGGATGATTTAATCGCGGTTGGTTTTGAGAACGGAGATATAAGATTTTGCGATCTCAAAACCTCCCTGCACACGATGAACACGAAGGCGCATAGCATGAGAGTGAAATGTATCGCGCATATGAACGATCTGCTGGTTAGCGCTTCTAGTTCTGGAGAGATAAAACTTTGGAGATATAATAAACATAGTTTGGATATGTTGCAAAGCATTAATTGTGGTGCTAGAATTACTTGCCTTTCTTTGGCACAAACTTACAAAGATATAATTCAGCAGAAAGAAGTTACATCGGAGGAAAAAGAGGAAGTAAAAAAGAAGAACATGTTCACACTGAAACAGGAAATTATTATTGAGTATGAGGAGGATTTAGATACTAAAAATCCTAAAAAAAAGAAACGTGAAAAGAAGAGAGCTGTGGAAGATACTGAAGATAATGTCCAGCATTCAAAGAAGAAAATTCCAAAAGTAAAAGAGACTGTTGTTTCAAAGAAGAGAGACAGGTCGTCACAAGATATCATCGATAAACCTAAAAAGAAGAAAAAACTCGTAAAAGCGAATGAGACAAATTCTTCTAATAAGAAACGGAAAGAGAATAGTGCTGTATCACAGGTCACTTTGCCAGCGAAGAAGATTAAAAAATCGAATAAAGTCGAAGAGCCACCTCTTCCTCGCAAAAAACACAAAGTAAAATTACCAATGACTGATGTCGAAGATGCTCCACCTAGGAAAATAAAGAAGAAAATAAACGCAGGGAAAGGAGTCGTGCTAAAAAAGAAAAAGAAGAAAATAATAGGATAAATTTATTAGGATTCAATTGCGAGAGGAGTCTCTTTATAAAAGTTATTATTTTTTTCATCCGTGTGATATTTACATCATAAGCTTAAGAGTAAGAATAGAGCCTAAGTGCTTAATAAATTACTCACTAGTTTCTATAATTATAAATCAGTCTATTTACAATTTCTTAGACTTATCACTGCACGCCTTCTTCTGTCACTAGAGATTAGGCCTGAACGAGATAACAGTTTTTAGAGCTGTCGTTACCGCTTGAAATAATGCGAAGGATGTCTACCACAAGATACACTTGTGCGACGGGTTCATTGGACTACCGAGCGGGCACTTCCAGGCCTTTGCGAATTCTGCGTTGTTCGACAGCGTGCCGATAACTCGAAAGTGATTTGGTGCGTGAACACCTTCTATCACTTTGGACTTCAACGCTCCGTTTGTATAATTGCCGCACCAGACCTTAAAAAAAGATTAGCGTTTATCACTCAATCTTGTAAAGCTTTATACAAAAAGAATTATTACGAAACTTTCTCATTTGTAAATTAAATTAAATTAAAGCTTTTCGCGAATTTAATTTATATCTACAGACCTTCTTTATTAATAATTTCTCATTAGTTTCATAAAAGAAAAAAATTTGACAATTGATTTTCAATGATTTTAAACTTTTGTAAGTTTCGCCCACTTACACAAAGTTTTTGTACATACATATTTAATATCAGTAAAACAATCTTTTTCATTTTTAATTTTACGATATATTAAATATATGATGAATATACAGCATTAAGTTTTATTGTCAAGTAGTTTAGTATTATTAAATAAATTACTTTTTCAGAAAAAAGAAAGTTTTGATCGTATGTGATTCTTTTACAAACGTTAAAAATTTAATAATTTGTTGAACAAGAAAATTAATTGTATTACTTTTACAGAATTGTGAGAAATGCAAGTTTATTTTTTTTACCTGTGCAAAACCCAAGAAGAATAGTTGCTCATTGCTATAGTTGACAAGACCTGGCAGAGCTTGCTGATACGGACTGCGTGCAATTAGCCTCTGATACGCCCTATAAGCTTCTCTAATACCACCATTATCAGCGATATTTTCACCCTGGGTGTTGATACCGTTCACCTGAAAATCAGAAGACGAGTTGAATGTACGAGCATGAAACGCCTTGGCATACTTCTTTCTTTCTTTCTTCAACGAACAAAATAGACACGTTGTCAGCGTGCGAGGCTCACCGTGAAATTATCACCTAGCTCCGGCAAATGATAACTACTGTACTGCTCGATCATACATTGCACTTTCTCGTGATAGTGTCGCAACGTCTCGTCACTCCACCACTGCCGTAGATTGCCATTCTCATCGTACCGGCGACCTGACACAGAAAGTCATATAATTTCAGATATTATTGCGGATATGCGGGCATTGTAGTGTTAAAGAGGTAGAAGCAGACAAGTGGTCGTTTTAACGATATTATGTAACACCCATCACATCGCCGATCACGCACCTTGGTCATCGAAACCGTGTGTAAGCTCGTGGCCCATAATCGCTCCCATAGCACCGTAATTGATGGATCTGCAACGCAAAATATTAGAGCTTAGCGATTTATAGCACTTAACGATAACAAGTCGCAGTGTGGAAATATCACTTCGTTATTTTCATAGCTCATATCTTTGCATCATATCTTGAATTAAAATTTACAGCACTTTAAGTAAATTGCGATACGTGTGTATCGTACACAATAAATAAATTTATAGTCTTCGAACAGGTCTTAATTATAATTTCTGTGCACTTTATTACATTTTAAAATCTACTAACAAGTTTTTGAGAAATACAATACTCAGTCATGTCAGAATTTTAAGCAATGCACAGAACAATTAGGACTATAAATAATAATAAAGAATTCATAAATAATAATAAAGAAGCAAAATATGAGTTCATGAAAATTTTTCCGTAAAACATTTATACGTACTCCAATCCATTGCCGTAAAACGGAGGATGTAGGATGCCGGCTGGAAAAGCTAAAAACATATTCTTTTTATATTCTACAATTAAATCGGTATTGTAAAACGACAATAATATGAACTACATATATTAATTAGAAAATGTATTTCGGTTAATTAGAAAATTAATACTTACTAACTGAGTTTAGTATCGTGCTATAAAACGCATTTACTGTCGTGCCTGTCGATATCCACCTGCTCCTGTCAGGCTTCTCGCGCAAATTATTAAAGCTTTTTTTCATCGCTACGTCAGTTAATTTCAAAAAAGTCGCGAACAGTTTCCCTTCGATCACCTCCACCTAAACAAATCGGACATTGTAGTTTCCGCAGCTGGAGAATGTATATGTACTTTGTAATCATACGTAAACGCGCAGTATCTAGAGAGAACTCACTCCTTCATAAAACTTGTCTAGCTCCTCTGGATTCGTGATCCAGTCAGGAAATCCTACAAACGGCCTCATCGCGTGCAATTTTCTATGGGCTCGAGCTCTCGTGCCAGCATCCATCCAATCCAACTCCGTGACCATCTCGTCGAACGCCGCCCTGATATCCAACAGCATCTCCAACGCCTATCGGCAACGATCAACATTGATAAATCATGAATTGTTAGCTCCTCCACTAGGAGGATATTAGGTAACGAATAAAGCTTGAATTTCGGATATTTCCTAGATTAGAGGTCGGCAAACACACGTTTTCCGATCAAATAGTAAAAGGCCAATTAATAGATAAGATAGTAAATATTTCAAGCTTTATAGACCAAGAAAATGTTACGTAGATAATTATAATATTTAACAAGAGAGAAGACAGGAACTTCCGCAAATTTGTTATTGACGAAATTAAAGTTAATGATAATATTATAAAATGATAAAGATAAATTATTAACGTAATAGATATAATTTATTATAATAGATATTATACTATTATACTATTGCTATTATAATAGATAATTATAATATTTAACAAGAGAGAAGACAAGAACTTCTGCAAATTTGTTATTGACGAAATTAAAGTTAATGATAATATTATATATATGTATAACATATAACATTATACTAATCACGTGCGAACCTTTTCTCGTGCCTGCTCGTTGAAGTATCTTTGCGCATAAATGTAGCTCAAAGCCATGCCGAAGTTTGCATTGGCGTTCCCGGTGCATCCCTTCCAGCGCGGCGTCTTCTCCTTCAGGCCGAAGATCTTTTGAGAAAACTGGAAGCCGAGATCGCGGAACTTCTGTAGCGTCAGAGGGGCAACGGTCGCGTACACGCTCCACCAGACGTATCGCACTGAAAAATCAGTTCGACGCTAACATTGTTTATCATCGCGCGTTGTTTATCGACGCGTAATCGCCGCTGGGTATTTTAAATGCCACGAAACAATCGTGAACTTATTTCTACAGATAATGCTGGCGCAGCTTCCGATAGCTTCTGACCTCTTCTCGCTATTCTTTTCCTTTTCCTCGAATGTAGAAACATCCGATATCCGTCATGGATTATCAGTACTTCCAAGCGTCTTCAACAATCTTGAATATTTGAAGAACTTAAGTCAAAAGAAGAGTTTTAAGAAAGCTTTCGCTATGGGGATTTATGCGAAAGTACTCTTCTTTTTTTTCGCGTTGTTCACTCATACAGCATAGAATATTTCAACAACATAATAAAGTGAAACTATTGATTGATTAACATATTCCAACAACATTGCAGCAATTGTGAAATATTCCAGCTTTATAATATTGCAGAATATAGCTGGGATATTGGAATATTCTGTTATACGAGCAATGAATCAGTTTGTCGTTTTTTTAAATTTATTACTCAATTTATTACTATCAATAATTATTTCGTAGGAGAGAGATGAATGAAAGCCACGTTGCAAAAGCCATTCGTATGTACGAATGCAAAGAGGGATAATGCTTCGCATTACGCAGCATTTTTTCTTTTCCTCTCTCATGTAAATGGACGTAAGTGGAAAAGCAACGATGTGTGATGCAGATTGGGCGAGCACACATCATGTCAAGTGACATGTTCGTTTTGACGAGGGTGCGAAAATTGGACGTACCTATCGTGGCGGGTGGGGTAATGGACAGCAGCAGCGGCAATTTCTGGAAATACTGCAGGTCCACGACGATAACTCGATCCACGGTCGGATTTATCGTGACGTTCGTATTCTCGAACACGGCTTCCACGTACCTCGTCCAATTCCACTGAAACAGCATTTCGTGCGTTTAATTACTCGTGCATTGAAAACGAGATTCCGTTCCTGGCAACCCTCGACTTAACTTACAGAGAGAAATTAAATAAAACGATGAGCAAAACACGAATGAGCAAATTTACACAAAAATTATAAAATCACGATGGAACTTCAACTGCTGCAACTTAGTAATTAATTCAGTAATAATTTTGTAAGTTTGGACTATTTATAATCTTTGTAAGTTTTCATTTTTTGAACTTTGCCTCTTTAAATCAGGACATCGATGAGAAATGTGTTTACAAATATTTTTCGCTAAAATGTAAATTTTACGTATTAATTTAACAGGCCGTTTACCTTGTACGATATTCATAAATATCCTTACGTGAGAAAATAAACTTAGATATGTCAATGCTGTTGCGTACTTGCTGCGCGTGTAGATCGGTGAGTTGTTGCAAATCATTGATCGTCACCTCGTGAAGGAGATGATCCGAGCTGCGCCGTTCCTCATTCGTCGCCATGATCTGGACGGATTTCAAAAGAATTAAACGTATTCCTGAAAACGATTATCCTCGCATTGGAAGCTGAGTAAGGATAAGCGCCACCATTTAACGAAATCTTGATTAAATTTATCAAATCTTTATTTTAATTGATCATTAAAAAAATAAATGATCTATTACATTCAATTTATTATAATTAACATGGAATAGATAATCTCAAGTATGCTGCGCTTTAAGTCTAGAATAATATTCTTCTATGAAAATGAAATACATTGAAAATTAAAATCATGCGAGTTTGATATAAGACCAATGCGAATTTGCCACTTACCTTGGCAAGTTTCGTGCCGAATTCTAAAATCTCGTTGGCATAATTCGCACTCATGTTACCAGCCCCCGCCAGTTCAATCATAGACTTTATGTACTTTTTATACTCCTGCAGTTCCGATTGAAAACGCCGCGGATCCAGTAAGTAACGCTCACTAAATCCGGGAGATACTTGCTCTATCTAAAAGAATTTCCTTTTTTGTACTTCGTCACGAGGAGACGTACAGTATCCATACTAAAGGATTATTTTTCTTGAAGAAGTTATTTGTGTGAGCTCGATTATAACAAGAAACATCAAATTAAATTACTTAAAATTAAAATAGGAAATGAAATCATCTACTAAGATGCCAGAGATGATTTAATAAAAATTTTTAAGAGTATCAAAATATTTTGTAAATTAATGTGCCTTTAATTTTTATACAAGAAAAAAATCTATTTCTAAATAAAACGGTTTTCCATTTCTTTGAATTTTGCATTTGCGGAATTAAATCTTTTTATTGTTTATGAGCAAACTCTCTCTTCCCCAAATTTCACTAAAATTCGCAATGCATTTTGGATTAGCATTCTCACCATCATCCGATTCCTCGTGGTGTCCTTGACGTCCTCGCTAATGTAAAAATTGACAAAGAGATTCAAACCCAGAATTCTCTGCCCTATGCCGGCTATCCTCGATATGTCGATAGAGGGTATTTTACCCTGCATCGGCGGATCCTTCGGCAAACCCAGACTATCAAGTACCTCGAAGATAGGTTTCAATCCTAGAGCTTCGACACTCGCTGCAATCCAATAATTTTCCGTAATTTTAAGTACATTCTATTCGTCAAGGTTGCAAATAAACGCTTTACAGCCCGATTTTAATTGCACGTAACGCTACTTCTTTACATTTTCTGCAGAAAGATTTGCGATGTCGTTGTTTCTATTTAAATCATTTGCACGCTTGATTTTCCTCGATTTGTAATCACAATCGCCGTTCGAAGTCAAACATGAGATCCGGTTACTTCATGGCGTTAATTAAATACTCAATTTATCTTATTACGTTATTACTGATTACGTTATTGAAGCAATAATGATACGTCGCAATGTGAGCGACAACATATTGTTAGAGTTATATTCTTTCAAATTTATGCTTATGTAAATGCCGTTACGCGTATTCTATCCTTGCACGAAAGAACGACAATTAATGAATAATTTATCGAAGTAGGCAAATTACCAGAGTTAGACGATGAAGAAGCTTGATAGAGAGAATTGGTTCGCAATAATTATGGAAATAATTATGGAAATCGTTTCTCTTCCACGACATCGAGAAACACTTCGTGGCTTCTCAACTTGAGATTAATTTATTCCTATATGCCAGTGTCTATCTTTTTAAAATTTTTAATTTTTAATTTTTGTAAGAAATTGCAATTTATAAACCTATCATGTTTGTGTTTATTTTATAATTTATTTATTAATAATTAATTAATTATTGTGGTTATTTTATAAGTTCGGTGAATCCTTGATTAAAAGAGCTTTATAACAATTATAATAATATTTATGTGTAATTAAAAATTTTCCTTGCATTTTTTCTTGCAAAAGTTTTTCTTCAAATATTTCTCCTCTCTCATAAAATCTTAATTTTCAAAAGACTTACCGACATCCATACAAGTTCTGTAAAGAGCTCTCGCCAACTTCACCGGTTTGAGATCGGTTTCTTTATCCGGCTCCTCGAGTAAGATCCTTAAATTCTTCAGAAGTTCCTCCCTGAGTAGGCTCAGCTGATCCCAGAAACTCTGACTTTGAGGAATCGGATGTTTGTTGATCCAGCCGCCACAGGCAAAGTTGTAGAAATCCTGGCAAGGATCCACAGATCTGTTCATCGCGCCTATCACTCGCGCCGCTGTGACAATAGAAATACATTTATCGTGAAACCATCTTACATTTCAGCATAATTATAATCAAAACAAATTGTCTTCCCTTTCAAATTGAGAATCTGTCCTGACTTTTATCTTCCGAAAATATAACGGGGTGCTATGTAAAAAATACCTGTCCTAATGCATTCCTCGCTCTGGCACATCTCCTTATACTCTTCTTTGCGAAAGATCGCCATCTGCAAAGTTAGTGCTACGATAAGAGCGATAACGGTCACCGCTAACAATCCGACGACGATTACGAGCCGTATCTCCTTCCCGCTCGATTTCTTCTCATCCCGCTGATTGTAATTCCTGCCAAAAATCAAAGAAGAGATTCCGATGAGAGACTCCAATGAGAATGAAAACTTACAACATATTTGAAAATTGCTTCCAAGTCAGTGCACAGAAATTCGTACTTTTGTATTCAATTAAAGTACATAATAATATTTTACTATTGTTTGTTTACTATTGTATTGTTGTTATCATCAGATCTTTTTCTAAAATACATAAGGAAGATTATCAAATACAGAACATTAAAAAAAATAAAGAATTATTTAGTTTTTAAATTCAAAAATTATTTAGTTTTTAAATTCAATACAGAGATTTACCTTTCATGTTAAATTACAGTATATTTTAACAGTACTCTACTATCGTTTAGTATCAAATTTTTTCGAAATAAGAAAGATTAACAAGTGCAAAATATACAAATATTTTTTGAAAAATATCTTGAAAACTGTTTGGCTTTTCAAAAAAAAAGTCGATAGCCGGAGAGTCGCTTTTCTCATTGATATGTACTACTTAAAACTATCAAATCATCAAAATTACATTACAACACGTAAAAAGAAAAAAAAAAGGAAAACTTAAACAACCATCTCAACGACCTTCTAAAGATTTCATAGAATCTCTAAAAGATTCAAAAAGACGCACAATATTTATATATAAAAGCAATTTTTTATATTTAAAACACGTTTCAAAAGAATGTTAGTATACGAAACTAATAGTTAGTAATCCAAAGTGAAAGAAATGAGAAGTAAAAAAATATTATTGATTTTTTTTTATTAAACAAATGAAACCACTTATTACCACGAAACGTCCGAGTTTCCTTTCGCGTTCTCCACCGTGTCTCTCTCATTATCCTCCGGGTCGTTCACCTTTAAAAGAGAAATGATGACATATTTTACAATTATTGTCTGTTAGCTACTTCTTTACTCTATTAATTTTAACGAGTGTGCCTGTCGAAGAATATGCCTATCGCATTGCGTCAACATTATTATATTCAAGTAACGAAAATGTTAGTACACCGATATATTTCTCAGTAGATTTCTAACAAAGTAGCAATAGATCTGACAAAGAATATCTTACTTGACTTCTGCGCTTCGTGCCATGAAAATACGAGAGATCAAAGTGCAATTAAAACAGATCCATAATATCGTGTAACATAATCAGGAACCTTGAGGCGATTCTACAAGCGCGATTCACTGAAAACGATTAGTTTGATTTTCCTGAATTGCATTTCAATCAGGGGACAAAAAATTCCACTAAGAAAATCCTGATAGACAATTTTAGAGCGAAATATATCGAGACAGAAAAAATTTATAAAGAAATATGTCGAGACAGAAAAAAATATATATTTATTTATCTATTAAAATGAAATAAATCGATTTAATTTTAATAACAAAAACAGCTTTCATTGGCATCACAGATATAGAATTCTCTGTTTTGTCAGCGTGATAAAAATATTATCTTCTGCCTGTTCTCCGAAGACGTTAGATAAGCAATAACAGAGTAAACTTAAAAATAGAGTATACTTAAAATGGTGGAGTACTGATAATCTGCACGAACGACGTGCATCCAAATAATAATAGTTCGCTTAGAATTTAGATGTTTAATTCCGCATCTGGTCCTTACATAAGCTTGCATTCGCTTTTCATTTATTTTTCGCGTCATTGCCGCTAATAGCGGCAGTCTCGACGGTTTTGGGTTTAATGGAACGAGGATCGTCCGTGAATACGCGGCAGGATATTGGGTACGTGCAGAATAATGATGAAGTAATTCCGTCGCGATTTCTAGAGCAAGGTGAATATATCGATCATACGGTTTTAATACCGCGACGGATGACACCTCGCCGATTTACCACCGTCTCTTTCTCGTATAATAATTATGGCGTACGTGACAGATCGAAAGAATGACAGAAAGAAAGAACGATCCCAGGAAACACCAACAAACAGTAGTATCAATGTAATTTTTCACTCAACAATGTAACAGCGACACGCATTATATTGCATTTATATTGTTAAGTGAGGAATTACAACGTTGATGTTATGTGCACTGTTAATTGATGTTTGCTGAGATCTTATAAACGTATTGTTTTTCCGAACAAAAATACTATTGGATCGAGGGAATATTTTATTTTATTTTTAACATGAGGCGACTCTTCGATTACTTGTTTCACTAAGAATAATTTTTATTGACGTAAGACAGTGAAGTAGTCAATCAATCTCATTCAAATTCAGAATTCACCGCTGACTTTTAGATTACTCTATAGTGTTGAGAAATAAAAGATTCCAATAATTCATCCGGATGCAAATAATGATTTAAGACCTAATTTCCAAGTCATTCTGCTTCACCAACTTTGATTAATATTAATTATGACCATCTAAATGTTCCTCGTGTACAATAATATGTATATGTACTCCATCTCGGATCTTTATCTGCCAGATGCGTGCTCAATTAAGGAACGCTTAACTAAAATTAATGAAGTAAAAAGTTGACACAGTCGGCTCCGATATGGGTCAGTCTCAGGCTTTCTTCTCTCTCTCTTCTAATTGTCTAACGCGTCTCTTTTCGTTTCGTATTTTATTCATCCATTCATAGCCGACGATTGGTCTCATTTTTTTCTAGTCTTGTAATTAATCCACGCTATAACTTTAATATATTTACAAAGTGTCTGTGCTGTCATTATATATTATATTGTTAACTCAAAATTATGTTACAAGTTTCTAAGGCTCGGTTTCTAAGGCTCGTTTTCATTCTGTGGTTAATTGCTAACCAGAGATTAATCGACTCCCTATCTTTTTCTATATTATTATTTAGGAAGAGATAGAAAACCGATTAACCTTCAGTTAATAGTTAACCACAGAATGAAAAATCGAACTTAAGATTTCTTTAAGAGCACATTAAAGTTGCTTGAGTCTTAAAATCTTAAGTTTTGGAAAAATTTCAGGATGGATTGATTAATTAATCCTTCTATCATAATTTAATTGATTTTTTTTCTGGAGCATTATTACACACAACGTAGATAAGGAATTTAGATTACGTGATTGATGTTGTTTCCTGAAATCGATCTTAAGCCTTCTGAGAATTATACAGTCGTGCTATAGTTCGTGTTTAGTCGAGATACGAGAATTTGACTTTTCGCGTGCGGTGCAGATATAATTGACGTGTATCCGACAACGTTTCCATTATGTACTTCAACCTATCGGAATCGACAAGCGCGAGAAAAGCTGGCGCCTTTTTCTTGTCTTCTTCTTCTTCTTCTTCTTCTTCTTCTCTCTCTCTTTCACTCATCTGTCTATCGAGTAAACTTACGCAATCGTTTATCTGCCTTATTCTAGTTCCCTGCTCTCTGTTCGAGTAAACAGACCGATTTCTTACGATACCATAGGCACCATGATTCCGAGTTATTTCTAGTTATTCTCTCTCTGTTTATTTCTTTTTTCCTTCTTTGCTTTAATCTCTCGAGTCCGATTGTGAGTGGGAAAAAGTGCCATTTACGCAGTCGATTAATATCAGTCGCGATAAATCAAAACTATTGAATATTTTTATTTTATACGCTAAAAAATAATGTTAAATTAAAAAAATATATTTCTTTATTCAACTATTGTATATTGGCGATCACGGATTGTCAAATATATATAATAATATTTAATTTACAAAAATATTATTCATTCTGAAAACACAATCAGTTAATGTTACTGACTATGTTTAACTTAAAAACATAAATATTTGAACTAAAGAATGACTAATTAAATTATATTTAGTTACATCAGCAACTTTTTTTCTCAGAATGTAAGAATGTAGAGATTCAATATTATAAGAAAAGAAGTAATAAAAGATCTCAAGAGCGGAGTACGACCACATTTTTTTACATCAATCGCGTAATTATATTGTCTTCTCTTCTTATTCTTCTCATTGTAAAATGACAATTAAATTTCAATGGTCGTACTTAACAACATTTATTACACGGTCATAAAATGTCTGTTCTGTTTCTGTCATTACAATTAATCATTATCTCACCGCTGCGCAGAAAATCGCAGAAATTTAAACGAAAATGATATTCATCGATAAACATCACGTTGATGTCCACTCGCAGGTTGGCAATTGTCATCGGCCTTCCCGTTTCCGATCCTCGTGTCCTTGCGGCTCGGTAATTGTCATCCAATCGATGTCGCTTCCGATACGGCATCGTCCTTGCGTGCCATAAGATTTCACCGTTTAACGTCGAGCCGAAAGGCTGCGGATGTAAATTGCACCGGTGATTAGCGATGCGTCTGACATTGAGTTTCGCGATGAATCGACAGAATTGCAATTTGTCCCGATGATCGAGGAAGTATTCGGCAAACTGGCTCACGTTCGCGCGATAAATGAATATCCTTCTTCCTGGCATCCTTAGGTGCAATCTGGCGATGATTTTGCTATGCAATCGTTGATAATGGGAGTCGTTGAGAATTATCTCTCGACGAGATTATGCTAAGCATCACGCTGATCTTCCTCTCCTCTACCTCGTGTCACGGAATATCGTGTAATTAATTCTTCACGTCATTAATATTCTTCCTGACGACTTCTCACAACTAACGGCGAAGTGGTAAACAACCCGACACATAATTCAATTTTTTTTTTATATCTACCTTGGCTGCAACTCAGAAAGGTGAAAATCGCAAGGCGATGGCTTAACCGATACTTAATCACAGACGGAGCGATTTTTCTTCCAACAAAGAGTGCTAACAATAAGTTCATTTATGAAATCTAGATTGATGATAGGATACTCTTATCACGAGTTTTTCTAATTCTTTAAATTTAAAGATAGGTTGCTTACGCGCTCCAAACTGTTCGAAGCGATTATAAATTTTAAGATTAATGAAGAAAAAGTTAGAAGCCTTGGAAGTATTAAAGATTATAAAATATATCAATCATAATAAATTAACTCTACAAATATAAACATGTTTTATAATTATAGTAATTTTAAAAAAATCCGAGTCATCATTCGGAATTCATGTAAATGTGAAGGAACAAAAAATCTCCTCGATTAGTCCAATGGGTGATTCCGCGTAAACAATAATGCGGCGTAATGAATCTGTCTTCTATATCATATCTCCCGTGTTGGTTACGTTTCATTCTGAAGAAAAATCTTTGTCGATTCTGTTATTAACAGCTCTCGCGTAATCATCTAACGAGACGACAAGACTATCAGACAATTGGTAAAATTGAGCGTTTGTTGATTACTGAACTTTAGTCAACGGCATTAGAGAGAGCAATAACAACATAATAAAAAATAATTTCTAACTCCAATGTTGTGATAGATTTATCGATATAAATTCTTCCTAACTTCTTCTTCACTCTGATTATACTAATTCTGATCATTAATTCCAGCTGCGAATTAATGTAAGTTCCAGACATCCTATGATAACGTACAGTTATCATCGATACTTTCTAGCTCGTCACGTACGAGATGAATGCGAGACTTTATCAGAGACGTTGACTCTGATCATCATGCAGCACGTGAGTGTCTCTATCGTTCAATCTCTATCACACGCTGCACGTTTCAGTCTTATCTCGATCAAGTGCGGCATGTTAAAAACCATCCGCAAATATATTTTAAATTTACATATCTATAAATGTTAATGTTAATTTCCCATACATATTTATACAGCAAAACACTTGAAGTGCCAACGTACTTGAGACGTGATATAAAAAAAATCTCTTTATTTTGTTGAGTTTTTATTTGCCCTATTTAAACAAATTTTGATTTGTTTAAATGTCCTTAAGAATTTCTTTGAGACTCTCACGATGCTGCCTCTTGACGAGATTCTCGTTTACGTTCAATCTATCTTAATTGAAGATAAGAAGAAAAGAAGGCTCTCTGTATTTGTCTTAAATCGTTTTCTCACACAAAAAAACAACAACAGAAAAAGATACGCCATGCACGTGCCGTAACATCTCATTCTATATTTGTTTCTTCGAGAGTTACCTCTGATACGTTTATATCAAACTGATATAACTATCGCGTCGAAAAGTAGCGTTTCGAAATATTTAGATTCGAGTTCCTTAAGCAAAACTCAGTTTAGATTCACTGTATGTTTTAGGCTATGAAGAAATTTATATTTTACTACAATTTATTTTACAGCTTTGTCAATAATAATAATATATATATATATATATATATATATATATATATAAATTTATATTACAATAATATATAAAATTTATATATCTATTATATATATATATGTATATATAAATTTATATATAATATTTCTAAAATATAAATATATTAATATATTAACATTAAAATAAAACGAAGAAGTTCGCTATGGCTCCTTAGATATAAAATCATAAAATATAATAAAACAAGCCTTTTTTTAGAGCCAAAAAACATATGTATATATCAGTTAGTCAAGTAAAATTACAGTCAGTATATAAAAAAACGATTCGCAATATACGCAATTCATACATATGTTAGAAACATATGTATGTTAAACATATGTATGAATTGCGTATATTGCGAATCGTTTTTTTATATACTGACTGTAATTTTACTTGACTAACTGATATATACATATGTTTTTTGGCTCTAAAAAAAGGCTTGTTTTATTATATTTTATAAATATATATAAATATATTAAATTAAATTCATTTTTGTTCTGTTCTGTAGATATCAAATGATTTTGAAAGCATAGTTGGGTCTGAAAATAACGGACAGTATCCAAGCTGTGAGGAACTCGAATCTAAGGAATCTAGGAATCCTTCAGCGACGCTCGAGAAAATTATTACAATAATTATATTCTCAATAGCACTCGCGGTTTTTGTCCGACAAACAATCATGAATTTAACGAGCGGAAAAATTATTTTTCAACCGATTACCGATGCCAGGAGGTTGATGGGAGGTCGACGCTACCTTCAAAAGTGACTAACACACACGTGGAGAGGTCCATACACAGCCTCACGCATCGCGCATCCTGCTGTTTCGCAAGTGGAGCGCCTGAATGCACCATTGAGAGGATCCTATTTCAGCGGCGCGAATGTAGGGAGGTCGTAAGTGCCGCCGAGCTGTTGGTGCTTGAAACCCATTATCGCCCTATTACTTGATAATACAATTACGGTAGCAAAGGTGGTCAGTGACTTCTGGCATCAGGGCGATCGCGTCACACGACGAGCAGCGATCCACATGCCACGTATATCACATTTCCTCCGTCTCTTTCACCGCGCGAGCTGCGTCCGTCGAAATTTATTCCCGCGATCTCGCTCACCGACTTTAAAATGAACGATTCGCTCAAACGCGAAAAGCGAGGAAAGTTGGACTTTCTGTAAATCTCTTTACTTTCGCAAAATCTAGTTTCATGGATCCCTGGTCTCCGCGTGGATCTCTAATTACACGCGGCGTCCTGGATTCTGCATTGATAGATTTGCCGCTTCATGGTTCTGGCTAACTATATACTTCGCAGCAATTGATGGTCTAGTCAAAACCACGGACTAAATTATAATGATTTATTTCTACATCGATCACCCTAAGCGACTGATATTTGACGTTTCTGACGATTGACGCGGCGTAATCGCCGCTTTAACGAGCCTTACGGGGAAGGGCTCGTGGAATGAATTCGCTTCAAGTGCTCTTCTTGCCATTGACTTAAATTTCTCGAGCGAATCTCATCCAGCCGCTCGCGGGTCGCGTCCGCACGCTCCACTTCTTCCGCCCGTCTTTTTTCTTTTCCAGCGAAGGAACAATCGCTTCTGTGATGATCTCGTCGGAATACGGGGTCGATACGCGACCCGTATCGATCAAATAGCCGAAGAAGCTGATTAGACAAGATAAATAGATCGTGACGAAAATAGAGAATAAACCATTCTATGTGGAAAAGAACTTGATAAGATTATATCGGGACTATTTGTCCAAACGTTGAAAAAGCCGAGAGCGTCTCGCGGTTTAGTCTCGATTTTTGTTGGTACATTTTTTTACCCCTGCGTCATTTATAATCATTTCTAGTTGGAGAAACTGCTCGATTAAAAAAACAAAGAAAAAATGCGCAGCCATGTCGCAAAAGGGGATAATAGATAATCACCGTAAACGGCATCGCTTTATCTGCCTCGAGCACGAATAAAATGTGATATTCGATGTTAGCAACTGGTCTTATTTTAATTATCCTTCACCTGCACGCGATTGACCTCTTTTTCTGTCGGGTAAGAAAACCAGAATTGGCTGCAGCAATGTTCGACTACTTGCGGTTTCTAACGAAGTATAATCGAACACGGCAGTTTACTTTTTCCTCTTAATTGGATTTAATCGGAGAAAAAAACCGATTGATCGATTGCGATCGAAAATCCATGAAATCCATCGCGCAGATATAAAATTTATTTAATATGTAACGGTAAAAAGTTCTCTAAACATCCAGAATGACAGTCAATCGCAAGTTGGTCGAAAAAAAAACGGAGAACCAGAGAAAAGATCCTTAAAACAACTTCCATTTTCTTTGCGTAATACATATTTTTAATTAATTTCTACCTAGATATTGACGAAAATATACTCTCCAGCAAACATCAGCTAACATTACAGCCATATTACAATTCCCACTCAACAATATATGACGTACATGTGTTATATTACATTTAAATTGTTGAGTGGGAAATTGTAATATTGATGTAATGTTACGGTTGGTTGATGTTCGCTAGGTCGTTTGATTTTCTTTCACGACGAGACGAAGATTGAATAAGTTGTAACTATTGTTTTCTGTGAAAAGACTAATTAATTGTTAAGGAGTTATAAAAGTTAAATCAAACCATCCAAAAAAATCTGTCCGTTTCATGTCAAATTTTGACGAAGATAAACTTTTTTGAATTCGTGCTAAAAATGGGATTTAAAAAACATCAACAACCTACCAAGTCGTTTATCCTAAAGATAAGAATAGCGTCGAGTCAACGCTTCTGCACAGTCTCATTCGTGACATTAAAATCGACGTGGAACAGATCGTAACTATTTGCGCGGAACAGATCACTTCATCTTGTGCATCGCATGCACGCTGATAAAGTGGCGGATGCGTAGATGCCTTATGTTTTATGTAGAGATCGACACACGTGCCGATCTTGCCCGCGCTGACAATGAGATAAACGAGACACGCGGAAGGGAGACGAAGAGATCCGACGGAAAGGAAACTGTCAACAGGTGAAACGAGGCGTCGTATACTTGCAAATTAAGATTGATCTTATCGTGCCGTTTAATACATCAAGTTTTTTTACCTCTCGATCCTTGTTGTTCTCGATTGCTCGACGAGGATTGAACGTCTTTCGGAGACAAAGATTCGCGTCGCCGGTAAAGCGAGATAATTCTTCGATACGTATACATTCATCAATTAGAATTTAATTTAAATAAATCACACTTCCAATTGCGCGTCGGTTTCCTCTGACGCAGGACGAATGTGAAACGAGACCATTATACAAACATGTAGGATTTGCATAAAATTTCAAGTACGCCATTCTTTCGGACGGTTTTATCTCCCGGTGCTGCTTTACTACGCGTTCCACCGCCAATCTTCCCACATGACTCGAATAATTATTTCATTGGTGCAAACTGTTCGTTAAAACAAACTTCTCCCGAAACAAAGGAAAAATGTAAAATTATTCTGGAGAGATTTATTCTGTCTCTCTAAGATTAAACTGTTAAAATATTTCACTTTTATTAATAATTAATATGTTATTTATTAAAAATTAATTAAAACATTAAACTTTTTAATAATAATTAACTTTTTAATAATAATATATCGCTAGGAGAAGAATCTCCCCAAGCAATATAGCATTTTCCTTTATCTAGAAAATACTGGAAAATATATTAAATTTAATTGATTCATTGAATATAACAAAATAATATAATAAAATAAATGTAACTAAAATTTATTTAACTAATTGTTCTGATTGAAATTTAATTAAATAATTGTTCTAATTCATTTGTCTTAATTTCTTTAATTAATATGTTTAACTAACTAAATTAATGCATTCAGCTTTTATTCATGATGTTAATTCCGAATGGAAATGGAATTAAACGTTTGCGTGACACTAAAAATCGATTTTTGAGAGACGATTGTGACCTATCATGAAGAATTAATCCAAGAGTATAAAAAGACCTCGCATTTTCTAAAATAAAATAACACAATAGCTTCTCGTTTCCGCGCTCGTAATCACAAGATTACACAAGAATCGCGCATGTATCTGCGCGAGATAAATAAATCCGCGGACTTTACGTTCTCGTAGGAGGAAAAGCCGATATACCAAATTGGCTAAGGAACAGGTAGCTGAATCTTAATGGGAACTTGACGATAATCGGCCACAATGGCTCGCCTAAATCTGATTTATCCCTATTGGCACGCTTGTGCCAATCCTCTTCAGCGTCATTCTGATGAGGAAGCACGTCTCTCACCTTGTATCTCATCCTCGCGTCTCCTTCGCCGTTTCGTCCTTCCCAATCTCTACCTTTCCGTCCTTCAGTTCTGTCGACCGTGTCTGTAAAAAAAGGAACGAGATGAATTATTATTTTAAAAAGTGTCCTCGTGTCTCATCCGACGCGAATGCGGCCGGTGAATCACCTGTTTTGCATTGAATGACAGAACGCGAGCGCCTTTTTTCTTTCTCCCTTTCTCCGTTCGTCGCGAGTCCTTTGTCATTACACGCCCGCGATTTGTCCTCCGGCGAAGGCAAACGATGTCGCGAGAATAAGACAATGTCATCTGTCTACCGAGGAAAACTCTTTCTCTTTGGACCGAGATTTCTTCGATTTTCATTCACCGATCGTCTCGTTTCGACGCGTGCAACCATCCATCGGGATACGAAGCGTCCGGACGTCGGACCACGAATTCTGAGAGTTCGAAAAAAGAAACGGATGAACGCGCGTCAACTTTTACCGGATACGAGGACTTCGGATTTTTTTTTAGTGCGGATGTGTCGCTTCCATAATGATTCATCTGGGATCGACGCGGTACATTAACCGGCTAACGAATCGCGCGCCGCTCGATGACTCGATTGTCTCTCAAAACGCTTTCGTTTTCACGAGAGCAGAGCGAACGATGATCTTACTATCACGTCGCGCAAAACGATTTTTCACGTCGGAGAGGATCGTGTTCTGAAACCGTCTCGGACTTCGAGAGAGAAGCCTAAGTGCGAAATTGCACTTAGGAATCATTTCACGAGCGACTCTTGTACTCCGTTCACCAACGACATTGGAGAACGAGAGGGTCCTAACATGATTAGCGGGTTAAGCCGCGGAAAAGTACACGTTCGTCTAATCACGTGGCGATTCGCTCCCTTTTGTGCCGCGAAATTGCTTCGTGAAATCGCGAGATCGTTATTAAATCAGATGCATCCCGGCGGATCGATGAAAGCGTGCGGCACGCAGCCCAGCTCTCGCTCAGGATCGGCGCCGCAGAAACGCATGCAAGCACTGAGCATACAAGCACTAATATTGCTATTACGCTCGTAAATATACAGCAGGAAAACCTGCTGATGTTCCTGATGCGTAATGGAGAAAAAAAACGGGAGGATATTCACGCGATTCTCCTTAGTCACCATTTAAGAAAGAAACCGCAGGAAGATCTAAAGATCTTTTGTTAGAATAAACATGTAAAATAATTTACATCTATTATATTTCTATATGGCAATACGTCGTGTTCTGTTCTCGTTGGATCGATCGCTTACGTGCTTATTTGGAAATTAATCGCGTCGTAAAAAAGAATTATATAGATCATAATTCTTTGTTCGATCTACATAATTCTTTTTTACGACGCGATTAATTTCCAATTCGTCGAATCACGTTTACATAATTATTGCCTATAATATGTGATTTGCCTGCGTGTCCTTGACGACTCATAACATCAAGAGGCGTTGTGCCTACCATTTAGATCCGATCCTGCTCTCGCTCTATACGATGCTTTCGATTTCGTATCTACTAATCTGCCGCCACGCAGCTCGCATGCAACAGTTGCGTTGCGCTCATCTTCTATCGTTTAACGCGGCCGACGTTTGAAGATACAATATTGAAGTGGATGACTACAGATACAGTTATTCCTTATGCAATGAAATGTCCACACAGCTGATAGATACCGAGAAGTTAGCGTCCAGATACGAAATAGAGCGTTTATGTCGTTTACGAACAAATGAAACGAAATGACTGATGTAAAAATAAAAGTTTCCATTCCTTCAATATTATAATCAGTCCAATTATTAATTTTTTTAAGCTAATAAAATAATCGATTAGTATTTAAATTAGTAACTTAATTAACAATTAAATTAGTAGTAAAAAACAATTTATAATTTATAATAGTATATGTTACAAAAATTAGGAAGATAACAATTATACTTTTTAAATGCTGTAAATATACAACTATTTCGGAGTTTGTCGTGGATAAAATAAATTGTTCTGTGTCGCTAAAAAAAAGTTGATTTCTTTTAAATACAAAATTTTTATATAACTATTCCCCGGAACAAAAGATTGGTTTTACTACTGACGATGCTATCTAGAAAATTATTTTGCATACGTGAATCTCATCGAAATCCACAGGATGTTGAAGATACAAGCAGACAATCTAAGGTAATTTTTGAGAGAAACGGTCTCTTTGTATGAACGCGCACAAGGGAAAACGCACGGTGGGGTCACGGTGTACAGTATCCGTTTTAAAATCTATTCATAAACACGAGACACGTGTTAAAAGAAGCTAACATTCGTTAAGATGCTTCTCACCGACAGAGATCGAGTAAATCTCAAATTTAACTTCTTTAAAGCGAGGTGCTACACTGACGGCCCGCCAAAAGATAATTTAATGCGAGAGAGACGCTTTTGTTGAAGGCACGCGCCATTAATCCTTGCGCCGCATATTTTTTTCAATTATATTTTCTCCAATTTCTCTTTATATCGTCTCAACTTAAATTAATCAATCTATTAGTGCGTCTTATTAGAAGTAATTTAATAATAAAAAAATCACTCGCGTGATAGGGAAAAAATTAAAATTTGAAGAGCTAAATATATTTTACTTTTTCTTCTTCTTCTTCTCTAAGAGAAGGGAATTTTAATTGGTATATAAAGAAATTCCAGGAATTTAAGGAAATCAGAAATTCATATTATGATCGTATTGTCGGAACATTTGCCTTGAGCGAACGTGAGTCGAAAAACGATGATCGCAAAACGAGCATAACGAATTCTACGGTCTGCGACGTCAGATAATGGCCAAAAAATTCTTGAACATTCTTTACTACGAGAAATGCTTTCACTCTCGACACCTAATAATATCAAATAGATTCAAGCAAATATTTTAAAATACAAGATAAGAAGGAAATGTGTTAAGGATAATACAATTAACTTGTGAAAGAGAAAAAGAAGCTTATTAACACGTTACTTTTTTTCCGATTGATAAGCTTTGATTAATCGTTAATTTATGTGTACAACTTGAGAATGTACTTTTTCAAGAGTTGCAATATCTCCTTCTTTTCAGATGTAAACAAATTCATATATGTATTCTCGCACATAAATACATAGTGCATTATGATAACGTTTTAAAAAACTTATTAGAGCATGCGTGTCATATATTGTGTTGAATAAATTATGTCAGTATCAGTAGGTATATGTACAAGATTTAAAAAAACATCAGAAGAACCTTTAACCTCTCAGCGTGTATTATCCGTGTATTATCCGTGTGTGTATGGAAGTTTAATGTGCCACGTGTTTCTCGGAATTTTGACATCTCGCATAATAAACTTGCATAAAAGCAAGAGTTAGTACCAATAACATCAAAAGTGCTCCTCTAACAAAAATATTTTCCAATATTTTTTTTTTACTTGTGAAAAATGCTTGTCGAAAATCAATTCAAAATCTCCTCCGTATCAATTTCAAAAGAATGCTTTACGAAAAAAAATATTTTCTGAAATAAAGTAACTGTAATTTTACAAAATAAATGATAATATTGCTTGAAACATAACTGGATTAATTAAGAAGAACCTTAAACTGGATACAATTTATGCAAACTAATTTTAAAGAAACATGCTTTACTTAATCGCAAATATATTAACAGAATTATCTTCCCCGATGTTTCAACACAATTTAAAAAAAGTGTTGAATTTTGATCAAATTTTTCCGGAAGTTACAAATAAATAAAAATAAGTAAGTTTTTTTAAGAGTTGTTTTAGGGTTGTAGGGTAAAAACATAAAAGAGTAAAATGTATTATACACACATATATATATATATATATATATATATATATATATATATATATTTGTCGAATTAAATACTTTATTTCCTTGTCAGAAAAAGCAGTATCGAGAAACTCAGTCTCTCGATATCTCGCATTAAGAATGCTCACCTATTGATAATTTTCCTCGGCGAGGCTTCTCATAAGCGCATATTAAAATATCGTTCTACGTGCTGTCAGACCCTCCGCAGTTGGAACGAAAAGACTGGGCACGAAAAAACGTGTCTCTTCCTCTGGACTCGCGATTCTGTTCTCCTCCTTGTCGCCGCAGCCGCTTCACGTCATCGCTTCGCGACTCGCATGAAAACCTCCGTATTTTTTTTCTCTCTTTGATGTGTTTCCCTTCTACTTTTCGGCGGCCGCGTACGTTTCCGTGTGCCGGCCGCGGCGGAGGAGGATACGACTCGAGGACCGCTAGTAAACTAAACTGAAGTTTCGGCTTGCGGAGGAGCGACTCTAATCTTCGAATCCCCCACTATTTCCGCGCCACGATGTTCCGTCAGGAGCGGATTGAATCGTGCGACGTGTGATTTAACGAGGCCACGCGGATTGCTAACTGTGACTATATTTGTTTTCGAAAAATTACTCGCGCGCCCGTTGGAACACGCTCAAAATCTAAATTAGACATTTCCATTGTCGCGGCGCAATGTATTTTAGCAACGCACATATGCATCCAGTTAATTATAAAACTTACGATTATTTCAAACACTACTTATATTGGCAGCATTAATGTGGAAAAATTGTATTTTTTTTTCAATAACAAAAATAAATGTCTAAATTTTTGTCAAAACTATTTATCCAATCGATTTTCAATCGATTTATCCTGATTCTTAATCTCATCATTCTTCTATAAATATTACATTAATTTATCGTGATTAAAACTAGTAATAAAAGTCCTAAATATCCAGATCTCATTGACCCCATATTCCATGATAATCCAAATATTCCATGATAATCCAAAAAAATATCTTGATTTGAAACAAAGCTGTTTCCTAGGAAGATTTTTCAAGCCGAGCGGGCGCCCGGTAACGGCGCACATCGATCCTGATCGGTCGACGTCGTAGATCGTCGCATTTCCTCGGCGGCGCATTTTAAAAGACGCGGATTTTACTGTCCGCCAGCATTTGCCGCAAGGCCTCGAAGGTAGGAGGTGTACAACTCGCCGTACCTCGGGCACGGCGCCACTCCTCTCTTCCTGCGGACGTGCAACGAATCGTAATTGGCCCCGGCTTACTCCCGCGGATTAGATTGCAATTTATCTTGGCCTCTTTGACCCGACCGTGTGCTCCCCTCGGCCTCGCGAGCGCGTGGGTCGCGTCAAGCTAGCACGCGCATCCTCATATCCGCGGCTACCCGCGAACGTGAGTCGCGTGGATGAAAACAGAAGCCCGCGAAAGAGATGTGCAACTATCGAGATATGTGCACTAATCGAATTCGAATCGAATCGAATCGAATTGAATTCGAATTTGAACTACTCGAATATTCGAATCTAAAGTGGTTCGAATACGAATCATACGTATTGTCAATATAAAGTCTTATAAAATCAAATTTCAGAATTTCCCTGATTAATAAGCAAAACTGTATGGTCATTTTAATATATGCACTTCAGTACGTTCAATGAGCGGCCAAGAATGTGATGTTTTTATCTTTGGATTCATCCAATTTAAAATAGACTTATATTATATAATCAATATTATGTTTGCACATCAAAATATTCTCTTATGTTAAAATTTAACCTAATAATGATTATATTGTTAATTAAAAATTATAAATTTCAACAATTTGATTTGATTCCGGTGAAATTTTGTCGATTCAAAAAAGGAAATGAAATTCGATTCGACATAAAAAATACTTCATTCGCACATTTTTATGTGGCTGGGAAAGATTAATTCAGCTCGTGATTATGCAGACACGAGAATTAAATATCTATGTCGAAAAGAGACCCCGCGAAAAACACTGTAGCTAAAAAAAATATCAATCCATCGAAAAAAGTGTGATACATCATGTAAGTTAAATATCGCATTGCTCGACACATTGTATCTCGTTATAGATTGTCGCATTTTAAAGCGTGTAAAAAAGATCGTTAAATATAAGAGATAAGACGTACAAAGTTCAAATGAGTTCGCGAGGCGACAGATTACAGAAATTTAGATTCCGAAAAATTTCTAACCACTAAATATTATATATTAATATACAGTTTACAGGAATTTTTATCCCGTTCCATGCTGACATTTTTCGACAATCAATCCTTCCTTTTAACATTTTTTTACTTCTTCCATATATACGAAGGGAATAGAATATATCTACATATTTCAAGCCTTGTATAGGATATGTATAATGTATGTATAATTATTTTTTGTCCTAAAATATTAATAAAATATTAATTTAATCCTTGTAATATTTCACAATCTTCTGACTCAATTTTTATGTTATCATAGAGAAATGATAAATTTATATTATATCGTGTATTATATTCCATTATATCTATTATACTTCAGCATACCGATATTTTTTAATAATCAATCCTTTCTTTCAATATTTCTTAATTTCTTCCATGGATTAAAGCTTACGTCAATACACATACTTTTCCGTTCCATCAACTACAACTCGCGGACTTGTTGCTGGGAGAAGAGACCTAAAAAAGTTGCGGTTTAAAAGATCTTATATCAGTGTCAGGAAACACAACTCAATCGCGCTTTTTTGCTTCGACATAATCGATTGGGTATACGATGACTAAACGAGTGAAAAGAACGATTACGAAATGTAACTGGACAAATTATTTACCTTCCGTCAACAAGATCCAAAACTCGGCTCGCGATGCACTTCGTTGAATCCGCTTATGAACGTATTATTGAGCAATGTTTCACAACAGGAAAGTAAGCAGATGATACTTGCTTTCAAAAACAAAAATATTGTAACCTGTATTGTATTACGGTGCACATGACCTACATCATGAGAGCAAGTTAACAGCGACGAAGGCGAAAGCTCGATGCGTGCCAGGGTATATCAATGCAGTACTTTCACAGATTTCTGAAAAATGTAAGAAATAGTGCGGGTCTACAACGTGGAGTATCCTAGAATTAATTTGTTCTTATCTGTCGTAGAAAGTTGTAGAAGCAATAATTTCAATTAATACGTCATTAAAAGATTGAATGATAAGGTATGTAGTTCTCCGTTCTAGAATATAGTCACGCTTACTTTGTTTTAATTTTATGAATACCTGCTTGCGATGCCCTCGAATTATACCAAACAGATTTCATTGTGTCGAGAGAGTTATTGTTCCGTCAGCAAAACTGTTAATAGCATTCGCTTTAGTAAGATGACGTATAAAGAAAACAATTAACATTAATTAGGTCGAAAGATTTTTTAGAATATATCTACTTTTTTAGCTATGTTACATCTTACCTGTAAATTTTAATTACATTCTTTTATCATATTGCACTGTAAAAATTTCTTTTTTTTGTAAATTTCTTCCTTTTTCCAGAAAGCAAGTTACTTTCTGACACTCTAATGCTTCTCGGAAAATAGAATATTTTTACAATATTACGAAAATGTATTAAAAAATAATATTATTGTACATATCCTATACAATGCTTTAAATATGTGCATTCTTTCAGAAATTGATTACAAACGATAAATGCAATTCTCTTAATTATTAATTTGTCAATCGTGCCAGGAAAATACTCGTGAGTAGTTCTCAAATTCAACTTTATCAACGCAATCTGGAATTAATCGTTAATCAGAGCAGAAAAACGTATGAACAAAAACAAAACAGATACTATTAATAATCTCGTCGAGATAACTACTCCTACAATCAGATATGAATTATTTAAACAACGTCGAAACTTCCGAAACTTATTTGTTATCTCTTTAGAGAGCCGTACGGAATTCAGATGACAGATTAAGTCCGATTATTTACGGCGTCGTCCCCGATTGAAATATAAGTCTCGAGTTAAATATTAAACGGTGTAATTGACATACTATGACTTGTCTGCCTCTGCAGCGTCGTATGCGCCCGTGCGTATGGATGTGTGCGCGAGATTAAATAATTGCTTCAACATATATTATGTGAGAGTGGACACGGAGAGTAACCACAAGACAAAGTAAATTGACTTAACTGCTAACATCCATTTTGACCATAATCGCAATTGAATGTGACGCAACTGGGCCGATCATAAAACAGTTCCAACACACTTATCGAATTTGTTAATCTATGTTAATCTATGGCATAAATTAGATACATACACAAATTGCATCTAATACATAGACATATAGGATTGAATTCTATAGATAGCCTTTACGTAATAATTAATACGTAATAATTAATATTAAGTTGAATTTTGAGTTGCAGTTAAGATTATTACAAACAATTAATATAAAATATCATTTTACACGCGAGCTTCTTCCAGGAAAAACAATCTCTCCAGGAAAAAGAGTTTAATTGGAGTCAGATGAATTGTAATGCATCCAATGACAGAGAAGTCCAGATGAGGAAAGAGATAATTTTTCGTTTATCATACCGGCTGCGTGGGATGAAGAAGACGAGCTTTAAGAAAGCACGCGGAAAGAGTTACCGCTACTTTATTAAAAACACAGTTGGAGTGCTCCAGGTACAAAGATGACACGGTACGTTTTTTGTTAAGTGAGAGAACACCTCGTAAAAATCAAATGACAATGTCGATGACGAGCGAGAGAAACGATCCTACGTGTCGTGGTATCTGCAGTAGTCGCTGTCCTCGATAAGCTCCTGAGGAATCCATTCCTCCGCTGGAAACTGATGAGACAGAGTCTTCGCATAATCCTCTACCTCCTTGAAGACACGCAACAAATTTCCGCCTACAAGTTTCTTTATATCGGTCGCAGACCATCTACGGTTTCTGGTCAGCTCGGCCAGTAACAAGGGGTAGCCGGAAACGTCTGGTAATTCCGTCGGTGGCCTGAATAAGCGCAAAAGTGTTTCTTTCAATCCTTTTATCGTTTAGGTCCATCGAGCTCTCCGAAAGTATGTTATGAAAATGTTATACAATAGAATGAAATAATTTCTTATTACTGCATAATATTTTGGATTTACATCAACACAGAAAAGATTATTATGCAAAAATTATTATCTGTCATTATACAGATAAACGTGAAATAAATGTGAGTTTAATAGACACAGATAGAGGATTAAGCAACCGGATGGTTATTTTTATAACGAAGAAGCACAGAATGTTCTGCTGAATGTATGCTTATTCTTCAAAACAGATAAAATTAGCTATGACATCCTGTTAATTATATTTAAATTAACGAAACAAATTAGCAAAATCATTATTATTCATGACAAAAAAGTACTTTGAGAGCTTCAATCGCAAATAGAAAATAGAAAATATTAAAACAAGTTGTCAATAGTTGTACGGAAAGTCATTGGAAAGTAATCGCAATTTCCAAACATGCATAGCGGTAGCCGTGTATGATAAAAATATGCTGGCGTGTCTTCAGCTACCTTAATATCCCGTCGTAGCCCGCACCGAGGCCCACGTGGTTCACGCCAGCTGTTCGTCTGATGTGATTGATGTGAGCTGTAAAAAGAGACGGCGTTGTGTCTATCTTGTTCATTTCCTATCTCGGAGTTTTTGATGTTTGTTATTTCGACCCTCTATCTCCTTTTGATGTTTTTCACACCGCGCTACTTACGCACCTATAACATCGTACATAGAAGCTTTATCGCTGCAGCTCAAAAGTGCGCTGTCGAAGCTGACCATAACCAGACCGCCGTTGAGAGACTGAAGGAAGCAGAGATGAAAGCCGCGTGATTAATCCTCGGGCAAATATCATGTCACCACGATGAACACTACATAATCTCTTGTCTAAATAATTAAAAATTAATTGAACAGTTAACGTCTAGTATCTTACACAGATTACGAACAAAATACCTACATTCAGAGAAAAATGATTCCTCCCCAGCAGAGAGAGATTTTGCATATATTTTATATCTAATTTAAGATGTAGATCCTAAGTGTGTTCAGAAGATATCACAAAAATATTAGATATTAGAAAAGATTTCAGAATATTAAATAAATTCTAAAAGTATATCATGTGCTGTTAGGACTCAGACAAAATTAAAATATAAAAATCGATCCCATCAAGAGCTGTTTAAAGTTAAATGATTTATCTGAACTAACATTTGTTCTTTGTAGTGTTTATCACAGCGACTTCGAGACATTGTGCTAGATATGCCCGGTCATCCGTATGTGCGAAAATTCCAGGAAAGGTTTTCTCTTCCTTACCAAATTCCGCAGTACATCATCCGGGACGTTATTCGAAGAGTTACAGAGAGCCTTGGCAGCGCTGTGCGAGAATATAACGGGCGCCTTTGTCACCGCGAGAGCGTCCCTCATCGTTCTCATCGAAACGTGAGAGAGATCCACAAGCATACCGAGTCGATTCAGTTCCCGAACGACCGCCTTGCCGAATGGCGAGAGGCCATCGTTATGGAAATCGGAAGACGCGTCCGAGTTCGGATCGTCTACAGAACATGAGTCCGCCCTGGAAATCAGAATTGAGTTTCAGAAATCATGTCGAACTAAAGATCTAATATAGAAAAAATGCGATTAAGATTCGAGCGCAAATACGAAATTTCCAGCCACTTCCTTTCTGGTAGTAAGATGTCATTTATTTGTATTTAAACTAATCGCTCGGTATAAGCTGTAATAAGCTTCTAGGGACTTATTAGACTCTTCGAATGATTAATGTAAATATAAACCACACGATGTGAAAGCAAACATTAGCTAATACCAGATGCCACTTTGCTCCTCCAAGGTTCATTCCTTTCCGCTGTCATTACCGCAACGCTCATGTGCGCGTCTCGCGGACGTTAATCTTCCCGGTGGTCGAACTCACCATGGAGTGTTGCATTTGTGGGTCAGGGTCATGTAGCGTGCGCCCAATCGGTGGAAGCTCCTCAGCACAGCCATGGAGGTGCCGATGCTGTGGCCACCCTCTATCCCCACTAAGCTGGCAATCACCCTGTCCCGGTGTGCGTTCCGCAGCTCGTCGCTCGTTGTCACCAACCGGACGCGTTTGGGGTAGCGCAACGTGAGCCGCCGCACAATGTCGATCTGCTCGAGGGTGAGCTGCACGGCGTCGAGAAACTGCGCCTCGCACGGCACGTAGGCCGACCAGAATTGTGCCCCGACGATTCCCTGCTCCAGGCGGATCAGGTCGGTCTGCCACTGTGGACCCCAACTGCTGTTGCGCGACAAATCCTCATCGAACGGGAAGTTATCCAGCTTCGTGCTACCGCGATGTTGACGCAAGTTCCAGGCGAAGTTGTTGTGCCTGATGGACATTTTTCGTGCGTCATGATAAATACAAAACCGAAAATATATTTTTTTAATTTTTAAATAAACATTTGAATAGACCGCAGACTTTTAACTTCGAGGTTTTAATATCCCAAAGTACGAACTTCTTCGAGGTTTCAAATAACCTATAGCTTATTATTTTAGCAATCTATTTTAAGTCAGAGTGAGGGTCTATCTTCTGCTAATTTATATATGAGGTACAACTGTTACCCATCAATCAATGGGATCTCCGAAAGCATTCTTCGGACTACTTGCAACCTAGCTTCCAGCAGATGAGAACTTCGAAGTTCCAAAGCGAGAGGCAGTCCTACGCCAGCCACTAGGGCACATCCAAGGAAGAAGAATCCAGTCATCACCATCCATCTTCTCACGGCACTGCCTCCTGTAACATTACTCGATATCAAAATCTAATCTACATCTTTGATTAAAATTTAAAGATTACAATCGTTCCCAATTCGTAGATCTCTTATCAATTTTATCGACAAACAAAAACAAACACGTTAATGTCATCTATAAAAAAAATATATAAAAAGAGATACGAGTTTAAGAGAGCTACGAAATGTTTTAATTTTCAAACGCTTTTACCAAACATTAATTTGGTCATTTTGTAATTTTAAATATCTGTGATTAAATGTGACTAATTTATGTATATGTTTATTATTATACTTTACTAGTATATACATATTTTTTAAATTAATATATATTTTAACAATATTTATATAAAATAAAATTCATACATGTGTGTGTGTGTGTGTGTAATTAAATATTACATTATACATGTATTACATGCTAATATTTGCGCGCATTAAATAGACAGCAGGTTCAAAAGCAGCCCTTGATTGCGGAAACCACCGGCAGGACGATCGCGGCGGAATCTTTTTGGGGAGACCGGGAAGACCAGCCAAGCGTGGATTGTATTTATCCGCACGTGAAATCCGCTGTGACCGAAACTTCGATCTGCGATCGCCGAAGAGATCGCCGAGCCGTGAATAGAAATCATATCAAATCGCAAGACCGTCACTCGCCGCGTCTCACCACGCTCGTCGCTTCTCGTCGCGCGATGGCTTTTCTTCCCTTCGCTCGCGGAGACTTTTACGTAAGCGAGCTCGTTGACGTGCGAAATTGGAGAAAAGAAAGAAACTGTCGAAGCTGTCGCGTCCGGTCATCGGAAATGATCGGGGATGATGGGATAATCGTGAAAGTGTTTGGCGATCGAGCGCAACACAATGAATTAAATCCGTGATAATCTGATTTAACACTTTGCCAAGTCGTTACTCACGATGATAGTAGCAATTATAATTGCCGTCAGACGCGTGAGTATAATACGACGGTGGGTATAATGTAAATCGTATATTTAAACGTATATATTTTAATTTAATAAACATAATTTTACATATATGTACTTAATACACTAGAGAAAATTCACATCTCTATTTATTGAAATAATAATCGTCCTGCTTAAGTATAACTTGCTTTGTTATAAAATTAGTTAATTACTCAGAATGTACCTTTTACGCTTTTTTCTGGTGTAAAGTTATCCATGTGAGACTCTTGTGATTTCTCGCGAGTTCAATTTTTACACCGACAGAATGTAAAATAGGATTTCACGATGTGTATCCTCTCTAGTTATCATAATCTTACCCCGTGCGCAATAACGATTTTTATATGGACTCACGGCTCTCTCTTGGTGGTTCTTTAGCCTTGCTGAAGGAAGTCGAGACACCCGTGTCCTTGATGTGGTGAAGTGCATCGCCGTTGGGCAATTTTCTCATAAATTCTGGCGACGAGAGCTGCAGACATGTCTGCAAAAGTGCGTCGATTTACAAAGTTGCTAGCAATCCGGAGAGCAATCGCGTCCGTAAATTAAATCCTAAGATTGCAACGATTGCATAATCCCCGCGTATTATCCGTGTTGCGCGAATGTCGCATTTACGCCAGTATTAGCGGCTCTAGTTATGAAAGACGCGCATATCGTGAGGAAAAACACGTTTACCTTGAGAGAAGAAATAAATATAGAAGAAAAACTTTGCATGAAACATCCCTGGGAGATTTTCCGCAGACGGTTGTAAAAATAACGTGTAGTGAATCAACATTTCGAGAGCTTCGTGAAAACTGTCCTTACGTCGTATCTTCTCTCCTGGCTAAACTTATCACAGCACTTGTTGTAAAATTTAATTCTTAAATAGAAACTTGCATCTCTCGCGTAATTAAAAACACCTTCAGAATTTTATTTCCAACCAAATGCTTCTGACAATCCCAACAAAATCCTAACAAACCAACATTACATCAATATCATAATTTTCCACTCAACACAATATATAAGTGTAATATAACACGTATTGTACATAACGGTTACACTGTTGACTAGGGAATTATAATATTGATAATAATGTTTTACTGAGATATCCTGAAAACATAAAGTTCTAATTAGACTTTTATGCTTTAGGAATAAATTGTATATTCATAAATGAAGAACATTAATTAAATTATTGAGATTAAAAATATAGATAAATAAATAATACATATAATAATATAATATAACGCAATATATAATACACAATATAACTTCCATGTCACATGGCATCACAGGGGATTAATAAGAAGCGTTTCAAAATTGTTTTCTGTTTTTTTCCATCATGTTGCGAAATAAAATAAATGATACCTCGTATCATAATCGAGCTCGATAGTCTGTGTTGCAGAAGAAAAGTCAAGCCAAGAGTGACACGCGTAGCATCCATGTATGTATGTATGTATGTGTGTGTGTGTGTGTGTGTGTGTGTGGACAACTCGGTCATCAATTACAGGATGTAAATAATATTTCAACGGATGTTCCCTGGAGTCCCGCGGAATCCGATAGACAGGTCAATTAAAAGAAAGCTCTCTCCTCGACACAATTAATAAGGGAACTTTAGGATAGCAGGGCTCATCGTCCTACCTACCTCCGAAAGGATGTCGACTTCCTTTCTCCTGGGAGGCGGTGAGCGATAGACCATGCCGTCCTTACCGACACCATAGAGCTCAAACATCTTTCTCCCTGATGTTCTATCGTCCACTCTTTACTAGTCCTGCACCAGAGTTTTTGCTGGTATCGCCGCTATCGTAAATACGGAAGGAACGGCGTTCCGAGGCGGCATCGAGCATCGGGCGCAAGCGTCAACCCCCATATCGACCCGGCGAGAGTCCGAAAAATTATTAACAATCGGGAGGTTCGAGAATGTTGCTCGTTAATTCTCTACAATCCTATGTGACCTGGAAGTTATATTAGTTGAAAAATATATACCTGTATTTTTTAGGCCGGTATTCATAGTCTGTTCTTATATTTAAAACCGTTTTACAATTTTAAGATGTTATAAACCAATCATAGAACCGTTATTAACATCTTGAGATATTACTTAACGGTCTTGAAATACGAACGGACTTTGAATACCGACCTTAAGACTATTTTAATTGTCATTCTCCGTTTTCCAGTTGTGTAATTTTCTCTTCATAAGCAAAAAGAGTTCGATTATACAGAGATGAACACATAGATGAGATTTACGACCTGGTAGCAGGTTTGAAATATAAAATTGAAGATACTATTTTGAACGAAGGGTTTTAAATTATTATTAGGAGTAGCTTTAATTATAAGCTATGAATCATCATTTTTTTAAATCGAATTCCTCAACATCTCTAATATTCTTATTTTTATGAAAATTTCAATTTTCATAAGAATTTTAATTAACTTAATCGTCGATTAATTCGTCGAGTGATGCCATTTCTGTTTGGCACGTAAAAAAAGGTTTAATTAGATATAACGAATTTGTTACACAGTTAAAAATTTTCACTTCAGAATGTTAATCGGAACTTGATTAAAATCACTCAAACTTCATTAGTTTAATATGACCAAAAATAAATACAGATGAAGTTTGTGATGTGATAAAATTTATAATATATTTATATTATAAATTATAAATATACATTTATATTATAAATTTGTCATTTATATTATAAATTATAAATATATATTTATATTATAAATTTATTCATCACATCACAAACTTCATCTGTATTTATTCTTTGTCATATTAAACTAATGAAGTCTGAGTGACTTTACTCAAGTTCCGATTAACATTCTGAAGTGAAACAAAATTAAATATATCATATATTAAACATATCATAAACATAAATATATTAAATATATCATGGAGGAAGGAAGGATCTAATTTTGTTGCTAAGGATAGCTTCTAGCTTTAGCTAGAATTGATTAAAAAATCTCAGACATACGTGTAAGTTTTCAATTATGGAAAATCGTCGTCAGACGTCAGACATTTTTAAAATCCACATCTCGCGCTCACAGGATGTTGCCATGTTGCTGTATGCTATATGTTTTATTGAGAAAAGAAGAAATAACAGCTGTTAGAGAGAAACAAAGCTATTTGACATAACGACATACAAACAGACTTGTCATACAAAAATCTCACCTAATATTAATACAAAAAGCCGTGTATGTAAATATAAGCTTCGTGCATCATAGATTTACAATTAGAACTAAATTAGGCCACTTTGATCTGAACGTAAGAAGGGTCGGTCTTTCCATCTTCTGATAAATTTTATCCTTCCGATATCCTTCAGATTCTTGTATCCTTAGGTCTCCGATAAAATTAAAAGGAATATACCTACGCAAAGTAGCTAGTCACATACGGGATACAAAAGAATCTTTTTTTCCTTCTTTTTATAAAAAAACAGAAGGTACGACCATCACGGGTCTATCCCACCAGAAAACGAGAACCGTCGCGCGAAATGAGAATGGTGCTGCCATCGGGAGACAGTTTTCGCAGCCGCGGCGCCATCCGCGCGGTTTCGCGATAATAAAGGGAGCGTTCCTCCTCCCTCCTCCCTTACCGACCGCCATATTGTTTGCGGATATTCCGTGTGCACGTCGGTTCCTCGTCAGCGCGTGTTTCACCCGCGTAACGACGCTTTTCCCGTTTACGGTGTCTCAGAAAATCGGCAAACATTTCGCGCAAGGGCAGCATGAAGAAGATCAAGGACTACTCGGACGAGGATGACTACGAGGTGGACGATCCGGACTATCCGGAGGTCGAGGGCGCCTCCGAAGAAGAATGGAGCCCGGAGGCCGGGACCGAGGTAAATCGACACGCCGCGCGTTCCTCTCGCCCGATTCTCCTCTTCCCGTCATGCCCCTGGACGCCTATCGATGCCTAGACGATCGATCTCCGATTCTCCGATTGCGACGTTCACGTCATTCGCGCGAGAAAGGGCGACCATAGGAGGGCGAGAGGGAGGGAGAGGGGAGAAAGAGAGAGAGAGAGACGAACGCCGCCGATAGTCGGCGGACATTTCGCTGCGACTCGAACGCGCCAGGGACGAGAAGTTCCTCGCGGTCTCCTGGCTCCCTCATCTTCCTCTGTGAGGAAGCGGACGCGCGCGGGGCAGAGTGAGAAACATTCGTGCCTCGCGTTCGTCCGTGACGGTCCGCGAGGCGTCGGTAATGATGGTGGCCATCGACTGCTCCCCTTCGTGTCGCAGAGAAAGAGCGCAGTCTCGAGATATGATCCGCGATCCCCCGACCGATTTCGGTCGCGAGGTCGCGGCGGTATCCCGCGCGCCGGCTCGCTCACGCTGTCCTGACGTATCTTTCGAGATAGGGCCGGTCGTCCGGCACGGTTCACCCGTCCCGCAGGCGGCCATCGTCGCCGGCCGGTTGGTCGGTCGACTGCCCAGTGGCGCCACGCCGGTCGGCGATCTTTCAAACCGCCGGAAGCGAGTCGCACGCGCTGCAACTTCCTGTCTCTTTTGACAAAAACAAGGAGGGGAGATATCGTGCGTTCTTAAAACCCAAGTTTTGCGTATAATGTCCGTTTCTGTGCAGACCAACTTTCTTTACGGTTTAACTCTCCTTCTGGTTCTAGAAATTGGAATGAGATGGAAAGTAAGTTAAATCGAGAGTAAAGTTAATCTGCAAAAACGGACATTTAAAGCTTTGGCCGAAATCTTATTGGCTTAATCGGTGATTGATCCAAAAATTGCAAAATTTTTAATATAAAATAATGATAATACTCTAAAAGTAATATTCTAAGTTTCTCTAAATAGAGGAATTTTTTAATGTAATAATTAAATATAATATTTAAATATAAATAAATTTAAATTTTGAATTTTTAAATATTGAGAATTTAAATATGGTTTTATATTTAAATATTATATTTAATTATTACATTAAAAAATTCCTCTATTTAGAGAAACTTAGAATATTATTTTTGGAGTATTATCATTATTTTATATTAAAAATTTTGCAATTTTTGGATCAATCACCAATTAAGCAATAACAAAATTGACCAAGCTTGTTAAAATGTAGACGAATAATGTAACAGTCAAGCCTGTAACGAGAAATTAAAAAAACAATACATAAATATCAAAACAAACATATATTGACGATCATACGTATAATAACGAGAAAAAAAGATTCTTTTTCTCGTTATTAATGTTACTGAAGAAGTCGACTTTAAGTCGAATAAGTCGAAACGCGTTTAATCTTCGATAGGTATGATCGTCAATATATATTTGTTTTGTTTCGATATTTATGACATGCATTATTTTTTTAACTTCTTGCTTGTATAAGGCTTGACTGTTACATTATTCATTTAAATATTAAAAATTTTTAAATATATGTATAATTCACAGTAATTATTTTCCGTTTTTTAAAAAGTTATTTTTTGATTGTTAGATGAGTTTTGTCATGTTAATGAACTAGAGAATGTTGATGGCAAAAACATTGTTTGATTAATTGATCAAAAGCACTCTAAGAAAATATTGAACAAATGTCTTTTAGAACACTTTTAATTGTTAAACTGTATGAATTCCCTCTCTGTCATGTTGTGTTGAGCTGGATGTTGATAGATTTTGTGAAGATTTGTATGTAGATTATGTATCTTTTTATCATATCGTTCAATATCTCGTGAAAAGACCTGATAAATTCTGTAATATATATATTATGCATATACATTAATTCTGTAATGAAGTACAGTTACTGTAATGAAGTATTTTCGTCTTAATAGAAATACGATTACGGAATGATGATTAAAAGTATGCAGCCAGAAAACGATAGACTAGCTATCTATTTTAAGATGTCATCTGTGATTTACAGGGTGGCACTAAAATAAAGCCACAAAGAGGAGGAGCAAAAAAACGGCAGCATTCTGAAGAGGAAGACGAGGAAGAGGAGGACGAATTCGAGGAAGATGAAGAAGAAGAGGACGAGGAATCTGATTCTGATACAGGAAAAAAGTCAAAGAGGAAAAGGCGTTCTAAGAAGGATGATGATGAAAAGGAGGACGAAGAAGACGAGGATTCCGATGACAACAGTTACAATGAATCAGGAGAGACTCCAAAAGAATACACAGTGAGTCTTCAAATTGTGATTGACATATCCAATCGGTTGTGATTCTCTAAAATATGGTAAAACAATCATTGATGTTTCTTGCAGTCTGGTTCGTTTGTTCTTGCAAAAGCTGATCTTGAATCTAATAAGAATAAAGAAGATAACTTATCTAGTAAGGGTAAGTCCGATGTGGAATCGAGTACTTATCCAACCTTGTGGAGGATAGATGGAAAAGCGCTGCTCCAAAAGTTTCTACCTTTCGAGGAAGATGGAAAAGTACTGTACAAAAGCACAACGACAGTAAGACTTTTTCAGAATTATAAATAACGTGTTCTACATTCACTGAAACTAATCTGTAATTCAGGTTTGCGTTAGTCGATACCGGACAATTGTATGAATGTAAATAATTTATAGAAATTATTTTATTTCAGTATTCTGGATGGCAACAAAGTAACAAAGACAATTACATAGCAGTTCAGGTATCCTTTAAAGTGCAAAGTAGACAAGAGACAATTGTTGAACTTCATTTTGATCCATCGCAACCACAAGAAGTAAAGTATGTAATTACGTCGCAACCTAGAATGTTACGATATATAATGTGATATTGATATTAACCAATTCCTCTTTATCAATTTCAGGGATGATAAAGAAGATTAAATTAGATTGAGTTTACCCATATTTGTTTATATACGTTTAAGAAAACATATGTTGTAAGGAAAGAAAAGAAAGAAACATCCACATCTACATGTACACTATTCACAAAACATATTTACAACTTACACATACACACGAGTGAGATTTGTGACATGGTACTGTAGCAGGTTCATATTTAAAATATAAGATTGGATGGACCATGGCTCTGAGTTCATTACTGGGGGTAGCTTTAGCTATAATTGATATCTCTGACAGAACATATGTGTGAGCTTCGACTACCAAAAGAGCTACTCGCAAGCATGTGAGTCGTATTTACAGAGTTTAGTAAATACAACATCCGATAATTTACAAATGTTTTGTGTCTTCAACAAAAAAGTCAATGTTACCTAGCATAAAGGATGCATGTTGATGTTCGATTTTTTTTTAATGGTCACTGTTAGTCTGTTCGTAATTTCAACTCTATTTTACAGACACAACATTGATCTTGTAACCTATGTGGCCATTGCAAGCGTGCCCTTAGTCAGAAACAAATGGGACCGTCACTCTCGCGTTACAATAAAAAAAAAAAAAAAAAAAAAAAATTCATATTCGAAAGGAGATACGAAAAAATGTGCAAAAAACAGTGTGAGATCGCGTTACATAAATTACATTGTTTAACTATAAATATTAGTATATGTATCTTTGATTTAGGACTAGAAAATATGTTAGTTGAATTCAAGCGATATAAAAAATAAGAGAAACTGCAGGAAGTATTTCTTACGGTTCCTAACTGCTACGGGTGACGCTAGGCCAGTTCTTGTGTATCGCTTAAACATAAGATGTAACAAAAACTAGCAAACACTTCCAGTAATTGACAACCTGCATTCATATGTCTTATCGAACTTGTAAAGGGGATCAGTTGTACAAAGTTAACTTATATTATTATCGATGATTGTATTTTGTCCCCGTTATCAAAAATAGTTCGATCTCACAGTACATTTACAAAATTGCGTAATTTTGTTGATCTGTAAGAATTAATAATAGTTTTGCGATTATTTATGACAAATAAGACATATTTGAAATAAGTACTTGGATAGTTTGTAGTGTATACCATTTATTTCTACGAAGTGTTGTAAACGATACATTTAGCAGTGTGTTTAGCTGATAAATTTGATGCAAATTATGATTAACATAAAGAAAAATACGAAATTCAATTGTGGTAAATATTTATTGAGTTCTCCCACAATTGTACATTGTACCTTAAGACTACAATGCTTCTATTCTGTTTGTGTAATTACTTTCTATGTACTTTACATAATATGTGTATCTTAGGATTTCATCGTTTGATATTGATGTAAGAAATCAGAAAAAAATGTATGTTGCAAGTAGACTGATTTTACCATGTAAAATGTGGATGTTTATGTGGAAAATTTATTACGTAAGTGTTAATAACGTTTTTAAAATTTTTGATTTGTATTGAATCACTTTTGAATAATCTTGTATTTCTGTGCTAATTGTTTTATTATATATCATGACAAAATAAAATGCATTTTCCTTTATTACACGACAATGTTATGAAAAACTTAAGAAAAATTAAATCCGCATTTAGTGATATCAAGTAAACTTCCAATTGATGTTAGCATTTTAAGTATTAAAATGGACAAACTTATACATATATATACATTTCGTAACAATACATATATATTAATTTAATGTATTTATAATATCTTTTCTCCTCCTTCCTCAATTGCATTTTTGTAGATAATAGTTTCATGTTATTAATATCAAATAATTCACATTTAATATCAACGAATATAACGAACGAGCATATCGCATTTGTTTTCAATCAGATCATCCCTTCTTTTTATTTGGTTCATTAAATCATAGATTTCTCTTAGTATATTAGCTACTGATCCCGTTGTTAGATTAAAACTAAGTAAATGTACATTTGTCTATATCTATAATGTGATATGTGGAAATATATCATTATTCAAGAAGTACTCCAAAATGGCAGCATAAATTAATTCTCAGTAATTTTTTACCCAAAACCACAAATTATTTTTTCTTCCTTGAAATTCCTTGAGAATATGTTATCTTGATAATATCAGGAAAAGACAAAAGATTAAGAAGTTATTAAATATCTTATCACCATACGGATAGTAGTTGTAGAAGACTAGATCTCAAGTTCTTTCTGTATAAAGTACGGAATGACCAGCATTTCAAGCTTACGTAAATATAACCCAGTGAGAAATGTTTGTCGATCGATGTTGAAATAACGAATTAATGTCGATTTAATAGTTTTAATATCGACCGACAAATCATTTGTCATTGGGAATTATTAAAAAGAGTGACGAAAGTATCAAACTTTCATTGCCATTCTGATTGTACTTTCTCAGCTTGCACGTATTTAATTTCCCTTTTGTGCATATATATTATAAAAATATAATATTGTGCATATATATTATACATATAAAAATATTAAATAACTTACAGAAAAATTCTATTAAACGTGAACAGATAGACATACGATAGTATTATTTTTCTACTACAAACTAGAGGTAATCAACAAATTCAATTACAAGATAACAAAAATTAATTCAATATTTCAAACTTAACAAGTATACTAGGAGGTATACGCGATTTACATAACAATGTAACGATTAGAATATGAGATAGAAACAGAGATAAAAGAAAAGAAACAAGACCAAATCAATTGTCTAGAGTGATTGATTTAAAATAAAATTTACGAAAATATAAATTTTGTACAGCTAAATTTATAAAAGTTCAAACAAAACGATATAAAATTCTGTAAAAGGATCTCACACATTCTAAAATGTCAGTTATTATGTCTCGAATATCGATTATAAAAATTTCTGACTCCCAAAATACCAAATTAAAATTAAATATGTTTAAATTGATATAAATTGATTGGTTTACTTACTATAATTAAAAATATTTACCTTAATCATCATGTACACTTATTACCAAAATATTGTAACGATAAATCTGTTGCACTTCTTTTTTGGTCATGTGCCAAGGCCTAATATTAAATAAAATCAAATAAGATTTTTATGTTATAACTCGCGTTAAATAAATATAAAAATATGCATAAGTTATAAATAGAAATATAATTATATTAAAAAATATATACTGTGTGTATGTTTTCAGGAATTTATGTTAATATTTAGGATGCAGAACTAAAATCAATGTATTCCTGTTTCCCTTTATAGTTTTAGATAAAAATAGATGTTAAAAGACTGTTCTTAAATATATACATTGTAGAAATATCTCTTGTTGATGTCTTACAAATTGAAGTCCGAAAGTATTCGATTTCTAAATAGAAGAATAGATCAGTTCAAAGTGTTAAATAGAAAGTCCAAAATTTTACAAGATGTTAATTCTCTCTAATACACCATTGATCTCTAATACATATATTGATCTATATCACAAGATGACAGTTTTATTTTTACCAGCAACCGTTTTAACAACCGATCCGTTTAAAATCCCGGTTCCATCCTGACCGATAACACACTGCTAAGCATATCACGAATTTCTGCTACCTCTCTCCTACTTCTCGCTAGCATATCTTCTAATCTCTTATTTTCCTGCAAGATCTTTTCCATCTTTTTCCGATATTTCCGTTTGTTAACGTGACAACAACAACCCGGACAATTTTTGCCATGCTTACAATCTTTACATACTTTACCTTTATAACAACAAGCTTGATTATCTTCCGTACAAGAATGATCACTCGATCCCGAATCTTCCCGCACAGTTTCAAAGCGTTCTAGTCTATCAATAGATTCACTAACGTTTGATGGCGAAGGCATGTAATTAGGTTTACTAAACGAAGATTCTGTGTCTATTTTTAACTCCAGGTCACTTTCATCTTGAGTTGACTCGATTAATTTCGGCATATTTAATAATGTACTATCAGTTACATCATTCGATACTTCGTTATCTACATTAGGTTCTATTATTACTATACTCGGAATGCTAGATCTAGTAGGACTTAGATCGCAATAATTTATTGCAGTTGTATCACATACTCTAGACTGTCTTTTGAAACTTTTTCTCTTTTGCGATAACGTGTGTTCCTTGCTTTGACGTTCAGCAATGCGCATTGCGCCATCGCTAAATCGTCTCCCATAAAACGTTTTATTCTTTAAGGGTTTAATATCACACGAACCATCGCTAGACCTTCGAATATCAAAAAATTTATGTTTTCTGGAAGTTGTATCTGGTGCATTATATTCTTGTTCCCTATCATCTAGATTTGCGCTACTTTGAGCAATATTTAAACTATTCTGACTCCCCTGATCATCTTTTGACAATTGGTCAGTTTCAGAAAAAACAGTATCGTCAAACGACAATTGTTTCGCTAGCTTTTTGTCATATTTTAAGAGATATTGGTGTTCAAATGTTATACTTCCTTCTGGAGACGATTGCTTAATGGATTCACTGGCATCAAATGAGCTATTGTGATCATTTACTGTATCGCACGTAAGTTTTGTATCACCGGTAGGTATCTCGATTAAATTTCCTTCGCATCCGAAAGCAAATGATTTTTGCCCTGCAAGAGGAAAAGAGTACTTTATCCATTTTATAGAGAGACAAAATTAATTGAATGTCAATACTCTCTGAAATTATTAGCATTAGATTTCTCATTTACCTATGATCATTCGCTTGTTGTGCATATCGGGACTCTTAGAACGCGGCTGTTCCAGAAACTGTCTGTTATCAGGAGACAGCACAGAGAGTTTTTGATTTTGATGTAATGAACTGTGCTGGTCGTAATTATACAAACTCGTATCCGCTTCGTGGCTTTCATGCTCCCGCAAACGTTCCATAATCTTTTGCACAATTTCGGATGGGGCTACATATGGCGATCCTTTTAGAAATGTAGAAAAAAGAACAAAATGTATCATAAATTATCATAAAACTACGTATGATGCATAAAATACATAAAGTGAAAATAAAAAGTACATGTATCGGCAATATGTGCACAAATTCTACCTATTAGCGGTGTGTATATCATAATATAGATGCTTTTAAAAAAGATTATCGTACAATTTAAAAAATTAAATACTACTTTATTACACAAGTTAAAGATATGTATTCCGGCTCTATTGCTAAAAGTTTCCACTTTAAATTCGTATTCTTAATGCATTAGTACACAATATTGTATTACTCTTGCATACTCTATATTATTATTCATGCGAATTAATTTAAAATTCAAATAACACATAATTAATCGCACATCTATTAATCAAGTAAAGTCTATTTATAAATATGCGTAAGCATATAAGATTATTATCGAGCGTTTGGAAATTTTAGAAGCGTAACATTTCCGCAACATAATACAAAAGAAATGATAAATTTCTACATGAAAGTAGCACAGACATTGTATATCGATTGACTTTACACATAAATTCAAAATCAATATAAGCAAAAACAAAACAAGCTGTAAATATTCACTAAAATAAAAAAAATATATAAACGATCAACAAGAACAGCTACAAGAAACTGCGTTTCTAAATAAATTTAATGAAACTGGTTTTAAAGATACAACAAAACAGATTTCGATCACAGACTCTTACGCGAGACTTACAAAGTTACTTGATCCGGAGTTTCTGCACTGTCGGACACGTGTAGGCGCGCTATTGCTTCCTACAAAATTATTATGCTGTACGACAAAATGTTTACGGATATATTCTGTACCCAGAAATATAGATTTAATAATCATCAACTTCATAAAAATGCCATTAATTCATTTCATAATATTACTAAAGATACTAAAGAAAGTATCATATGTTATACCTAAAGAATTATTATTTTTCACACGCAGATTTTGAGACTGATCCCAAAATTATCCCAAAATTTGCTTCCACAAAAGAAGTTGGATTTTGTTTGTATAACTATTGTTACTGAAAGATCTATCTTACCCGTTAGGCCTCTATATCCTAAAGATACTGAATCGAAAGATTCGGTAGTCTCCTGTTGTTGCTTAAGAAACTCGTCTACGGCGATGCCTCGTAACGATGATGGCTGTAGGAACCTTCTAGGAATGCGAGAAATTGTACCGTTCTCCTGCGGACTAGCCGAGGAACCACCGAAGCCAAGATCGAGAAGAATTGCAGTCGGATCCGCCCTTCGCAGTTCCAGTAAACTCTCAACGCTACTGCAGTGACTGCTGTCCGACTGAAAGCTAGCGTCTCGCGCCAATTTCTGATGGGGAAGCGAACTGGAAAATGTAAATGGATGTGTATGATTTAACGTCGATTATTTTAACTGGCTTATTAATCATAAATATGTCTCATTGTCAGTACCTTGGTAACACCGGTGTGTTCATTGCTGAAGAATTAGGAACATTAATAGGCGCTGATATGGTCATGCTTGGCGGTTTTAAATTCTTAGAAAATGGAATGTCTTTAGGCTCGGTTGGTGTTAACAGTTTATGGCTCGGGCTATGTTCTTGACATTCGCTCGCAATGACAATGTCCGACTTCGTGGACGACGGTATGGAGTCAATCCATTGTTGAACCGGCCCGTTGGTTGCACGCCGTCTCATTTCCCAAATTCCACGCAACCAATCTGTCACTTTTAGAATGGTTTCCTTGCCCACATTCTCTAGTAAAATATACAAGACATTCATAAAACGATTCGGCGTGTCAATCATGTGTTAATAAAATCATGCATATAATAATAAAATAATAATTAACAAAAAAACGATAAAATAGAAGGTTTTGTGCCATTATTGGGATTAAATGCTAAACTGTGATCTTCTTGCACCAGCGAGTTTATCTATGAAATAAAAAGGTCAAATGCAACAAATGATTTCTGTTGTGCGAGATAATATTGAAGTGTAACTATCGTAAAAAACAGATATAGGATATCTTTTAAAATACGAGTTTAAAATAACGACATCTTGATACTCAAAATAGGAAAAATATAAACTTATAAAGGTAATTTAGACTCGTAAGATAATTCATATAACAATATGTTATGTATATACTGTTAGTTGACTATACGTGTAAATTCTACTTTCTCATGTAATCTTGTTCGATATTTTGCGACAATAAAATTGCACGTGCCGAGTGCGAGAGTCCAAGAGACATACAAAGTGGACTGCGCAATTTTAACGTAAACAGCAATTTTAATGCAAACATTAGAATGATAATGCCGATAACGAAATGTGTTTTTTACATCCACATAACTCGAGAGTGACGTCACACGTGCGAGGAACTCTTTTCTAAAACTTGGACACTCTAATCCTGTCCACCTCGTCGAAAATGGGATGCAATTGGTTAATACCTGGGTCCATATCCTGGCAGCACAAGGACAGAATATCATGAGAGAGAGAGAGAGAACTGCATGAGAGCACGTGCAGCACACGACGTAGTAAATAAGCTCGATCACGCGTTTGCGAAACCGCAGGGTCCAAAGGACTCGCGTGGATGGGGACGACTTACGTACCTTCAATCAGGCGGTTGAACCGTGCGGCATTGATGACGATGTCCTTGCGTGCAATCAGAGCGATTCGAGGCGCATGTTGCGCGGCCGACGAGCGATTCGCTTGCGGCGCGGAGCGATTGAGACTGCTCGCGTCCACTTGTCGGCGGCCGTGACACTCCGCACGCCCGCCACGTCATGTGGGTGTCCGGAGACCCAGTGGCGGATAGACAGACGCAGATCAGGTCCCCTGACGAAGGCAGAAAATCCCGAACGGGCCCAGGCTCGAAATCTAGAGAAGAGAAAAAAAAACTTGCTCAATTCGTCGAAAAAAAAGAGTGACTCGACAAATTCAATGAGATACAAGGATCGATAACTTTCCAGAAGCTAAACCGGTTTTATTCTGTAAGATAAAATGCTGAAGAACTGACGAAGGTATAAACTGATCGCACGAAATTAAGAAGTTTGTAAAAAGTGGAGTCGATCAGTTTGGCTTCTGAAAAGTTCGCATATTGAGCGCCTAATGTGTAGTCGGAAGCGAAATCATTTCGAGCTTCAAATTTCATTTGCGACTAGGCGGATCTTGAATTGTCTCGTAAATCGGCGAGGTTACCACGTCGCCGGTCGCTCCGATTTACTCGACACCCTGTATACGGAGAACACTTACCGCTCGAGATCCGTCCGGTGAACTTTTCGCTGTTGCTAACAGATGACATTCGAATGCAGAATGCAAAGTCTGGAATTTATACAACGTATTTTATCTCTTGCGTACATTCTTCAAATCAGATGATAAACGCTGGAATAATCGTGTAGAAATAATCATGATGTAATAAATTAGACAACATTGAACATCATCGGGCATCACGTGTTTTCCACGTGCGTCCGAGATAAATTCAAATCCTCTCGAATCGAGCGTCGAATTTTCATTTCCAGATTTGCTATCGAGAGACTGGTGCTCTCGTCAAACAAACACGGCTAAGAAAGAATCCAAGAAGATCCAAACGCAGAATATTCCATTAATGTTTGCTACAATGTTGCTGGAGAAATCTTGCTGGAATATTTCAATGTTGCTGGAATATAATTTCGTGCTCGGACTTTCTTCTAAAAGTTTCTGCCAGTTTTTCATGGACTTCGTAAATCAATAGAAAGTCAATTTGTTGTTGATATGCGGAATGTATCCAGACACGACGCGCTCTACCCGGAAGCGAGTCCAGCTTGGCGCAGGCACGCGGACGCCGCGCTGGTCTCTCAGCTGATACGCGGTGACGTCACTAAAACAAAGCCATGCGCGCTCGGCGCGCAGAGAGCGAGACCGAGCGAGCGAGTTGTTCCGCGAGGCGACGCGCACCATACATTCGGTGTCCGCGGACACGGCGAGGTGCGCCCCTTGCGCCGTGTTGCGAGTGTCGCTCGAGCCCGTCATTGTCGTCGTCGTCGTCGTTGGCCAACGTAGTCCTCGCCTGCCTGGTCCAGGATGCCGTTTATATCCAAGGACTGGCGCAGCCCGGGCGAGGAATGGGTGATGACCGTCGATATCCAAGGACTGGCGCAGCCCGGGCGAGGAATGGGTGAAGACCGTCGAGGGCTGGGAAAAGAAGAAGATCCTCGAATGCGCCAACAACAAAACCCTCTCGCTTCTCCTACGGTACGTCATTGTTCCTCGCTCCATCGCGCGCTCTTGCTCTCTCTCTCTCTCTCCCTCACCTCCTCTCCGTCGCTCTCGTTCTTTGTTCGTTTCGCGACTTCGCGCGGCGCACAGCTGTTACTTCAGCGTTTACATCGATCCGACTGACAGCTCCGTTTGTTTACATGCGAGCGCGCGGTCTATACTCGCCGATTCCATTTATTTCGCGACGAGCTACAGTATCGAACATGACGAGTCTGCTATCTGCAATTGTTGTCCCGAGAATCGAATTCATCTTGTGGCTGCGTTTTAACTGTTCCTCCGTTTCACAGCTCATCACGCTTTACATGACAAAACCTGTAATAATGTCATAATGTCATTACTATTTAGTAATACGCGGTCAAGAATGTATTAATTGTTAATGTCATAATGTAAATTTAGTCGCAAGTACGAACGTCTAATGTCCATTTCTATCAATTCTTAGGACTAGAAAAAGATAAAAAATAAGCCAAGATTAAAGTTAATCCGTATTAATAGAAATGAGCCTAAATCAAACGAGATAAGAACGTTATTCGAGTACGACTCGGATTTTACCTTTACGATACTTGCCAGCTAGGGGCTACAATTCACGATTATCACGAGGCTGACGGACGGTGTCCTTGCGCGAGTCGATTGCTGATCCTGCGGCGCGACCCACGGGTGATACCATGTTCTCCTGACTCACGCTAGTCGTGAAACAAATGATTTTCAAGTTTGCGTGCAGGGTAATGCATAACATTATTCAAATTGATCTGCAATACGTAACACACGTAATGTATTCGTGACGCGGAGTTATAGTATTTGTTCCTTTTAGCCGACTCTCCTGTTGAAGCAACGCCAAGGATGTGCAGCTCTTCTCCTAAAATGCGAATCAGGACCGAAGTTTTTACTTCAAATCAATTTATTGTCGAGTCAAGTGTCGAAATATCAATAAAACAGAACGATACCTGAATATAAAATCCGCTGTTCTTTCAGTGTGGGGAAACATAAAGCACGGACAATGAAAAGGACAGGCCTGTTGTTTCGTCCGGTCATTTTTATTATGTTATCTCGTTTCTTCAGACTGACATGATTGAGGCTCGAATTGATCGTCGATGCTCCGCGCTGCGGTCCACTGGGTGATGCCATTTCTGGCATCTCTCATCAACGTAGAAGTGACTTTTTATTTCTCTGCAACACGTTAAAATGTATCAGAATTTTTTAAAAATGAGATTCGTGATATCAGAGCTTAATTCAAAGACAAAACTCAAATAATCTCGCGAGATTAATTGGCTGCCTCTGACACTTCCAATTTGCGATAGAAAATAAATGTGGAAACCTGTTTCTCCGTAATATAGCGCAGATTGGAAGTAAAAAAAAAAAGTCATTTTACAGTCACACTCGGCGTGTATACGCGCGAAAATCACGCGACACTCATATCAAAACCGATTCACGTACATCTAGATTTTTATCAGAGCGATCAACCTGAACGCTTTGCGCTGGGATTGTTCGAAAATCGCGAATAGTCGCAGGTTATTACGTGTAAAAAAAAGACTCGATTGCTTTCTTTTATATACACGATGCATTTCGCGAAAGAGTTCACACCCATAGGTTTCCTAACATTCAATTTCCTAAGAATTAATTAGGCGTTAATAATAAGTTGGCGTTATTGAGTTTGTATTGTTTCGCTCCTGGGAAAGAATATCGATTCCACTTAAGAGCAATTCGACAATAATAGAAGCCGATATTTGAACTAAACTGTGTCGTAGCCTTCTACTTTCATTTCCAAAGGAAATACATAGTTTTAAAATATAATAAATATATAGTGAGTTATACATATAAAACTATTAAATTAGTTCTTTAGACTTAAATCGTCGCAAAACTAGAAAATATGTGTAAATATACGGATTATAAGGATTCTTTTTCCTCGAGTAAGAAAGATACTGATTTCATTATGCTTGATTAATAAACGGAAATTAATTAACATATTCTATTTCCTTTGATTTTCTAATTTTTCTTTTACTTTCCTAAAAATATCGATAATTGCGGTACAATTTGTTTCAAAGTTAATCTAATATCAAATGAAGGGAGACTAGTTGACGTCAAGCTGGCATATATATTATTAATCTAATATATTCATTGCTTCGAAATTTATAACTGATTTCTGTACATGTTAATGCGAATCTCAGGATTCGGATTAAATTAATAGTTTTTTCAATTATCTCGAGATCTATCGAAGACTTATCAGTGATTCGCATGTCCTCGAGACGACCGCCGGTCGCACATCGCGTTTTCTTCGACCGGATATTGAGCCTATTGTGCTCGTTGGCAGTTGTGTTTGTGACCGTGACAAACTTAGATAATTAGAATCGCTGCGTATCGAGCTCGCGCTCACGAGAGCGCTGTCAACGAATCGCGACGTGATTCTTTGTTTCCGCCGTGTCGTTCGCGCACATGCGTTTGGAAGCAGCTGTACCACGTAAACATTCTCCTTCCCGTGACTTATTACGCCTCGTAAATATCGCGTCTGGCGAGTGAGCCAGTACGTATGATCTTATTGAGAGCAATACACGATCGATTACTTGCGTGTTAATTTCGCTTGCAAATTCGGCTTGAGAAATAATGATGCGAATTACAATTGAATTATTCACGAGAATGATCGCAATTTCCAACAAGACTACATTTTGCAACGAGCACAAATTCGGGCTACAATATTTTGATCGATACGCATATTATTACCATCTAAATTTGTACATTACACAGTTAATGTAATGTATTATTGAACAATAACTTTCCAAAGATCTGACTGTTTTCTAGATTGCTTCCGGCCAAAAGCTTTCTCTTCTAGAAGGCTAAAGACGTTCGATATTCTTCTTCAGGAGAAACAGACTTTAGCAGCGCCGACATCCTTAAACTGCCGGTTTTATGTCAGATTTATGACAACGCAATTTCAAGACTCACAACGTGAACGTGATAATTGCTTCTTATTATTACGCTTCCGTGACGGCTGAGTTTTATAAAGTAATAAAATGCTGCTTCTGCGTATTATCTTTAGACAACAGTCTCAACTAAAATTGGATCACTTCGTTCTTATCTGAAATCTAATAATTAATTTGCTGTAAGTTCAATCGATACACACAGACATTTGATGCTTAACACTTAATTGCAATTAAACTTCCTAACTTCAAATAACGATAATTGCTATATAACGAGCATGTGAGGTGCGAGAAGTTTGTTAATTTGTCGAGAACTCTGTACAGATTTGCAGTTACGTGTCCTCTAGAAGTAATTTCGTGACGTAAACATTCACATAATAAATGGATGATATAGATAATGTTCATTTGTTGAAAATATTACGTGTTTTTAATTACATTCATTATAAACATGTTAAAATCGTGATATTTAATTGCTGTGATATCTTACAATTTAAAAGATAATCAAACTATATATCATAGCCAATTGTATTTCATATTTCACGTAAGTTCTTATCATAAATTTCATCCATCTATTATATATAGTTATTTTCACATATCGTGCACATACTTATCTTCATTTTTATCTTCATCTTTATTAATAATTCGTTAAATAAATGAGGCGTGTAAAAACTTTTTTGTTTGCGATGCGGATCTCAAATTTATTTCCGTTAGATCTGTCAGACACTGAATATTTAACATTTCTCATGTTGTTTAAAATATTTCTTTTTCAAGCCGTGAAATACTGCACTATGTTCCTTGCGTTTCTAATTACTAGCACGTGCGTGCGTGCATGCATCAAATGTGCATCCTGATTTTTTTACGAACATAAATGCCTTGAACGTATATGTACAGGCAACCTGCAACCTTTCCATTAATGCATTGAGTTATATTAGAAATTCTTGTCATGAGCAATTGTTAATTTATGTGCATTGAATATTCCTGTTATTAACGATGTCATCTATTTTTAGAATAAATATAATATCGCCAAGTTAATACTGCGGTACCAGAATATTATACATAATGACCCAGTTTTTTTTATAATTAGTAGGTTTCGAAATTTAAGTTTCGAATAATATTTCGAAATGTAAGTTACATAATATAATAGAAACTATTGCAGTCCTGTTATAAAACGTGTTTAAAAAATCACGTATAGTACACATATTCCAATTTAATTTAGCACACGTTATAATCGATTAAAATATTTCTTACTTTTATTTCCGTATATCCTCTAGACGTTTGAATTTTACAAAGATACGATCGTCAATGTAATGTGAAACTCACTGTGGTTGCACAGGAGTTTCGACAGAGCGCTCGACTTCGTTGCGCTTTCTCGCACTCGTTGAAAAAAAAACCATTTCATCTGTTCTTTCTCTTCGCGCAGAGTGAAGACGAGCTACGGAATTAAAATTAAAAATTAACAAAGTAAATGGAATTGGAAACATACTCATAGGTGACAATTCAATAAGGCATTCATATTACATCTATAATAATATCTATAAAATAATATCATCATGTTTGACATTATTGTTGAAAAAAATGCGGCAGTGAAGTCGAATAATTTTATGCCATTATAGTCTTCTTCAATACACATCAATAAACAATTTCTTTGAAAGAAGTAAACAGAGTTAAAGCACGAATTGTGTGTTTCGACATTGATAAAATTTTTGCAAATCTTTTAGGTCCAAAAAAAATGTTTCGCGCTCTCGTTGATGGGATTAGGTATCCTTGAACAGGCTAGGTCAAATTCTCAAAATGGGAAAATACTGGCGCGTGTCTTGCGGAAGTGGGTCGTGACCCAGCTACTAACATGACCTGCGCCAATTCGCAATTCTCTCCATAGAATACGTATCCACGCAGCTTAATAAATTCGGTTAGACGGCGCGGCTTCATCACATGTGGATTCGTGGAAGCTGTCGATTTTTGTCTTCACACAGTAACGACGAAAACTCGGAAAATGGTACGGTACGAAGAAGCCTTATATATATATATATATATATATATATATATATATATATATATCTTATATTTCTTTTTATATTCTCAATAAAAGATCTCTCTTCAATCTTTTTAATTCTATTTATCTCTTTGCATCTCGTAAATGATGTAAAGTATCTGAAAGAATATTTTTTCAAATAAAGAAATTATATCTTCTCCTTTTTAAAAGCTATGCTCTTGTTAAATTTGAAGACACTTGTAAAAGGCATTTATAAAAAAAATCTGTACCGGGATTACAGTCGACCTGGTTGTCGTGGATTAATAGGGCCTTTTCTACTGATATTATCACGTAATGATCCTGGTACAGTTAAACGAAATGACTGGAAAGTACTGTTTGCGTGCAGGAGGATTTAAAGGTCGGTTTTCTCCGTTTCCCTCGTCGACTTAGCATACGGCCGATGCGCCCGCCCGCGCCATTATTTCAACCGTACAGCCGTCCTACGCGCGTTTTCCCAACCTGGACGGGATTAGACGTGGTGCGCGCACCACAGAAGGGTCGGTGAACTCGGTGGAAGTAAAAGTTTTGTACCAGCCGATCTCTATATCCACGAATTAATTATTCGTGCGTTGCGAAGTATAAAGTTACTGCTGCTCTGCATTGTATTTCTTTCCGCGTGCAGGATTCTGATATAAAAAAAAAAAATCACCATTATCCCTCTTTATCGTCTAATTTACATATCAGACTGACCTATGAATGTTTGTCACGAAACGACGTTATTTAAATTAAAATACTAAACACGTGATAAAAACATTAAGTAAAACTGTTATTAAAACGAAATATTGAAGCATTGAAAAGATATACACATTAAGAAGGTAATAAACAAAGGCATGAGATGTAATAAAAATATATAAAATTAAAATCACGGTAGCGTCTCGCGCCAAATGTACGCGTTATGTATTTACACGTGTATTGTAAAGGCGAAAATAGATAAAATCATTAATAAGAATTTATTTACCTTAACTTGTGTTTTAGCAGCATTACGACTTTTTGTTTCTTTTGTGATTTCTTTTATTCTTGACAGACTGGCAGATTGTTTAGTACGTGTACATATTTTCTGAATCTCTCGTTTCACGGGAAGCTCGATAATCCTCGAAAACAGACTTGTTTTTCACATCCTGTAATAACAAAGAATTTATCAACAACAGAACTATATCCAAATATAGTCCGAATACAGTCTTGCACGAGAATCTCTTTCCTTTCCGAATTTCGTCACCGAAATTCTCTGCATTGTTATAAGCCTTCGACGTCGCCTCTGCTTTTTAAAAATTTTTATTGGGATGTATCCAGCTCGACCGTTTTGTATCGTAAAAGCGAAGAGCGCAATGATACTTCAAGTATAGAGGATGCATTTGTGTTATATATCAATCTCCGTATATTGCAGAGAACTAAAATAACCGGTGTCCTTCTGCGGCTCGGAACTAGAAAGAGAAATAAAGGAACAAACCACAAAACTTTCTAAGTCACATTTATCTTCTATCAACGCGTATTGTGTATAATTTATGAAATTATGTCACTCACTTAATAATTCCTGTATTACAAACGTTATCGAGATAACATTTAGCGGAGTAAAACTTGTTCATTATTATTTACAAAACCATGAAACCTCTGAGAATATAATCAACTACTTCCAAACTCAAATTTCCGTTCTTAATTATTTGTAATTCGTAAACTATTGTTTTAATCGTATTAATCAACATCTGCTCCAACTCCAGTTTATTATTAAAATAAAACGAGCAATCTTGACACCGTGATAACATGACGTCAAGCTGTATATTCCGGTATATGATGTTTGTCCTTCTATCCTCAAGCCATAGAACATTGACGTGACATTGCTCGTTCCAGTTACAAGTTATCGATATTATACGCTGCTGGGGAATTTTCCGCATTTACGGTTCTTTATTCGTCGCACGCATACACGTGCATGTCTACAGTTGATCTCTCGTAATAAACGCTACAAGTAGTTATGTAATCCTGTGAACTAATGGTACAAGACAACTTCCTCTCTCTTCCTTTCTCTTCGTCTCTCCCTAATATCATGTAAGCGTGTTAATGTAAGGTCCCCTACGGGCAATTCGATGACCTTAAACGCCTTGCCGAACCCATGAAAGGGCAAGGACATCGATCGATGTATTAAAATCGAAAATTCTCTCCCGCATCCAATCTCGCTCATGTAAAAAAATCACAAAGACGTCCCGCACGTGAAGCAGTTGTATGTGCAAATGTATGCACGAGTTAACGTACAAGGTCGTCGTTGCGTCCCTATAATAGAACGTTCGTCGCCGTTACTTGCATAGACAGAATCATAAACGTGACAAAGATGTACCTAAATGTTAAAAAAAAGGATTATCTTATTTTAAGGCTGAGTCAATTCAAATAAAAGTTAATAATAAGTTAATTCGAAGATCTATAAAAACGTAACGATAAACTTCTAAGATTTAGTAATAATATTTACTAAAAATTCCTAACCCAAAAAATCAAAGCAATTTTACTTCTTTGGGATTCGAAAAATAATGTTTTCTTAATAACAATTGTCTAGAGTACTTCTGCTATGACTGACAGAGTATCCAATGAAGAAATCTAATAGTTTTGATTCTATATTCAAATTCGATTGTCAGATTCTTAAATTTCTGCAATTGTAAATCGAAAATTTCAAAGCTTTGGAAAAAATTGAGTTTCTATGCAAGTATTTTTATAGCTGAAAGCATAAATAATCGCAGAGAAGAAATCGGAACGTATTATATGCAATTCGATTCCTATCTTTGCCTTCATTGCAGTCTTCATATTTTAAAAACAGACTTATAAAAAACTAAATTTAATAAGTATCGATCACGAGTACTTTGGAACTTCTAAATTAGTAAGGATGGCCGCATTTTGTGTCTTGACAGTACTTCGCGCGAATTAATCCCTCGACATTTTAAAGATGAGAATAAATAAGTCTTACGCATATCGGCGCATATTCGAACTTCTTCCTTATAAATAGAACGCGTTGTAATCCGGTGACAGTTAAATAACCGATGTCTCGTCTATTAAGAGACTATAGAGTCATCCTGCGCGATGTCTAATGCGGGTTGCTGCAATTCTGATGCATTTTTCCGCTTCCTCGAACTTCTGATGCGTCGCGACTGAAATAAGAACGTTATTGTAGTCGATGAAAGTAACCATTAATGTCTACTTACAAGGTGTGTCCGCGTTAATTATGATCAGCGTGTTATAAAGCAATTACGGTCTCCGTTGACGACGGTGAAGGTACCACTTTCGAGACGGATTTGTTGTGGCCTGTTTAACTGATTATACCGTAGACATGAACGCCTACGCGTGTTTTCCTCCTTTTTCGTTAAATATCAACGTCGAATACATACGACGATAATATTAGTAACTCAGAGTCACTTAGTAAACTTTTTTTTCACTTTTCTAAGCTGCGCTGTAAATACAAATGAAATTCATTGTTTTTTATTGATACAAAACCATATCGGTTGCTTATCGGTAGATAAATATTCAGGAAAGAAGATTTACTTGTCAGGATATTTAAAATATTATTAAGAATTAACAATTATTATCTAGAGTTGAAGTAATTTTAAACTAATAATTATTACCGACACATTATATCATTATTATTAAAGAATCTTTTAAAAATATTTTAATATAATACTCTTACATACATTATATGTGTCTGTGTCATTGTGGAGCAAAATGTTATGAGCATTTTGACTATAAGAAAGCAGGTATAAGTCCTACGAAGCTATTTCTTGAATATTATTGGCCACGATAGTCTTTCCATAGTCGAATCGAAGCTAACTCCGTTGAGACGTAGCAGCCGCGAGTCCGCTGAAACCGGTCGCGGTGTATTGTGCCATAATTGGGATCTGTACATTAGTGCCTCCAGCATCTCGCAGGAAGTATCTTCGCACTTCTATTCAACACAAGATAAAGATCATAAGCTTATAAGATAAATTAATCGACAAATAAATAAGATAAATCAAATTTTATTCTATATAAAAAGTTTTCTTTATTATATTTCATATAAAGTAACTGAAATATGAAAAAACTAAATGGTACAACGATGTAAAATGCTAAGCGCGACATTTACATATTCTTGTAATTAACGAAATTTTATATTCGCATAGTTTCTCGTTTTAATAAATTCTCTAAATCCCGAAATGAATTTTATGTGTCATATTAAAAAAGCGCACTATCTTACAGCGGCGAAAAAGATGCCGGCGATAAAAAGGAGAAGGACAAGAAGAAAGGTGAGTAGTATAGTCCATAATGAAACTTGAGGACTTCGGTTCTAGTATTCGACGTAAGACCTTTGTTAGCTATTAATTATAAATCCAAGTTTATCGTAAACTTTTTTCTTGTCATTCCATTGCAATATTTATTATTTGAGCCAGCTGTCTCGAAGATTTTCATATAATATGTCGAGATCAAATAATTTTTTTCTTTGTTGAACAAAGCAGTATTTCTAGTAAAACAATGTTCGTGAAGAAAAGTAAATTGAAGAAAGATCTGTGGTCGACGAGTGTTTTTCTTAAATTTCAGAAAACGCCGTCCAACCACATTGTCACATCACGTTAAAGTGTACACGCGAGGTGAGTGACTCCTTCCGGGCCGGTTTTAATTTAGACACAACTTTGTGCAAGAAGAAAGAGACTGGGACATTTGCTCGATAGAGACAGGTTGAGTGTGGCGAGTAAGAGAAAAGAGTAAAAGATATCAGTAACAAACTGTCGACAGCTCTTGTGTCTCCTATACTTAGACGTCGTAGTGAAGCGGGATTATCCGTTCCTAAATTTACAGATCGCCGGCTTCAATGGTCTGAGTGATGCTTTAAAGAGGCTGGATTTCCTATCCGCGGTACATGACTGTCGTCGATTCAATTACATAGTCCGTCTCCTAGATCTCCTGGTCAGTCACAGAATGGGCGGTCTTAGCGGATGTGCTCAAAGAGTGCTCTTCAACATGCTCGAGGAAGTCGCTTTGGAAGGTAAGAAGATTTTACAAGTTTATAAAAATCCTCAGATGAATCCGCAAAATTTACTTAGCGATTTTACGATATTTCTCTATGCTCAACATCTCTTTTCAAAGAAAGGCGGAAACAATAACAATTGTTGCTGAACTGACCATTGATTGGTTTAGTGTCACTGTCACAACAACAGACAGGAAGGCTGCGGCGTCTTATAGAAAGAGTTCGAGCCTTCAGCGCTGGTTGCTGCTGGGGCGGTAGACCCTTGGGTTCTGTTATCCTGTGGGAAAAGCATAAAGCGGCTCTGGAAAGAATTTTGCAAATTGCCTCATCCATCACTATTACCCAGGTAACTTAAAAAATTAAAATAGTACAGCGACTTCGTTTTTTACAAAAAATATTCATGATGAAGTTGATCGATAACGGACGAGTCATTGTAGCCGGATGAAGAACAGCAACCCCAATGGTCAGATCTGCCGCCTGAGTGTCGTCGAGAGATTCTCCTTCGCTTGAGCGATCCTCGAGACATCGAAGCCTCGTCCGAAGCGTGTGAACACCTTGCCGTTCTGGCGCAGGAACAGCGAATCTGGCGCGAACTCGCTCAGTATCATTTCACGCCGCAGCAAATCGCTACAACCAGACAAAATAATCCTGGGAAAGACTGGAAAACCATATTTACTATCGCTCGGAGGTACGGCTGTTCTTTCATGTGAGATTGGATTGGTCTGCAAACGCTAGTTTAGCGCTCAAAATTTTTCGTTCATCAAAATTATACATTTATATTTTATTCTATGCAGATCATTCGGATTACGTGAAGAGTACGCCGAAATGATACAATTATGCCGCAATTGCCGTTGCTTGTTTTGGCGATCACTGGGCCATCCTTGTATCGCGGATCAGGATCCGGCATTTCAGGAGAAACTGGCGGACGTCGACCAGGCATCCCTCCACGTGCCGATCCCTCCGCAGACCTTCCTGAAATTTTTTTCGCTGTGAAAGCTTTCGACACGAAATATTATATTGAAAGAGCGTGTAAGAATGCATGGTATGTGTGTGTGTGTGTGTATACGTGCGGGAAACGGCGACGTGACGCTTAATTGCCGTTGTGAATAATTGTTACTCGACGGGACGAGTGCTGTATATGTGAAAAATAATAGAATGACGTTTAAAAATGTTGCGCTGCACTTAGAGAGATTCTAAAACGTTACCTTCTGAAAAGTATATTTAACCCGAGATATATTCTTTCTCTTCTCTGTCTCTCAATATACTGTATGAATCTGGAAGATAGATATCGGTATTAGGAATACGTCCTTACGAGAAATTCGACTCCAACCTTATTCGGAGGCCTACTTATCTAATGAACGAGCTTGAACTTTTAAAAGGCTCAAATGCCGCCCAGAGCCACAAAGACACGTGTGCCTGTCACCCGATACGCGGATCAATATCTTCTAAGGTTCTTTAATTGCTCCATAATCAATAACTCGCTCAGGTTTTCGAAAAGTCGATTTCGAACTTTCTCTGGTCGTTAAATAATATTCCCTACTGATTTCCATTTCATCAGACTCATTCTGTACCTCTGATCGAGTGCAATTGGTATTTTCTGGTCGACGGAATCTCTCGTGTAATATGAGATTCCTAATTTGATTTCCTTTGCTTCGAGATTTTTGTGGTATAGTATGTTTTAAAAATGATAGGGAGGATATTCCCATTATCCTTTGAATTACGGTTGTAGAGAGTAGATACTAGTCGTGTGACGATGTTGTTTGCGATGAAAAAAAGTCGCGTGCCCATTCAAGATCACGCCAAGATGATTCTATTGTCGATTTATACCGGCATGCTTTCGGTATTCAAAGTTGACACAAATGACTACGTGTGATTTTGCGGTAGCATCCCTCGAGATATGTCTTCGCTGATATTAGTATCAGCCTTCACAGGTCGTTCTCCAATTTATTAGACATTTGCTGACGAGAAATCTCGAAGTACATTTGGCCTCTTGACGAGAACCTTCTTCTTTTATTGCCTGAAACGAACTCTATCCTAATTAATAAAAAAACAAAAGAAAAAGAAATTTAACTTTAACTTGCAGTTACACTTTCGTAAAAGCATTCTAAATATCAAATTATTTTTTTTATATACAATATCAACGAAGACAATCGTATTTATTCTCGAGGAATTTGCAGAAATCCTCTTCTTCCGTCATCACAGAAATATTTTGCCGATGCTAAATGCGCGTGGAAAATAGAATAAAAAAAAGGCATATAGAAGCATTTTTTTAATGTGATATATTCATCGGTGCAATAGAGGAAATGTTTCTTGAAATACATTTTGCTCTTCGCATTTGGATTAATTAACGATGTAAATACATTCACATTATTTTTATTTTCTTCAATGGCAGAATATCCATCACGCCAAGGGACATTGCACGTCGACTTTTATTCGTAATGTACAGGTTGCTGTCTTTTAGTGCAATATTTTTCTACCTTCTTTCTTCTATCTTTTTTATCTTGCAACGACGTAATGAGTCGTAGCGTAATTATCGGTTAATCTGTCGCAGAGAGGTTGCAAGGGGCTTTTCTCTGATTGACGCAGGAACGATGTTGCTATCGTGAGTTTCCGAAGGACAGCTCGACGGTCTTCCGAGCGTTGTGATGAACATATAGCTAACTTACAAAGTACAAAACGTGAACTATCATTATTGTCGGTTGAAAACAAGAGCAGACGAGGACTTTTTGTTCTTGTCGTCGCCTATACAGGGTGTCAAGTTAAAGCAATACAGAAAGATAGCGTGCGTTAGAATTTTCGGTGTTCGGTGTTCTGTTCGTTTGCGAGATAGGTCCTATATTTGCATTACTTATCGTGCGATAGTGCGTATTGTCAGGCTGTAAACCGTCGACGAGTTTCTAAAGAAGACCTAAGTTACGATATAACATATATTAATAAGCGAAAAAGAAACACGAAATTGCACTGCTGTGCACCTAATCGGAGAATGAAAAATCATACTGCCAAAGCCGGATGCTATTGCATTTACAAGACAAGAGAGAAACGCGACGTTTCTTGTGCATACCTTTTCCGCGTAGCGACGAGAACGTTTTTTTGATATTCGCCATTTTATTCGTAGCCGAAAACTTGCAAATCGCTGCATGACTTAAAACTGTATACTGACCTAGTCACAGAAGAGAAGGCGACCAAAATCGCGATCGAATCGCGACTTTAAAACGCGGCGAGCGAGCTCGAGAGAGATCCGAGAATTCTGGCAGCTCACTGTGTACATTAAACAGTCCAACGAACTTGGTCTCTGCAAGGGTGTGTACATATAAATATATATATAAAAAAAAATATATATATATATATAACTATATCGAAGCGGATCTTGCGATCGGGATTATTTTACTTACGTAAGCAGGTGTGTAGAACAGTGTTGTGCAAAATGCTTCAAAATAAACTTTATTTAAATATATATAAATGCCGAAGTCGCTGGTCGATTAAATGTAACCGTGTTGTTCTCGTAATCATTTTAATAACTTGAGCATCCTAGGTAGCAAGCTAATATTATTTGTCGTCGTTTTGACATCGAAATGACGATAAATAAATTTAGATATTTGTAACTTCAACTTCAATCGACAGTTTTCTCCTTAAACAATTCCTTTCTCACTGTGTTCAGCAACTTGAAGAAACCATTTGAAAACTCCATTTATTGCACATCCTCACCTTAATTAGGACTTGGAATTATAGTTACCTGTAAAAATAATTTTGCTGCAGTGATAAATTTTTATAAAAGACACAAATTATAAAGAGCAAAATTTCTATTATAACTAATTTTTTGAATTATTCAACATTACAGCAAAATCTGGCAGAACAGAAATCACTTTGTTGCTCATTTTAATTTGCCAGCAAACACCAATTATAGCAATAACATCAATATTATAATTTCCTATTTTCAATAATGTCACTGTTATGTACGACATGTGTTATATTATACTTATATTGTTGAATGTAAAATTATAACATTGATGTTATGTTAATGTTAGTTGGTGTTTGCTGGGATGTGTTGATATCTTCTATTTCTAGTTCTAAGAAAAAGGTAAAAGATAAAAACTTTACTTTTTACCTCAGAAAAAGATAAAAAGTAAGTGAAACCTTTAGGGATTAACTCAACAAACTAACCAATTAACATTATATCAATATTATTATAATTTCCCACTCAACAATATAAATGCAATATAACATGTGTGTTATATCACAGTTACATTGTTGAAGTGGGAAATTATAACATTTATGTTACGTTAATGTTAGCTGGTGTTTGCTGGGATGTGTTGATATCTATTTCTAATTCTAAGAAAAAGGTAAAAGATAAAAACTTTACTTTTTACCTCAGAAAAAGATAAAAAGTAAGTTAAACCTTTAGGGATTAACCCAACAAACTAATCAACCAACATTATATCAATATTATTATAATTTTCTACTCAACAATGTAACTGTTACGTACAACATGTACATATTACATTATTGAATGGCAAATTATAACATTAATGATATTATTATCAGTTGCTACTTGAAAATTAATCGATATTGATGAAGAAATGGACATGAGCCAGCCAAACTGCTCTCGTTCATTTGATTATATCAAGATTTTACCAGAAATATTCCAACGCAGTCCCACCCAAAGTCTTCGGCAGGCGAGGAGCATCAGTTTTTTGAATCGCGCGAGAAGACTCCAAAGGTACATCAGAGAGAGCGCCCTTTTATCGACGAAATATTATACCGACGCCCGGATAAAATCGGGTTCATACATTTGGTCCCTCATTTACAACAAAATACAAAACATTAATATATTTGGACGTTTGTCCATCGTTTGTACATGAATGTACTATAATTTTTAGCGTTTGTACATTCTTGGTTAATTAAAAAATAAATAAATAAAATTTACTAACAGGACTTCTAAAAGTTAGCCCCTCATTATTTCAAAAATAATGATAAATCATATTTTATTATACCTAATCGATTATACATTCTTAGTAGCTGATTTATTTTTCATTTAAATATTCCCTTTTTTGTTTAAAATCTATAAATAAATAATTTTTATTTTTTCAAACTTGGCGGATAAATTTGCCAATTCTACCAATGTCAAGACTTAAACATAGTAACCAACTGTAAAAACAAAAAAAATTACTTTGCAATAATTCAATAATTGTAAATGCTCATAGGGTGAGTTTACAATGGTTACCTTATGGGCTATCTACACAAATTTGCATTTCGAATTGACAGATTTATCCGCCAAGTTTGAAAAAATAAAAATTATTTATTTATATTTTAAACAAAAAAGGAAATATTTAAATAAAAAATAAATCAATTACTAAGAATGTAAAAACGATTAAGTATAATAAAATATGATTTATCATTATTTTTAATAATGAGGGGCTAACTTTTAATGTATGAACCTAATAAAATCCAACATTCCGAACGGATCGGCAGTCGATAAGTCTCTGAGGGTGAGTCACGTGTTTCCAACATTAGCCGGGTTTCTTCCTTTCAAATTGTCTTCCCGCTTCTTCCGTTAGTCCTGCAAGAGTCGTTCTCTCGCGAGGTGGCCGATTGGGAAAGCGATGGGAAATGTGATGATAAAGGAATCTCATGAGAAAGAATCCGAGCACGAGGCAGATGTCTGGCAAAAGGTCGGCGAACGGCATTGCCACCTTCAGCAAACAGGAGTATGACGACTATCAGAAGTCCCTTTCGTCGAGGAAGGAATGGCCTGGTCTCAACGTCAGGACTGGTGAGGATAAATTTATTTCTGATGTCTCAGATCCACGTTATCTCGTACTAATTTCAGATTCGCGATTGACGTTGAACGTACCGATGCTCATCATGGAGCTGTACCGATTAGTGCCCTACAGGGAGGGCCGCTACGTGCACTTTCACCCGTTCAATATGCCTGGCATTAAAGTACGTAAGATCGAGTTAGTCGGCACTGTCACAAACGTCAGGCGCAATGCCAGTATTCTGATTTTGACAAGTAAGGCGAGAGACGAGGTGTTAACAACAATTTTTAGTATGCGAGGATGCGTTTGAACTTGAGTTTTTTTGCAGTTGAGGATGGGACAGGAGTGGTGCAAGTTACTTACAAATTGGAGCAATATATGTCCCTGCTGAAACAACGGCAGGAGATTGATGAGAAATACAGGAACCAAGCTGGAAACTTGAGGAGTAATGAGGCAAAAGGGGGTAAAAGTTGTCCGAAGAAGTTTCCTGCGACACGTCCAAAATTCTGCTATCCACCTGATGTGTCTCTACATGATGTAGCTGTAAGAGATTAAGAGAATGTATATATGAAATACGAAATTAGTAATTTTTGTATGCACAATGGCTGTGGTAGCCTCAATCTTTGAGACTGTTATTAATTACTAATTCACTTAATTAATTTAAACTGGATGTAAATTGAAGAAAAGAGGATATTGTTGAAAAGATATGTCATATTTATACAGATACAACTTTGACGATAGGTTCTGGAGAACGAGTGGTGGCTGGAAACAAATGGTGGTTTGCTGGGTAAAGAAATACAGCTGTTTGATTATGTATATGTCACTGGATATCCCACTCTCGACACACAGTTCCAAAGGATACCAGAACAAATTACAACAGAGTTTATCCAACGTGCGAGACTAACTATATTCGCGATGTCTGTCACGTGTGTCTCTGAAGAGATGTACAATAAAAAGTTACTGATGTGGATAGGCACCACTATTCGCCAAAGGTACACAGAGAATAAAGACTGTACTACAAAAAAATAAATAGCGAAGTAAACGTACATAATGTAACTTAATAATTGAGTCTAAGAGTTCAGATTTTTATAATTCGATAGCTCGTCAAAGAATTTTATTATTTATATTCACGAGTTCCATTATTGCTTTTTGAGCTAATCGAAGAAGTGTAAAATTCTGAAATTCAAAGAAAAACTGTTTTTTTGTATAATGTGACTCAGTGTGAATCATGAATCTATAATATTAAAAATACAGTAACTAATAATTGTTACATGACAATTTCAAGAAGTACAAATAACGTCCCATCTAAAAATAAGTATTAATATTGTTAAACAAAAAACTAGAATATTTTTGTTAAGTCATAAACGAAAAATTCAATTTCTAATCGACTTTAAAGCTCATTTTGTTCTTTTTTTCTCAAGAAATTGTCATTCTGAAGTAACATTTTTTGTCATCGATCTCTTTCATCCAATATATTTTTTTAATTGACCTCACTTTTATTTCTCTCGAGAATTGTTTTTCTGATTCTCACTTCTCATTGTGTTTCTAATTAGCTTGTATAATCTCACATCCTTTCGACCAGATTTCTTGACAATAAGCGTAGCAATGTCACTTCTAGTCGTTTCAATGAAATCTGGTCTCTATTATGTTCGTACAGGTACAAATATCATTGCATTACTCGCGTAGATGTAGATGAAAGAAAATTAAAAAAAGATTCGATGATTACATCCTTGTTCTTCTAATCATTTAATATCTAATATATATTGAAAATTTCACTACCTCTCATGGCAGTGGTGTAACAGGGCGCCCACTTTTTGAATTTCATGTATGCATATACGTGCATATTTAAACTATAGTTAAAATTATGCGATCAAATATTGTATGATGATAAATAATAACAGTAGAAGAATAAGTAACAGGCTAAACACAAATAATATACAGTAATACACGTATTAATTACATACGTTTTTTTTTCATACTACTAAACATAAGACACGGGTGTATACATATATAGAAGTATATTACAAAGCTCATTTCTTCGCTAAAGAGCCGAATTTCGCATTTTGACTCTTGACTAAGAAATTTATAATAAATAAAATACAGCTCACAGCCAACTGCGCCTACTTTCACTGATCTAACTGTACCTTGTTTGTCAACTCATGAAATTTTATCAACCCTTTTTTCTATTAAAAAAATCGCTCTTAAAAGTAAAAAAACCTGCGATCATATCGTTTGCGAATATTAAATATTAATATGGGTAATTGCAGCGTGATTTTCTCTGTATTTCGGGCACAATACGAAAAAATAGCAGCCGGTGCTTCCTGTCGACCCTCAGGAGTGCTAGTGCAATCCGTCCCTGGCAGATGCCGCCGCTCGTCCGTGATCCAGCCTTCTCCGGCTTTAACCTCCCGCTTCGACACCCCGCCGTCGCCGCCGCAAGAGCCGCCGTGGGCACGCGCCGTCATTCTTGTTCGTTGTCAGCCGTTCGCGAGTGGACGTCTGTAGTGCGCACCTTCGCCTGAGGATGGCCGCGATGTTGTCCAACTGTTCGCGGTTCGCGCCCCGCGTGATCACGCGGAGTAGCGTGTTGCGGGCCGAGGTGAGTACGCTTCCTCCACGCCACACCGCCTCGTTGCGCCTCCGTTGCCCACCTGTCCACGGTGTGACACTTCCGGGGTCAATCCGAGGATTGCTCGCTGCCGCGAGTCTCGCGATTCCTCTCGCTCATGAAAATTCTTTGGGACCTCTCACCTTGACGACGGTTACATAATACATTTCTCAACCTGGCGATATCCTCGTGATTCACCATCGCCTGTCAATCAAACGCCAAGTCACCAGGACGAATTGATCCTTGACGAGCATCGTCGGGATATCGCAATCCCAAGTGACATGGACTTTCTCCCTTTTTCTTTCTCGTTCTCTTCCGCGACGGAAACAATGACTATTTTTATCCCCGGCAAGGTCGCCACACCGTGTCGGCATTTCATAAGATCAATCGCTGGTTTTTCGGGCTAAAAACCAGGTCGGTTTTAAACCGGTCCCTCACCGTAGATCTGTACTACCAAACGCGTCATTGCTGAAATAAGACTTTACGTTCGTTTTTTTTGCAGGTCGCGAGGTCGTTGTGTAGTCAAGGTAAGGTTAATGAGAGATGGTAAGATAGCTGATAAGACACTGATGAGATATAAAGAAGATTCTGAAAGTGACAGTTGTGAAAACAAGTCAATTGAGAGAGGTTGTTGGTGGAAAATGATTAACTGTAATAAATTATGTTTATAGGACGCACTGTAGTTATCCATACCGAACATGTGCCCAACGCCAAAACTCCTTTGTAAGTGACTGCTTATATTATTTTGTATCTGTACATGTATATTTTGATTCTTAAAAACATGCTGTTAATATAAATATTTAGTAATGGCCCTACATATTTGGGGAATCTTAGTTTTCTCGTTGCTGTGCTAATTACTTTCAATTTTCGAAACTCGAAAATAGAATAAGGAAAATTAGAGTGTTCCTTTACTTGCAGGTGCAGAAAGTACAAGGCAAACCATTATTGGGTAAATCAAGCGAGACATATACGTTCAACTTCAGCACTATGTAAGCACTGTGTAGCATTTTATAGATCAATTTCAAAGATCCAAATCTGTTCGTTACATAATTTGTGGTATCTAAACAGGGGAGATCAGGGAAGTTGTAGTCCCTGCGTTTGCCGAAAGCGTAAGCGAGGGCGACGTGAGGTGGGAGAAGAAGGTCGGCGACCAGGTGAAGGAGGATGATATCCTTTGCGAAATCGAAACGGATAAGGTGCGCATTCCGGGCCCATTTCTCATTCTTTCCAGTTGTAATATGAGATAGAAATCCTGACTATTACGAAGGATGTCGACGTTAATTGCACTTGCCTGCAGACCTCGGTTCCTGTACCGTCTCCTGGACCTGGCGTCATAAAGGAGCTCTTCGTTAAGGATGGCGATACGGTAAAACCGGGACAGAAGTTGTGCACCATCGACATCGGTGCGACTGGCGGTGCTGCGGCTGCACCTGCGGCAAAGGAACCCGCTGCAGCTGCGCCAGCGGCGAAGGCACCTGTTGCAGAAGCACCGCCACCCACACCGGCTGCTGCACCACCACCACCACCTCCACGTGCGGCAGCTCCACCACCCGCAGCAGCGCCGATTCCACCTCCCGCTGCTCAACCACCACCTCCACAAGCACCTACCGCGTCCATGCCAGTCGCGGCTATCAAACATGCCCAGGTATAAATATCAAAGCATTATTATATAACTTGGAAGTATTATGAGAACGGTGCGCTTTTCAGTCGCTGGAAGGCGCGAGAGTTCAGCTACCTCCCGCCGATTACACGCGCGAGATAATCGGCACCAGGACAGAACAGCGGGTAAAAATGAATAGAATGCGCCTGCGTATCGCGGAACGTTTGAAGGATGCACAGAATACAAACGCTATGCTGACCACGTTCAACGAAATTGACATGAGGTAATTTCAAACATTATCTTAAGCATTATCAAACATATCTTATTTACATCAAGTATGTATACATGCAATGTATTGATACTTGAAAACATTATCTATACCGAGATGTGCATACAAGGTTCACATTCTTATATATTTTATTTTTTTTTTAATTTAACGTACATTATTTATTTTGCAGTCGCATTATTGAGTTCCGAAAGACACATCAAGAATCGTTCACGAAAAAATACGGTATTAAACTTGGGTTTATGAGCCCATTCGTCGCAGCTAGTGCCTACGCTCTGAAAGACCAACCCGTAGTGAACGCCGTGATAGACGGCACCGACATAGTATATAGAGATTACGTGGACATCAGCGTGGCGGTCGCGACGCCGAAGGGACTCGTCGTGCCGGTACTTCGCAGCGTGGAGAACAAAAACTTCGCCGAAATCGAAATTGCTTTGGCCGCTCTGGGCGAGAAAGCCAGGAAAGGAAAGATCACCGTCGAGGACATGGATGGTGGCACTTTCACGATAAGTAACGGCGGTGTTTTTGGCTCACTGCTGGGAACTCCCATCATCAATCCACCGCAAAGCGCGATTCTCGGTATGCATGGCGTTTTCGACAGACCGATCGCCGTTAAGGGAGAGGTAAGTTCACCGAAATTTGTGTTAAGATTCTATAATTTTTTAATCCTTCAATTAAAATCTTTAAACCTTTTAAAAATGATCCAAAAAGAGGATCAAAATTTGACTACGAAAGACTATAAAATAAATTATTTTCTTCAAAACATTTCGTGTCTTAATTACTACTAGATATTCTCGTTCTCATTATCTTTCTTATTTGAATTTACTTATTTAAACTTTGTAATTTCTTAATTTTATTTAAAGATCCTTTAATTTAAATTTTATTTAAAGATCCTTTAATTTAAATCGTTAAAGCTCATGATTACAATTTACAAAATTACTTAACGAACGTTTTGTATCTCCAGGTTGTCATTCGGCCAATGATGTACATAGCTTTGACGTATGATCATCGATTGATCGACGGACGTGAGGCTGTGATGTTCCTGAGGAAAATCAAAGATGCCGTGGAAGATCCTAGAATTATCTTGGCTGGCCTTTAATAACTTAAGACACGTTTATCGCGCGTTAACGATACGTACGATGACCGTGAATAAGTAAGAGCGCGACGCGAGAGTCCGGAAACTCGACAAGGAATCTTTCCGCTTCCGGAAACCTCGAATCATTGGAATGTCCCATCTGAGGAATGTCTCTCGATATCTTGTTTTAAAAACCATCAATCTCCAACCTGCATGATGTGACAAGTGCAATCACGAATAACCAATAGCACGCGAACTAGTCTGTTATTCTGAATTTGCGCAGAGTATCGTGAGACATATTTACTTCGCACTGTTACAGCGAACGACATAAATTTCATTGGAATTTCTCAACATGGTACCCAATAATGATTGCCGAACCGATAATCGCGAGCACACACATATTTTTGTCGCGCCGATGTCGATCGGTGTTGAAGGGCGGAGCGCAGAGAGGCTGAAGCCGAGGGCTAGAAGGTACTTAATCCTAAGTACTCTAGTATGTAGAGAGCCACAAGTTAAAATAAAATCTCACCAATCTAAGTCTCTTTAGCGTTATTGAATTGCGTGCACACCGCGGCATCGATAGAATAAGTAACGCGACTCGGTAGATATTTAAATATGGAAATGATTACTGCTTGCACTTGTACCGAGTATCTCGGGGGGGGGGGGGGGGAAGAGTTTCGCGAAGGAAAGCGGGACATTCGTAATCCTGTAAATCAAAGAAGTTGTTTATTAAATAAAAAATGAACTAACATATGGGACGTGTTTTTATAACAGTGCACGCATGCGGGAGGGACGGGGTGTTTACGCATAAAATTAGAGTACACTGCCAAGTCCTTGCGACGAACGTTTCGAGTATTTGACGAATTCACTCGCGCCGATTGGATCTACTTTATGCGTGGAGATGTGCGAGTGTACATCTTTTAGTCCTGTTGTAAGATACATTGTATGTACATCGTTCAATACTGTGTATTAACGAGAAATCGCATATAAAGCACGCTAAATAAACATCATTTCGTTTCATTTTAATGATTAGTAGATACAAATTAAATTAGTACAGGAAAATTAAGATTAAATGATAAATTAATCTCGCTGACATGGAATAATGACTTACAATTATACAGTTGTATAGAACGAATAGTTAAATTCTTCGAAAAGTTCTTTTTTCAAGAATTTAAAAAATTTTTTCCCGCCACGTCAATCGATCGATTGTGACCTCAGAAGCGAGGAGGGATGCATGAACAATTCTGGTTGACTTCTCGGAGCGATCGTTCTTCGATCATTTCTCGTGTCTGTAAATTAAGTTTTTACATCTTTAATTATGTTCTTAATTCTAATAAATAAGATACAAAGTATCCAAAAAAACATGAATTGCCTGGAGAATTTTTATGAACATTTCCGCAATCGAGACTCGCTATCGATCAGCAACGGAAGTCGAGCTTTCCTTATCGATTGCGCACAATCGAATCGCAGGCGACGACTGGCGAATGACTCCGCCGTTTCGAAGAAAGCCAGATTGAGCGTCGTGACGGAGGATGGTGAGTTTCCATCAAAATATCAAGTTAATTGTTATTATTTAACGTGGAGTGGCTTCACTATTTGGCATAACAATTTGACAGTTGCATTGTTATTAATTTTTTTTTCTGAAATCTGTTCATTGATCAATTTAGGTTAGGCTATCCGTCAAATATTTGCCTTCAAGCGTCTTTCTTCAAATTTCAGCAAAAAGAATTTGATATTCTAGAGATATTAACCGCACCGTTTATTTTACCAGCTTGTTTCTTTAACGATGATGAATTTTCAAAGGGTCAGAATCAATCTGGGACTGGCGGCAGTGGAGGAGACAAGAAAGATGACAAAGACAAGAAGAAAAAGTATGAGCCGCCGATTCCCACGAGAGTGGGCAAGAAGAAGAGGCGCACTAAGGGGCCGGATGCAGCTTTGAAACTGCCTCAAGTGACCCCTCACACACGTTGTAGACTGAAACTGTTGAAGATGGAGCGTATAAAGGATTACCTGCTGATGGAGGAGGAGTTCATCAGGAATCAGGAGCGCCTGAAGCCACAGGAAGAGAAGAATGAGGAGGAGAGATCGAAAGTGGACGATCTCCGTGGTACGCCAATGTCAGTCGGCACGTTGGAAGAAATAATCGATGACAATCACGCGATAGTGTCCACATCGGTTGGCTCCGAGCATTACGTATCCATCTTGTCATTTGTTGACAAGGATCAATTGGAACCTGGCTGCTCCGTGCTGTTGAATCACAAGGTGCATGCTGTTGTTGGCGTTTTAGGGGACGATACGGATCCTATGGTTACAGTGATGAAACTTGAAAAAGCTCCTCAGGAAACCTACACTGATATCGGAGGCATGTTTTACACATATTCTATATTTAATAATATAATAAATATTTTGCATTTACCTACATAAACTCTGATAAATCTGTAACTATTTTTCGTTACAAAACAAGATTCATAAATCTTGAGATTTATAAAGAAGATTCAAAAACTTCATTAAATTAATATTAAATCTTGATAGACTCAATTCACGATTTAAGCATAAAATTTGGTTTTGAGTATATGTGTAAATTTAAGTAATATAGCAACATAAAGTGTTTAGTTAGTAAATTGTTGAAGAAATGTTATGTAAAAGTACTAAAGATGTGATGGATATTTTCAGGCCTTGATACTCAAATTCAAGAAATTAAAGAATCTGTAGAATTACCATTAACACATCCGGAATATTACGAGGAAATGGGTATTAAGCCTCCAAAAGGTGTTATACTTTACGGACCACCTGGTACAGGAAAGACGCTGCTTGCCAAAGCTGTGGCTAATCAAACGTCAGCTACATTTTTGAGGGTTGTCGGTTCTGAACTTATACAGAAATATTTAGGAGATGGTCCAAAGCTTGTAAGAGAGCTCTTCAGAGTTGCCGAGGAGCATGCTCCTTCTATTGTCTTTATAGACGAGATAGACGCTGTAGGAACAAAAAGATACGACAGCAATAGCGGAGGCGAGAGGGAGATTCAGAGAACTATGTTGGAATTACTTAATCAGCTGGATGGTACGTTAATTGCTTATACTTTATCTTAAAATTCATACAAAAATCTCTTTACATTGGATATTATTTGAAAAATTGTTATTGGTATTAGGATTCGACAGTAGAGGCGATGTGAAAGTTGTTATGGCTACTAACAGAATAGAGACTTTGGATCCTGCTTTAATCAGACCGGGTCGCATCGATAGGAAAATAGAATTCCCGCTGCCAGATGAGAAAACTAAAAGAAGAATCTTCAACATTCATACTAGCAGAATGACCTTGGCGCCTGATGTGAATCTTGCAGAATTGATTATGGCAAAAGATGATCTTTCTGGTGCGGACATTAAGGTAGGACAATTTTTTAAAATATAAATTCTTGTCTTGTATACTTTCGCACAAATATTTTTTTATTGTTTTATTAAAATAAAATAAAATAAATAATTTTTAAAATTCATTTCAGGCGATATGTACCGAAGCTGGTTTAATGGCTTTACGTGAACGACGAATGAAAGTAACCAGTGACGATTTCAAGAAGTCCAAGGAAAGTGTGTTATATCGAAAGAAGGAAGGCTCTCCCGAGGGATTATATTTATAAAAAAAAAATATTTATCAATAATCTCTGTATAATTGAGTTGCGGAGCTGTCTCCGGGCTATCTCAATAAAAATTTCTAGGAAATAATTTTTTATAGCAATATAATCAACAAAAATGTTACTAGACTTTTAATAATTTAACCAATTTGTTCTACTTAAATGTATCTAAAGAGTTGAATTGACTTCAATGCCTGATTTCTTTAGGACCGGTCCGAAGTACTCGTGTAGCCTGTTTATCACTTCTGCGGAGTGTATTCTCTGCTCGCTCAGGATCTCTAAGAACGGAGCGTTCTCGTGCGGATTGGAAGTTTTATTTCGCGATTCCACGTTGCATATCCAACACGCACCGCGTCTGGTTTTATCGAGAGCAGCGGTCACGTCCTCGGGATGCTCCGACATAGACGTCGAAGCGACAGCCAGGCCCTTGTACCTTCCCAACGCGAAAGCGGTCTCGAAACCGTCTTTGTAACCAATATCGAATCCCTCTTGTAGCACAGAGTCCGCTCCGTCTTGCACCCCTTCTCTGTAGCCGGTCTAAAAATAAGATTGTCAAATGCAGAAAGCGTGACGACCAATTGCGATATAAATATCGCGTCAGGGGGCTCGCAACACGGTTTAAGTTTATTTCTCTCACCTTGATAGCGGCGTCCATAACGCGTTCCCAACATTTCGAAGCGACGTGCAGAGAATCGTCTGTCGCCGAATCGCACTCTGTCGTTTGTATCACATCTTCCATTGCGCAACTATCCTGATTGTCTTCCTAAAACAATTTTGTGATGATTTGTCTCAAGCCTGATCTTCTACAGAAATATTTGCCCCACGAAATGACATCGAATGAGTACATTTTTATTAAAATTTAAGGTAAAAAGGGCTAAAACAAGGTTTATCAGATTCAATTGTGCAACTGCAAGCATAAACTAACAATTACATTAATGTTATAATTCCCTACTCAGCAATATAACTGTTATGTACACACGTCATGTTACATTTATTTTTCTTGAGGATTTTTGTTGTGGGAAATTATAATGACATTGATGACAGTGTTACTGTTAGGAGCTGCGGTTGTGTACCTGTAAATGATAACTACGCACGGAATCAACACAAAGAGGTCAAACAGTGTTGACGTTAGGTTAAGCTGCTGATTAGATATAACCACAATTGGGGGAAAAACGCATCGGAGAAAGGCTTACCGAACAGCGCGTCCAGTGTCTGGAAAATGTCGGGACGTAGAAGGAAGAACAAATTGCTGCAAAGGAGGCCTCGTTATGTTCTCGGCAAGGAACAGAGGTACCATCAGATGAGAGACAGGGAGTCCGAGGGATCAGATAAGGAGAACTATGAGACAGGTTAGATGAATTCTCTCGGGATTCGCGGTCAGATTGAGTTTGTGGTCGAATTTGCAGAGACAATAAACGAATGGACGTTGCCGTTCCCCGTGGCCATGTGGGACCTGGAACACTGCAACCCCAAGAAGTGTACCGGAAAGAAGCTGGTGACACAAGGCTTGATAAAGCTGCTGCGGCTGGGCACGCGATTTCCAGGCTTATGTCTTACTCCAATGGGCGACAAGGTAGCTGGTAAAAATAGAGAAACAATAGTGGTCACCTCGCCTGGAGTCTAGATCAATATCTGTTGCAGTGCGTGACTCCGATGGATCGTGAGATTGTGGAGAAGTATGGCTGTGCGGTTGTGGATTGCAGCTGGTCACGTATACAAGACACCCCCTTTGATAAAGTAAGGACTGCCCACCCTCGCATACTGCCCTTCTTGGTTGCTGCCAATCCGACAAACTTTGGGAAGCCCTGCAAATTGAGTTGCGTCGAGGCTATCGCAGCTGCTTTAATTATAACAGGATTCTCGGACGAGGCTGAGTTGTATCTTGACAAGTTTCGTTGGGGACACTCGTTCCTGAAGTTGAACAGTGAATTGTTGGAAAGGTATGCTGGTTGTAAAAGTACTGAAGAAGTAATAGCGGTGCAAGACGAGTTTTTTAAGGATGCCATGAGGGAGAGGATGGCCAAACTCGGTAAGAAAAAATATCTAATATAACTGCTCTTCCCACTTATTTTATGTCTTAATACGTGTTCCCTAGCGCTTCCTGATTTTCCACAAAACGATTCAGAATCTGAAGAAGAAGAGGAAGAAGAAGAGGAAGAAAAAGACAGTAACGCAGTGTCCGAAGTAACTAAAGAATTAACTAATGCAAGAATATAATTTAATGCAGTTATTTGATGATCAAGTAATATAAGTAATACAACCTTTACATATGTAACATTTACATATGTAATATTTTGTACATACATTTTGTTGAAGTGTTAAAATATTGTATTATATATAATATATATTATATATTATCATATAATATATATTATATATAATATATAATATATTATTATATTAATATATTATTATATTAATATATTATATATATATGTATATTTGCATCAACCATATTATATTATAAATTCATAATATATATAAATTATATATTATTAATACATGATTAAAATGGGAAAGGAATTCTCTTTGTTTTTTTCTTACCTATATCATATTATATTATTATTTCATATGATAAGATGGTAAAGTTTGTGCATTAAATAATGCAATAAAAGTTAAAAAAAAAAAGATTAAGCTAAGAGTAAAAAATATTTGCCTTTAGAGAAGTTTTCTTTAATCAACAGAGATCGAAAATCATTAATATTTTTCAAGATCTTAAACGGACACTTTATTTTTGATACAATACCCATACTTCTTTGATTATCGATTAAATTTCTTATTTAGTCTAATTGTGTGTGATATATATTTATAATTAATATTAAACTATCAAGATATATTTAACTACTTAATGACTTAATCCTTGCAAAAACGAGCAAAAATATGTTCATTAGAATCGAAGTCGTAGAGTGAACGGAGTCCATTTTTCTGCGCGATCTCTTTCAATTCTTTAGTAAAGTTCTGCAAATCCTCTTTGCGAAGATCTGCCATATGTTTACGCAATTCCACGATCACCGTACCAGTACCAGTAGATGCCAATGGTGCTAAATTTGCTAATTGTTTTGTCATGTTATGCGCCACCCAAACGAGATGGAATCTATTTACGTATTCGCATTTAGACTTGAGAGACTCCAGCGACGTTGCAGGATGAAAGATTATCTAAAAATGAAACTGTTATACAAAATATTCATTGACTCATTCTAACATACAAAACGTACTTTGTGATTTGGTACTTCCACCCAAGAAATCTTTTTATCCTGTTTAGATTTCTCTTCGATATTTATCCACGATTCATTTTCCATTTCAACGTCCGGCATTTGGCTCACTATAATGCCATTTAAAATTGAAGCGTCCCTGTGAGCACCGACGTGATCCTCACATAAAGGCTCTCTAGTTCTTATTTCGTGAATTGCACGCATTATCTCACGTTCGGCAATATCGGTTGCTCTGAGCCTTTAATATAAATTTAAAAATTTTTATTTATGGCAAACAAGTGCGCAAATATATTTTATTCGAATATATTTATTACTTGTTGCCGTTTTTTTCAATAGCGGCCCAAGTAAAAAAGGGACCGTTTACGATGTCTCCCAAGTACGCGTAATGTATAAAGCCAGGTCCATGTTGAATTATATTATTTAACAGAGTTGGATTGCTTCTAACTGGTTCACCTTCAAGCCATGTAAAAGCTACTCCATTATTTCTCCAAAATCTAATAATTATAACAACAATACACACTGTATTTTTGCAGATAATTGATACATTGAGGTAATTATTTCCTCTAAAGTAGTTTACTCGTCGTTTGATTGCAAAATTTGTATACGGTTTTAATTGTACGCTTACCATATACAAACGTACCTATATTCTTGTATAGTAAGATTAGTGGTACATCTGGGCTTTAAAACCATATAATAATCCCAGTCAAAAACGCCTTCTCTATAATCGTATCTTGTTTTTAACAACTTCCTGATTCTGCGATCCCAATAATTCACAATGGGAACTCCTTCGCATGTCGCACGCGTCCAGAATCTTATAATACAAGAAATTACTACAGAAATTAACATATAAATGCTCGTACAAATTTACCTTTATTTCAAACCAGTGGCAAATTTTCCATTTAGGTCTACATCTAGGGCTTTGCATGATAAGATCTCTCAAGTTGAGCTTTACTTGTGTATTTTAGAGTATCAAAATCTGCCACTGTTCAAAACTACTATTTCCCTATATCTCCTTAAACTTAATGTTAACTCACTTAAAAATGCTTTCCAAATTATCTCTATCCTTGTGCTTAAATTTTTCTAATGATAACCATGGACAGTCAACGGTCTGAGTTAAAATATCGATCAGTTGTTTGGTGCATTTTACCAAATATTTAGCCGTAGCCGGTCTCAAAAGGGTGTTCCCTAAAATCTCTAAATAATATCGTGTTGCCTCCTGCAGTCCTTTAGTATATCAATCATACAATATATGTTAATGTGTTAACTCCTTTGACTTCCAGTATAGATTTGATATTAATATCCGTGAGTACATACCCAAATCTTTATCTAAACAAATGTTTAATAAAAGTATCGATCTAGCAACTTGCTCCAAGGTCGGTTCGATAACGTGATAAGTGATAGTTTGATCTGGATGCATGTAAGATGAAGCTAGCGTCTTCACAATGTACCGTGCATCACCAGAACCTACAATCAATACTTCAAGATTGCTTAAAACACGGTCTTCTCTTTGTATCACTTCAGCTTGTAAATCTAGCGGTTGACTATATCCCCACCACATATTGTTTCGAGATTTTCTGAACTTCACGAAATATACATTTTAGAACCTATACATACACAATTATCAGGATTTCTGTTACCAAGCATAAATCAAAATCTGTTATCTCCATGACAACCTCATAAATAGTACAAACAAAGAGAATGCTTATATTGCTTATTTCAATCCTATTTTGTTGTAATAAATAATTCATAATTTCTTCCTAAGAACTCGCATTCTGTCTAAACAGAACTATATGCATAAATTAATCAAAGGCAGAAATTAAATGAATAGAAAGACATTTGGCTATAGGAGTATAAGAAGCATTATATTAAAATAAAAACATTATAGATTTATATAATAAAATTATAAACATATTATTATATATAGTGACATAGTCATGTCTTCGAGACTTATAAAACCATTTATTTGTTCCTATATATAGAATCTGTGACACAGATAAAAATAGCTCCTTTTTGAACTTTCTTTCAACAAAGTTCGTTTATAAAGGTTCTACACATTTATTTAGCACGACAGCTCATTTGTCCCTTTTTTTCTGTGCCCGTTTATTACCACAACGTTGTAAAAGATCAGTAATAGGGCCTTTATGTTGAAATATAGCAACGAGCTGTGTACGTGCTTCATTCATGCCTTCGCTGATTAAACTACTGCGCTGCATGTTGCCCTTAATCAGTTCATTCACACGCTCGAGCCCGTCATTATGTTTACTTTTAACAGTTTGTTGCGATTCCAGTAGCATGAGTGTCGTTTTTAATTTTTCATGGACCTATATATAATTCACACAAATATGATTTGCTAAAAGACAGAGCAAATGGAGGAAAATCCAAAAAAATGTGTCAATATGTGAGTCAATATACCTGTTTTTCAAGAGCTGCGATGTCTTCCATTTGTGTAGTGAGATGATAAATTTTCCATCCATTTAATTTCTGTAATACGTGTTTCTGTTGCGCTAATTCGGCAACTGTTGGTCTTCTTTCCTCCCGGGGCCGAACATCGCTAGGTCTTCTATAATGGTGTAATCTAACTGATAATTTGTTTTTCCAAGAAGAACCTAAAAACAAATGATATGTGATTAAATATAATCAGAGTTAGAAATACGAATAACGAATGACAGATGTAACGAAATATTTTTACATGTACCTAACAAACTTGGCACAGGCCGTGTCCGTATTGTAATTTCCGTTTGCTGAGTAGATTTAATATCACTTTGTACATTGGAGAGTTGTCTTTTGTCGGACAACTTCTCTTTTGATTCCTCTTTGATCTCCTTCTTCAATTTTTCTTCCGTGATAAATTGCATCTCTTCCTCTGTACATCTAGGTTCAGTTAATTCTACACCTGTAAGTTGTTGCTTACGAGGCTTCTTTCTCGGCGACATTTCTATGGTGGGATTAATAGTAATCCTAGATTGCTCAAGGTCCTCGTCAAGACCCGGCGACGACGTAGCCGATACGGTTGTAGATCCAGAACTTTGGCATCCACCATCTTGATCTCCTTTTGGCGAACACGGTGGACTGGACATCGATCTACTTGATGGCAAAGATGCTAATACAGGAACTAAATTTTTAGCTGCACCTGCAAGAAATTGTGACTCCCCTGTGAAATTGAAATTCTATAATGGATCTTCATCAAGAAATATAATTTATTAGCATAAAAATTAATTTAATTAATTTCTATCTCGGTATTCTTTTCATTTTGAACTGCCTTAACGTGTTAAAAACAAAAATTTCCTATATATAAACAATCACAGCTATCACATATAAATATTTTGTTGATATATATATTCTATATAACACATATTCTATATAAGGTCAACGTTTCCACAAGTGTTTCGAAGTGCTGCACAAAATAGTTTTCCAATTTATATCCCAATAAATTGGAATATGTATTTGAACAAATTGTGTATAATATATGTAGTTGAACAAATGTTATATTAAATAATATATATTTGAGCAAATTGTTCAGCCACCAGAATCTTAATTAAATTTAATAAAAAATCTAAGACGTTCGTTATAAATAATAACAAAAAGAACGGGTCAAAGACCAATATATAATAAACGATATATAATAAACGAGCTAATAATTGAATAACGAAAAAAATTAACAAAGACTTTATTACAAATAACAAAACAAAAGTGAACCGTTTCGACTTCACGGAGTTTTCATCAGCACGCCGAAAAATACCGGAAACAGGACAATTAGTGTTGCTTACTAACTTTAATGTAATTATACCTTTAACTGGTGAATTGTCATGATCTCTTTTTCTCAGAATGCTTGGTCTTGGAGACGCGTTAGGTTTACCATGGGGTTCTTCGTACCCTGGCTCAACAACTAATCTCACTGGCTGCACTGAAGCCTGTCGAAATTGTGAATACGTTCCTGAAAAGCAAGATAGTTCTTTTTATCGCGGAACAAAAAAGAAGATAAATACTTTATCTGTTCGCCTACTTAAAGTCGTGATTTTACCTGTAGTCTCAAAAGAAAGATACGTAGTAGTGGTATGTGGTGGATGTGGTATGTACTGTCCTTGAACCGGTTGAGCTGAGCTTGTGACTGTACTACTGTTGTTAGACGACATACGTAAGTTAGTTTGCGGTGCTGGTTTGACTTGAACGGTTTGTCCAATATTTTGGGATTGCGCAGGAACGGCCTTGATTGGTGCCGATGCAGCTCTGACTGGTAGAGCGATTGGCAAAGGATGCAAGGACATTCCTGCGATTTTCGCTACCGTGGTTGGAACCGTTTGCAGTATGCGCATTGCATTCGACTGTGTATTTGCAGTCGTTGTAATTACTTGCGATACAGTATTGAGGCTCGAAAGAGATGTGACAGTTTGGACGACACGTGGCGCACCTTGTTGTGGTTGAACCTGTTGACAATTATTTCATTTATCATTTTAAAAGAATTTTCAATATGTTAAAAATTAAAGAATACGAAAGAATAACGAATATCTACCTGTTGTGATGGAATAACGATATGACTAACAGTTGACGGTCCAGCCACCGTATTACCACTAATTGACAATTGTCGAGGTACTGGTTCCACCGAACCGATAGTAACCGAAGCTGTACTGCTTATTCTATTCGCTGTTTCCACAATAGGTGTTGACACAGCTATACGTTTCGTCGTACCCGTCGTAGTCAGAGGTCTGCTAGACTGAGTGGGCTGAACATTCCAATAAAATTTATAAATTCAGAAATTGTACATTTTTCACCTTTACATATTATGTGCAATTCAGAAAAGTTGTACACTCAACCGTCACGTATGCCTTCACCTCCGGGTCGAACGCATTGTGTCGATATTCGTGTACCATGACTCAAAACTGTTTGACAACTGTAAGTTTTTGAAAGTGCATAAAAGAGTAAACAAAAAGTTGTACAATATTACACACATATATATGTATTATAATATTACATGTATATATAAAGATATTTTATGTAATTTACTTGAATAGTTTGTGCTGACGATCTGATTGGTTGCGAAGTCTGTGACACAGTTACTACTTGCGGCGTCGGCGGCCTGTTTTGTGCGACTGGATGTCTGGTAAGATTTTGCATGAGGGGCGTTATTAACCTGGACGGACTACCAGTGACCATGGTAGCTTGAACAGATCTTCCCTGATTGGCTGGTGTAATTAGTCGTGGCTGTTGTCCCGCATACACGGTAGACGACGGCCTCGAAACTCTGCTGATGGAAGGCGCTGGATGTCTTTGAGGTTGCGCATATAATGCGACGGACGTTGTTTTAGGTTGCCATTGGGGATTAGCGATTGGTGTGTTGCTGCAATATAACAGGTTTATTCTATTATAAAAATCAATTTTACACATTTCTAATTAGCTGTTTTAATTTTCCTCTCATTTTTTTTCGATTGTTTCATCTTTTTGATTATCATTTTAAAAATTGCTTTATTTTATCACACATATATATATGTACCCTGATCTAGTAACAGGAACAATCTGTCCTGTATTTGTCCTGACAATGGGCGTAGCAACTGTTGATCTGGGTGCAGAGATATTAGCAACCGCGGCAGGTCCTCGCGGTACATGGTATGTAGCTGGCATACTGACTGGATGTGGCGACATTTGTGTTTGCGGTGGGTTTTGCCTCTCCAGAGCACTTAATGCCATTCCTGGTGATATTATTTTTACTGTAGATCCTAAAGAACATAACTAGAAGCGGTGGATCTGACATTAATAAATCTATCACAAAATATAAGTATGATCATTAAAGTGTTTGACAAGTAACTTTCCCACATTTATTAAGATACTCTATATCATATAAAATAGTTTTATTGGGCACATTCACAATACTGAATGTTGAAATAAATTTTACTACTATAAAAGTACAAAACAAATTAACGATTGCAGCACTAGTGTTAGCACTCCTGTAAGCAATGTAACACATTAATATCATAACATAATTTCAGCACGATGCTAGAATTACCGTTGTTGTTATTTTACTGGTTTCTGCAGACGAGGTAGTACCAGAGGGTACCACAGGCTTCATTAAGGACAGTTTTGGATTCATGTCCAGTGACACTGACTTGCCTACTAGTCCACCTGGTGTCCCCACCGATCCAACAATAGTCTGGGTTGGTTGAATGCTTTGTATATTACTCTGAACCACACTCTGCACATTCTGCACACTTTGTACATTCTGCTGCATTGTAGTTAAGTTTTGCGCCGTCTGCACAGTTGTTTCCGGTAGACGCTTGTCGCCACCGCTACTCACCGTGCTCATCGTAGTGTTCATGATTGCGCTGCCGAAACAAAGCGGACGAATTAATCTCACTGGCCAAACGCAGGGCTGGATCGGAAAAGAGCGACCCGCAGGCCACTAAATTGTCTGTGAGTCTATTTGACGACAGGTGAGGTGTGTTTACGCGGGAGTTGACCAGCGGGCAGCTCGAGACACGTCTCGCTCGAGGTAGAACGAGCCATCTGCGTGACGTTACTCCAGGTTGTTGTTTTATGTCAGAAGGAAGTCTCGGTCCCAGGCTTCAAACAACTTTGGAGGTTACGCCGCCCTGTCAATGCATGCGCGGGAGAAGACCCAGGAAGGACGCGCGGCCGCCGCATCGTCGATCTCGTGTGCCTCTAGGCGATGAGTCGAACGCCGGACCGTTCTCCGTCTCGCTCCCGCTGTCTGCGACTCGTGTCTCGAACGGTCCACAGCGGTCAACCGCCCGCGTCGTCGTGAATACGCGCGTGTACCTGGTAAATGTCCCGGGTCAGGGAAACGACGCCGAATCACTCGCAGACCCGCGCACAGCACTTCTTGTACATTCGGACCTCGCAGACGCTCGTATCGAAGGACAACACATACCAGTGCCTGTGCAACGCTCCTCGCATCGTTACCGACGTTTACGGCGCGCAGCGTAAAAATGTAGACAGGGAGCAGGTGCGGCAAAGCGGCCTTTGATGCAAACAAATGTTCCATTTATTGCGCGGCGTCCATATAGGAATTTTCATGTCGACATTCACCGACTGTCATCTGACGACGACCAATCAGCTGCCGGCTGTGAAACTGAATTCGATTAGTTTGGTTATGTACGTTGTTTGAGAGCGAGTGATTCAAAAGGGATGAAAAAAAAGCTCGCACGGCGACCTACGGTAAAACATACTGATTATATGCGACGTCCGTTGTGTTATGATCTCATTACCAATACTTCTCTCGTGTTTGTTTGTTGATCCATGCGATCCAGGCCGGACCATGTTGCAACATTTTCTGCACCTTCCATTTCTGTTCTAGGGTTGCATTCCAAAACGTGTTATGGCTGGTTTATGCTTCGGTCTTAAGCGGGAAACACAGACTTTTGCATAATGCATAATACATATGCATAAGAAATTCGATTGGTCAAATTCCTTATGCACATGCTAACGGACCAATCAAATTTCTTATGCATATGCGTTATGCGTTATGCAATGGTCTGTGCTCCCCGCCTTAGGGCTATCGCACACAAAATGCATAGCGTTGCATAAACATAACATAAGACCGCTGGACCAATGCGCATCTTACGTAAATCAATATGGCGACTTTTTTCTAGGTGTTTATTGGTCCAGCGGTCTTATGTTATGCGTATGCTCTGTTATGCATTTCGTGTGCGATGGACTTTATAGGCCTTCTACAATAAGATATTAGTCGCAAGTCGTAAGCGAATAAATCAATCATAGTTGAATTTAGAAAAGAATAATCGAATATGATTGGTCTATTCGCTTACGACTTACGACTAATATCTTATTGTAGAAGGCCCATTAGAGTTGATAACGTAGAATGCAATAGGGGCGTTTATGCTGATGAGTATAAACGCCCCTATGGCATTCTACGTTATCAACTCTTAAGATTAAGATTAAGCATAAACCAGCCATTATAGTATCGTGGATCTGCTTAAGTTTTTTATGTGCGTAGTCCCGTATAGGTTCCGTGTGATAGCGTTTGAGAAGATAAGGCTATCTTTGTTGCACAGTCAGATCGGTCAGATCAAAAACTTCAAGGCGTTAATAACTTAAGAAAATACGTTGCTGAGAAAAGTTTAAAAGAACACGATTTTTCGTACTGGATTGCTTACGAGAGCCAATTAGGATTAAGCTTTAAGTCACGTGATCTATTATTCTGCATTCCTATTGGCTCTCGTAAGAAATCTAGTCTATGTACATACACGAAATGCTGATTCGAATTCTGTAACACACAAGTCTTTATACATAAATGTAGAACCAATTGGAGATCAGAATTTCTGTTGTAATGTTAACTTTCTGTTCTACACTGATTTGCGATTGGTTCTTACAAATTATTTCGCGTTTTGAAAAATGCGCGCTATGAAAGCCGACAAACAAAATAGCAGAAATTCTTTTGAATTATTAAATTAATTACTAGACTACGCAAGCTACGTCACATGTGACGGCACCCTCATTCTTCTCTCTGCTCAAACTAATCGTCGAACGAGAGTACAAAAAATTAAATTGCGATCCATGCTAATTTTACAGTCTCTACTCGCAGAGGATATGTGCGAGAAGATTCCAAATCGTTTAATTTGTCTACTTGGCGAATACAGAATTTCGAGAATCGCAATTTCGTTTTTTCCTCTCGCAATCAGAAACCAGGGGCGCATATTTACAGAAAAATTCCCAAACTGATTAACTTTTACATTTTTACACAATTTAGTATTAACAATCGCCTCAGTGTAATTACAATTTAATGAGTAACAGAGAGAACAAATATATACGAATATACAATATATGTATATTTGTTCGACGATTATTTGCACAATCGTACAATAGTCATACGGACGATAGTCATTCGTTAAAATAGCGAAGACAAAACTAAAATTATGCAAAATAATTTATGTATATATGTGTGTGTATATATATATATATATGTATATGTAACATATATGCAACTATATACACATATATATAGTTACATGCATGTTACATATATGGAATAGGCCTTTTATTTTCAACGCTCCACGGTTCTCTGTGTCGATAACTGTTGCGAAAGATTTCATTCTATAAAAAAACATGCTCTTCGTTATCTTTGACTCCGACAAGGTACTATTAAAGATCGACGGTCTTATCTTTAGACGTTTGCGTAATCGTCGAAATCTGGACGGTTAGCTCAATAATACAGTATTAATTTTTCTATTATTAGTAAACTTTTTAATAACAAATTTATTGTTTAATAATTTTTAATAATTAATATTTGATTAATATATGTGATTAATATTTACTGATAAATTATTATACTAATGACAATTAGTAATAAATTTTTACTACTAATAATTTATTATCTTAATCTAGGTATGTGATTCGATTTTCATTAAACTGTAAGATTATTCATGCGCGTCGTAATGAAAAAAATTGTAGTTTTTTGTAATGATAAAACTATAATTTTGTAATATCGTAAATTTATACACTTACTTATGAAGCATCGGTACAATAATGAATTATGAATTTAATACCGCATTATAATCTGATATTTATCGATGTTTGAATTAGCTGAATGTTTACATTTTGTCTTTAACAGCACGTCGTCGGTGACTTCGAACATTCTTTAGAACATGCGCTGTGCAACCATCACGGCATTGCATGTCCGTGTGTAACTTGGAGATAGATATTATATTATATAACTTAATCTCTTAATACTGGATCTCCTGCGAACGATAAATTATGTCTCCGTGAATAATCTTGCACAGTGTATTACAATGTTCGTGACTGTATTAAACAGAAAAATTACCGCAAATATATAACAATACGTTAATATCTCGCCCGTCGGTTTTTATCTATATTCTGCAGTCGAATTATTTCTGTAAAACAGACCCCATAACTGTATTCTACTTTTTACCCTCCTTTTCTACTCATAAAGTTACACAAAGAGTCAAACAATTGTATGAAATGTTATTCTTTAACGAGAATACATTACGCATGCGAAGTTATTACTGTAATTATTACTTTCAGACCTTCCTGAAATCTGTTAACGATTGAGTACACATTTTCGGCAGAAATATTCTTAATAATCGATTATAATTTTTTTTCGCTATCTATGAAATTGCAGGTATTTCGAAGTTCACGCTGAGATTTTCAGATTGAGCTAACTTAACGATGGTCGACAATTTTACCGCAACCCTGGCAGCCTCATCGAGATCGTCGATTGGTACAATTTTTAAACCCGCATTTGCAATCAGAGCCTTAGCTTCGTCCACGTTAGTACCCTAGAAAGCAAGAAAAAACATTTCACAATTCCATAATCGATCATAATCATAATTATCTGCAAAATAAAGCGTATCGATCACTGCACCTGCAATCTTACGACAACGGGAATTTTTAAACTTAATTCCTTAGTTGCGGCGATAATACCCTCCGCTATAACGTCACATCTCATGATACCGCCGAAGATATTAACTAAAAGAGCATGAACCTGTAAAAAAAAGGAGAAAAAAGAATATGTATAAATTCAGTTAACTTACAAAGGGATCAATCATGATTTTGTACACTCACTCGTGGATCAGAAGTGATAATTTTAAATGCTTCTTTCACCGCTGAAGCCGACGCACCACCGCCAACGTCGAGGAAATTAGCCGGTTCGCCACCGTGCAATTTTATGATGTCCATCGTAGCCATGGCTAAACCAGCTCCATTTACCAAGCAACCTATGTTACCATCGAGCGCGATGTAATTCAAATCGAATTTTGCAGCTTCGACTTCCTTAGAATCCTCTTGAGTCCAATCTCTCAGGTTAAAGAGTTCCTTTTGCCTAAACTCGGCATTGTCGTCAAACCGACATTTGCAATCCAGAGCGAAATCTGTAAAAAAATTATGTAGGAAGTTGCGGAAATCGAGCATTTACAAAATATTATTTAAAAAGAGAGATAAAAAGACAAACTTACAATTTCCATTGATGTCCTCGGCGAGAGGATTTACTTCCAAGAGAAGAGCGTCTTTCTTGAGAAACATTTGATAAAGATTTATAATTATATTGGAAATGTAGTCCTTCACGTTATCCAAGCCGAGCTTGACTACTATGCGTTCCGCCTGTTCCTTCGTAATTCCCTTATTGATGTCAATAGGTTCGTACATGATGGCACTAGGATTTGTAGCCGCGACTTCTTCAATGTTTACTCCACCTTGGCTGGAAGCTATTATGACGGGACCCTGGAAGTGAAAGGAAAAACCATTGGAAATCTTTCCTTTAATGCAATATCGGCTAAACGTGTTTCTCGTCAACCTACACCGAAGGCTCTTTCCATCATGACAGCAAGGTAGTACTCTTTACGAGGAAACATGCGCTGTGCGACCATTACGGCATTGCATATCCTGCCGCCCTCGCCAGTCTGTTTCGTGACCAGTAGTTTGCCGAGCATCTGACCTGCCAACGACTTGGCCTCCTCCGGGCTACAAGCAACCGTGATAAGCATATTTCACGACCCATCTCAAATACGCATGCAATCTTATCGAAAGGGCCGTAATTACGTTTCACACATCTTCACCCCGCTGACGTTCGTTCCCTTGAAGTGTCCCTTTCCTCTGCCACCGGCAAGAACCTGAGCCTTCAAGACAATATCCTTTGTTTTCAGATCGGCGGCGAGTTTAGCCGCCTCGTCGGGTGTTTTGGCAACGCCGAATTTAGGTGTCGGGACGCCAGCCTCATTGAGCAAACTGTAGCTAATGTGTTCGTGCACATTCAGATTCCTGGCTGGTTGTTTCACCAAACTGGTTTTGCCCGTGAATATCTGAAAGGAAAAGTGATGTAGGTTTCAGTGATAACTTGAGCGTTTGTTTAGATTATAATCGCAGCAGGCACTTCCAGGTCTAACGTCATTACATATCAATAAAAGTGCATGCCAAAGTTTACATTCTGTACATTGATCCGTAAAGAAAGATAAAAATTATTAACGCGGCGTCCTTGATGTTAAGAAGACAAGATAACAGCGAGTAGGTTGAAGTATATGCAAATTAGTCTGTCACAATAAAGCATGTAATGGTTAAATATAAATCTATGCTCGAAGGCCGAATGGCACTAAGCTGTGCGCAAATGCTCACAGCCTTGCGGCTTTTACATGCGTTCTGGCAATGGCACAATTCACTTTGTATGCAATAAAGTGAATTGTGTAACAGAGTGACACATTCCATTATCAGTTTAATGCTGATTCTTCAAATTTCAAAGTTAAGTACAGACGGCTATTCGCAAAATAATTACGTTTGAAATTTTAAAGCTATCGACTACACTATTCAACAAAGAATTGTTTTTTTTTTCTTTCAAGATATAATCTCTTATCGAAACGATCATCTTTGTTTTCATACATTTTTATGTTGAATATTTTTTTTTACTGATTATTATTTAATACGGGTAAATAAATATTGACTTTTTCGATCATGCAACGGGAGCTTATGCTTAATAATAATTTCTGTGAGTTGTAAAATTTGTCTTTATGTTTTTCTACCAGAAAACGGATTAGTCGAATACTAGTCGATGTAAATGGATCGATATTAAAACTAGTTGATATTTTTATTTTTCCTCGTCACAGGATTTTATTAGGACGTTAATTGTGCAGTTGCGAATATTTCTATGAGATTTCTATTATCTTTCGGTCAGTTCACATCGAATTGATGCAAAACTGAAAAGCACATATACTATGTATTCGATATAAAATTGAAGGTGCAGGGGGGACAAAAAGAACAGAGAAACCTAGTAGAAATATTCATAATTGCTCAATTAATATAAAAACAATTGTGACGAGGTTCAAAGATGGCAAAATTATCAAGTCCAGTATTCGATGGCGATCATTTATCGACGTCGATTCGATTAATTATTTTCGGATTTCAAACGATCCGATATTATTAGCCAGATCAATAGTCTTAAAACAGCAGTCTTGAAACCACAGCTGAGGACGTAACTAGCGGATATACTCCGCCAATTTTAGCTGTCATATTTGACGGAATGTATCAAGCGAGATATAAGTAGATAAACAAAAATAGAAATCTTCTAAACGCTCGAGTAAATCCTACTCTATACAGAATTTTAATTCATGATTTGCGGAAGGTATACCGAATCCTATCCGTACGGAGGGGTGAATTCCACGTCGAAACACCCCAAAAAACCACGTGTCTAGAGGACGTATTTAAAGACGTCCTTAAGACGTCATGACCCAGTGGACATAACAATTAACATTAACATTACATCAACATTATAATTCCCTACTCAACAACGCAACTGTCATCGCACTACACGTGTTACATTACACTTAGATTGCGTCGAGCAGAAAATTATAACGTTGACGTTATGTTATTATTAGTTAGCCGGCAATGTTTTCCAGGGCGCACGTTCGCACGTTTTTTTTTAAATCGAAGGCTCCTATCGCTGACGATAATTCGCACCTAATCTTGACAACCAGAACACGTGTGTTCGCTGGGGCGTCTCTTTGCCCGCCACAGCTCGCTGAAAATAAAAGTTTACATTCCGACGAGACGGAGAGCAGAGAGCGCAGATCGATCGCGCGACAATCGCCGATCGTCCTTTCACCCCATTCAAATCCATTCGTTCCATTCGACTCGGAACAAGTCCCATCGGGGGTGCGATCGTCATTGGGCCGGTAACGATCGTTTGACAAGTGTCCCCTTGCGCACGAACGAGCGGTAATTCAATTGAGAGATTGCCCACGGGAACGTCGAGGGGACGGCGCGAGGGGCGGTACTCCGGTCGGTTGCGTAACTGTCACGCCGATGTTCCGGAGGAAAATCCCCGAGACGGCATCTTCGAATCGCTCGCGACCCTGGCGCTCGATTTAGCAGACTACAGCTGTCCAATATGGCGATCGGCGACCTTCGCTCCGTCTCGCTCGCACTCGCTCGTCCCTCCCTCTCTCCCTCTTTTTCTCCTCTCGGCCGATCCGTATCAATCTCGGGACACCCAGCGCGTTCGCTTCAACGCGTTGGAGCGATTAACGTGCACGCGGAAAAATCCGCCGGCTTGACGTACCTTGGGACCGCTCAGTCGGCCGAGATTCTCCGCGAGTGAGACCGCCCGCGACAACATGGTAGCCATCTTTGCCTGAGTGACGGCCGTGGACTGCCAGGCGCGAGCTCCGTCCCCCTCGGGGTCCTCCCCCCCCCCACCCAGGCTTGACATTTCCCACGCGCAACATATGACGCAGGAAGCCTCACGCAGTGCGTGACGGTGCGTCGGTCGAGTGATCGGAAAGAAATCCTGACTAAGCTCCGATTAACTTAATCGGAGATTAATTTGCTGAAAAGCAAATTTGCAGCTAAACTGTGCTTTCCGTGTTTTTTTCTTCTTTTAGCTGACATCTAATTGTATTTTGTTTTCAATAAGCTTAGAACAGCTGCAAAGGATGAATTTTAAGTAATATCTATATTACCTTTTAATTTAAGTGGAGAATTCTTAATCTTTTTTGTTTATTTATATGTGAGAAGAAAGATTAGATTAGAAATAATAAATTGTGTATTTAGAAACTTTGCTTCAAGTGATCTTATCCAGTTGAACTAACACATTTATAACTAGTGATTAACTTATACTTATTTTATTAATATGGAGAAATTATTTAAATAAGTATAAGTTTTTACTAAAATAAGTATAAGAATTTATATTAATTTAGAATTATAATCTTTTGTCATAATATGTAGAAAAAAAGTTTGACTAGAGACAATTTTATGATTGGAAACTATGTGATTCTGCTAATCGATTAACAAGTGATCAGAATTAAGTTTAAAAATGAAGAACGTCGAACAGAAACTCTCACATCTCGCGAAAAAGAAAGCCAGAGGAATCGCCTCTTTATCTCTAATTAAATTATCATTCTGTGATATTCTTAAAAGTTATGAATCACCAACATCTTGCCGTTCGTGTGTGATAGAAAAATCAATCACTTACACACCTTTTGCATATACACATGTATAAAAAGATATATTTCGTGGACGTACAAAATATTTTATAAATTTTTCCACAGAGGTGTTAGTTTTTTTACTTTTTCAGAAATCCTTCCTCTTCGACGATTTGGCACTAAAAGTGATATCTAAATCCGAAGACTTGGCAATATTCATCATTGATGCCAGCTTGACAGATGTCTCGGCCGCTTGAGCGAAATCATCCACGGAAATTACCTTTAGCTTGGCGTCTAGTATCAATTGTTTAGCTTTAGCCACATTAGTACCCTGCAAAGAAACAGATGGATTACTGAAAAAAAAGAGAAAAATGATATAAGGCTAATATATAACTTAAAAATGGTTACCTGTAATCGCGCGATTATGGGCACCTTCAGATCCAATTGTTTCGTAGCGTCTATGATCCCTTGGGCGATTATGTCGCATCTCATTATGCCACCGAAAATATTGACCAAGATAGCTTCCACCTACAATACCATTGACATATCAATTCTTCGCATCGCTTCAGTCGGTTTTTACATCGTTGATTACATTCGGGTCTGAAGATAGTATCTTGAAGCCTTCCGTCACCGTCTCGGTCGTAGCGGTGCCACCGACATCCAAGAAATTCGCTGGCGCACCGCCGTAGAGTTTTATGATGTCCATGGTGGCCATCGCCAGGCCGGCCCCGTTCACCATGCAGCCGATATTCCCGTCGAGAGCTATGTAATTCAAGTTGTACTTCTCCGCCTCGACTTCCTTCGGGTCCATCTGGGTCGTGTCCTTGAGCGCAAACAGCTCCTTCTGCCGAAAATCGGCACTGTCGTCGAATTTACATTTGCAGTCCAGAGCGTAATCTACGGCACATATAACACCGTTTAGTTTCATTCTATCGAAATACTACCATGCGCTCTTGCTTCTCGTATCTTATCTCATTCATTGTCAGCGTACATTCGCCACAGATGTCTTCCGCGAACGGATTGATCTCGAGCAGCAGCGCGTCCTTCTCGACAAATAATTCGTAGAGATTAGAGGCGACAAGCGAGGCAATCTCCTTGCTGTGCCCTGTAAGTCCCAGTTTATCGGCGATGCTGTTTGCCTGCTCGGGCGTTAAACCTTTTCTTACGTCGATCGGCATGTACGCTACAGCCTCAGGATTCGCTGCGGCGACGTCCTCGATGTTCACCCCGCCTTGCTTGGAGACGATTATCACAGGCCCCTTGGGAAACATAAATTTAGATCAAGCTGTTCCTGATGGAAAAGCTACAGAAGCAACTTATAGTTGTGACTCACGTCGAAGGTACGTTCCAACATCACCGCCATGTAATACTCTTTACGTGGAAACATACGTGCTGTTACCATCACCGAATTGCATATCTTTCCAGCCGCACCCGTTTGTTTAGTCACGAGCACCTTGCCGATCATGCTGTCTGCCAATTCCTTCACCTGCTCGACGCTGCAACGGAAGAGATGTTTGTTTCTCGGTTTCCTCTAATGTGACCATGATTCTGTTCACGACTGACTCTTTTCTCACGTACTCACGTGTCACACATTTCAACGCCACTGACATTGCTACCCTTAAACTGTCCCTTTGCTCTGCCTCCAGCCAAAACCTGTGCTTTCAGCACAAGATCCTTTGTCTTCAGATTCTTGGCCAGACTGGCGGCTTCATCGGACGTCTTCGCCACCCAGAAAGGAGGGGTAGGAATGCCGGCTTCCTTCAATAAGCCGTACGCGATGTGCTCATGCACCTCTAGATTTCGCACCAGTTGTTTAATAACTGGAGCTTTGTGCACCAACAGCTGCAGAAAACAATGTCATACGTAAAAAATATTCACAGTTTTATGTACAAATAATTTAATCTTATATTCAATAATAAAGTAACTTGTCTTCTACCATTACCTGTCTGTTTATTCTTCGAGCACATATTCCCACTGAAGATATCATGAATGACATGATGACAAGCCCAATTTGAATATACTACTAAATATAATGTATACCGCTACACATGCACATACATTGTCACCAGCAATATTCACGCTTCTTGTTATCCATAAATTGGATTTATTTCATTTACAATTCCGAGAGAATTTTTACTACATAAATCTTAGTTCACTTACGAGACGAGAGAATCCGTCATCACGACTGACACTGAGACTAGCCGAGTAGGCGATGTATATTATGCTTACTTTTTTTTTATCATAACAGCGATAAGTGCCACCGCCATTCATCTCGGACGATACTTCATTCGAGTTCATATGCTTTCTCGTGTTAAAAATATCTTCGTTTTTTCAAATAGATTTCCATAACTGCGTCATATTCAGCACTTATTATCACTTCTTGAGGAAAGCGGTTTTTAAAGCTTACGATTTATAAACCTATGATATGATTACAAATATGCATTTTCGTGAGAATGAACAATACAATGAATAAATCAATGATATAAAACAAAGTCAGAATTATGTATAATAGAAATGTAAAATTTATTTCAAAAGTTGAATGAAATGTGTTGGAAAAAAGCTCGTAATCTTTGTTCATTCAAATAACTTCCAATTATATGAAATATGGTATATACACGTTTAATATTAACGTGAGTTTAATTAGTACGTTAGTAATTAAACTCACGTTTAATAGTAATAATAGTTTTAACAGTGTAGTTTCAATAGTAATTGAAAAAAATCTACTTTGATACAAATATATAATATTACATCTATCTACTAGACAAACTTATATAATTGAATCAAAAGACAAAAATTAATTTGATCTCCTATCTGCATAGATTTATTCTATCGTTGTACAATCTCGCAATTTAAGTCTAAATCAAGATTTTTTTAAAAATGAAAAATGCAATATACATATGTAAATTACAAGTTTCACGTGTATGCATTATGAAAATATCTCACGCTTATATATTAAAGATAATTTAAAGTGTAACATGATTTTAAAAAGATGAATAACTAATTATCAAGATTCGTATATTTCACAAAGCAAAAAGAAAAGTACATTTGGAAAGTACGCTCTCTATCTATACATAAATATGTAATTATACTAATCTTCTTTCACACTAAATGTCAAAATTTCAATAAATTATCCTTGAAGACAACTGCTACATATATTTAAACATCTTTCTTCATGTACATTTTATGTTAAATATATATGTATTGAGTACTAAAGATTTTACAAAGTTATTGCACGATGAAAAATGAGATTTCTGCCTTTAATCGTGCCATAAATAAGAATCACTCTTTTTATTCTATCCACGCATACTATCATATATTCCAGATGAAGTGTGTTTTACCATCTATTGTAATATTCTTTAAAAATAATTTGTACATTAATGATGTTTAAATGTAAAGAAGTAATATTTCAAGTAAACTATATTTGCAATTTCAAGTGCAATTGGGGCAAACGAAAAGATTTGTGAAGTCATTGTGTTAATTAATGTATTGTAGTGATTTGACATTAATAATACTCGCGTACTTAGTAAAAGGAAAACAATAGGATTTTGTCTACTTTGTTAAAAACAAAAGTTTTTTTTATTTTTAACGTTACGGATAAATTATCAACAGATCGTTGATATTAAGTCAAATTTGCGACGCTGCTACTTAAGGTCTAAATCGATCGTTGAGAGTTCGTCCTGTAACGCCGAGATTCCCCGATAGGCTGTACATAACTTCGCTGAAACTACGATCGTCGATGTCTCCGCTGGAATCGGACGTGGTCGTGTTATACGTACGCGAGCGTGATCGTGATCTTGATCTCGAGCGCTGTCGGCCGAATAATGGTGCTCGGCCAACCTGGAATTTCAAATTAAAGTCAATAACCATTCGAAGAAAAGATCGAAGACTGAAATAAAAGTCAAAGAGAAAAAATAAAAATATACTTTGAAAAGTTTTAAGCAAAAAATGTATACCATATTTAAACTCTGCGCGTTTTGCCTGTACGGAGATCGTCCTCTGGGTATTTGTCGTGGGCTAGTGATGGTCGCGGGCTGTCGGCTCTGCGTGAAGGTGAGTGGTCGCTGACGCGTAGGTATGTATTCGCTTCCCAATGTGCACATGAAATTGACATTCGGAGTAGGGGTCAATCGAGCAGAACTGCAACATATCATATTCTCTTTACAAAGGAAAAATTAGTTTTCGTTTTCATTATTAAAATTATCGATAAACTTAAATATAAAGGAAAAAGATTGTATATAAAAATTATAATTTAAAATACTAGAAAAAGATACTAAATTTGTATATGAAGCTATATATATATATATATATATATATATATATATATATATATATATAGAGCTTCATATACAAATTTAATATCTTTTATCTCTCATATATATATATATATATATATATATATATATATATATATATATATATATATATATGAGAGAAAGATTCATATTTCTTTACAATTTGATCATATAAAGAGTAGTCAGTCTAACGAATTAATTTGACATGATATATAAAGAATCATCTACTTCATTCTTATCAATTTCTGTTCGTATTGCGCCCGTCTCTGTGCACGAGCTATCTGATCGGATCGCAATCCGCCGGTTGTGAAGCGACGTTGCGACGTTAGTATCTGTTGCCTTCCTAAAGTTCTCGGCTGCATCGAGAGTAGACCGGTTTTCTGACCTGTTTGTGCCATCTGCAATAATTTACATGTCATCAATAATTCACAAGTTACTTTCATTAAACATTCGTCATGCATGCATCGAGGTATTAACTCACTCTGAATTGATTCTGCAAGTTTAATCTCTGATTCTGTCTCTGTAGTAGCAGCTGCTTCGCTCGTTTCACGCGATTTCGATAGGCAATCTGAGCGGGGCTCTGATAGCCCAGACGATTATAGACAGAATTTGGATCTCGCAGATTGGGCAAGCTACTCGTTCGCTTCAGCGGACTTTTGTTGTTCGTGAAGAAACCGCCCTGATTGTACGTCAGGTTTGTACGGCTTCGGTTGCGAGTCAAGTTAAATCTGTTGCCTCTGCCACGGCGCACATTGAACGCGCCTCCTCTCGCATTGTTCGCCTTCTGCTGATTCAAGCTCAAGTTGCTGCGCGACCTCGTGAGATTGCCACTCTTCCTGAAGCGATTTCTAGCGAAATTACCACGTGCGGTATTCGCGGTATTCGTGTTGCGGTGCCAGGTCTGTTGCTGCTGTTTCTTCAGGGTGACTCCGACATTACGCTTGATTCTCGCACCTCTTCCTCTAAATCCACTCCGGCCACGTACAGCACCGCGATTGCGCTTGGCGCCGCTGTTTTTTCCGTTAGTCGCTGCATTTTTTTTTCTCCTCTCCATCTTTATGATTTCATCTTAAAAGGAAGAAAACGCGCATCATTTAATAAGCGTACGGCACGGCAAACGTACGATGTAGTGGGATCTAATCTTTGTGAGAGAAACTTTTTTTAAGGCGAGACACTTAGACTAGATCCTGGCACAGATGATTGCAGCATGGAGAGCGATTTCTCCAGTAAAATATCGGTTTATCATTTAGAATAGATCATTTCGGCATGTATTCCGCCAAAGAAATTGCTGAGAAGAAATATCGTATTCTCAAAAACCTTTGCCTGCAAAGATTTCTGGAAACAGTATGTATATAATGCAATCCTTGCGGATATGTTCTTGTATCATGACATATATTTTTCAAATTATAACAGAATTAAACGTTGAAAAGTTCTGATCATTAAATTAACATAATTTATGCAATTATTTTTCTTTTAATTTCATATAAAATCATAAACAAGAGTTTATACTAAATTAAATATCAAGAATGTAAACTAATTCATAGATATCTGGAAAAAAAATTATAAAATATGCCAATTTTTCTAAATATTAAAATCCAATAATTTAATATAAAGTAAAATGTAGCTACAAGTTAAAATAAAATAACATTTCTCTTTATAATCTGCTTTCAAAATATATTTATAAAGTTTAATATATGCAATATAACTTTTATATTGTATTTTTTGACTTTCAATGTCAATTAATCTTTATCCCCGTTTGTCATTCATTGCTTTATAGATCACTTCAAAATTGTGTGCAATTAAAGAAAGAACGCTGGCTGAGTTAATGTTTCTTCGTTAATATGATGCCGCTTCTCAGGAATTTTACATTGCACTTCTTGTGAATTGTCTCTCTACTTTGTCCTCTTCCTTTCGTTACATTTACGAGATTTTCTTAAGAGCAAGTGATTCTTCTTGTGACGAGGCCTTCCATTCAATTGTTAATGTTAACCTCTGAATATTTCAGAAGATTTTCAAAGAGCCCATACAAACAATTGTCTTAGTGATCGACACAAATGAGCAACACATGAATATATATTCCTCCCCTGGGATTGTTTGCAAACATCGAGAATGATGCATCTCGTGCAATCTCTTTAGATCACATTATTGAAGCTTGCCTACAAGAGTACCTGCATTTTCGCGTATTGCCAGTATATTATATTAATACAAATATTATACTAATACATTATCAATAGACTGTAAATCGATTTGGAGTAATGGCCCACAGATCAAGAGATTTAATTCGCGTCTACAAGCCAACAGCATTTCTCTCATGCTCGTTGTAATGATAGGAGCGAAATAAAAATGAACTTAATCTCATCACTTCGCAGAGTGCTCTCATTACGAGTTTCTGATGAGATAACATCGCGACAGCATATCTCGATAGAGTTCTGTTTCCCCATACTTGGCATCCGCTCGGCGAGTGAGAGTTGCTTGCGATGCAATGGATAAAAATATAGGATTGCGCAAGTTTCACACGTGAAGAGAGAGCGTGATTTTTCGTGAGGGATGAGTCATCGTCGCGACGCTTGGCACAGCCATTCGAAATATCCTTTAACATCCAAAGCTGTTTTTTCTCTCAAAATGCACCGAAACGAGACCACATTTGAAACTCCTTATTGATGCTCCAATGATTTCTAATAAGAATCAATCGTCGGGAAAATTAGCAATGCATATAACGATGGATCGTGATCACGTGATACGTATTACGTCATCTATATCAGCAGCAGCATCCCACCGATGCAAATTTTGTTCCAATTTCTCTTCTTTAACTGGATAATTAACTAGATAGCTGGGGTCATTTGGTTATCGAATTCCATCCGTTGCAAGACCGCAATTTTCAAGATGTTGTTTAAAAATTGCATTCCAATGTGACGATGCACAGTTCAACAAATAATCTTTAACTGAAGGAAGATTGATTGTACATGTGTACATGTGTAACATTAACAATTACAACAAACAACTTCGTGCAACTACAAAATATTGTTGGAGTATATGCTGATGTAATATTTCATCCGTAAACAGAGCGATTCCAGATGTAAGACATTTCTAATGTTGCGGTTGATTTCCTTCTCTCAGTGTTTCGATTGAGTTTCTTGTTGCACAAGATGTCATAAACATTTTCTTCTTGCGACAAGAGGTAAAGAATTATAAACAATTGCAAGATACAATCATTTAAGGTAGATATGATATGGTTCTTCACATAAGATTCTGGAGTAGCTTCTTGCTCAAGTATTTTTGAACACTTGAGGTAAGCAATTACAATTATGAAATTATTTATACAATTATTTGAAGAATTAAATAGGGCTTCCTGGCGATATGAATTCTCAGGTTGTTCCTAATATATCACTCGTTTGCTAGATGTTGAGGCACTTATGCTTCTTACAGTTTCTTCCTGAGGCAAGCAACAGTTTCCAATCGCAAAATACATTTATTCGAAACAAATATAAGATAATGTGTGTCCTGGCATAAATTCTCAGATTATTTCCCTGATGTTTTGCTCGCGTTTCCAATTTCTTCCCAAGGCAAGCAATCGCAATTGTAACCATAAAACATGATTACTTGAAGCAAATACGAAATGTTCTGTATAATCTTGATACAAATTCCTGCATCGTATCCTGTTTGGCGGTGTTTGGATCACATTTCCTGGACATTGAGTTTCTGCACTTAGGTTTCCTGAATGCCGGATTCTCCCCGAGGCAAGCAACCACAATAGTGGAACACAATTATTTGAGGCAAACATTGTCTCGATGATTCTTCCCTTAAGAATCTGCCAGCACAAATCATCCTTGCTACTTTAACAATTTTCTCATCACACACAATCTGCTTCTAAACTCTCCTCTCTCCGTATATGATAAATAAATTCTGACCGTAGAATCGTTTGGCTCTCCCTTCCTTCCACCTCCTGACTGAAAGAGCAATCACGATCATCGAACAATACAAATAGCGACATACAAATATGTGAAGAACAAAACCTCGTGGACTCCCCTTTCTCCTACTATCTATCCCTTTCTTGAAGAACGTTCAAAAACGTTTCCTCCCTCGCGATCCCGCCTTAACGAACGAGCTCCAGCGTTCGGAGGTGGTTATCCCGTTGCCATTCCCCGACATTGCTCTTCACGCGAGGGAGGAGGGGGGAGGGGAAACGACGTCTTCCGTACGTAAAAGTGAAAAATAAATGCAGGTACCCTATACACACGTGCAAGCACGTACGCAGGTAAGCACGCCAATATGTGTATAATGTATTCCGACGCCATCTTGTCGATCCGTCGCCCAACACGAGGGAATAAGGATGCGACGTACGTCGCGGGCTCATCCGGGGTTACTGGCAAAACCGTTAAATTGTCGGGACTCTGGCGACTTACCGAGCGACATGTTCACTTTCGCATCAATCTCTGACATTTTTGCTCTCGGATGTTCTCGCTCTATGTTCTCGCTCTCTTTTCCTCTCTATATTTCTCTCTCTTTTTTTCTCTCTTTTACGTCTTCCACAAAATTTCCTGTGCCAAGATCTCGCACGTGCTCACGGCGTGACGCGCGATTATATTCGTCCAACCGAATTCTTCTTGTCCGCTGCGCGATTACGAACTCCGTTCGCGAACTATCAACAACACGAGACGAACGCAACGGGACAAACACGACACGAAACTGAAAGAAACGGCCGAGACTGACCGAAGACCGCCGGCGAAAACGTTCGATCGAGACGAAAATGGCCGATTCTACGCGTCTCGGGCCGTGAGCGTTCCGAACGCGCTGATTGGTTGTAAGATAGGGATTCGTGTGATCCGGGAAGCTTCTCAGCCAATCGGCTCATCCGACACGTTCGTCATAGTTTGACCAATCACAGTCGAGTTCTTCTCACACTTTAACTGTGATTGGTCAATTTCAGCTTCAAGCTTAGGTTGTGTTCAGATTCTCCACCCGGGTGCACTATAGTACTAGAAGTACTATAGCATACGTGACATGTACTATAACAACTTCTAGTGTTATAGTTACTTGGGTGGGGAATCTGAACGCAACTCAAAGGTGCCTTTTCATACTGACGCTCTATTTTGCGTCAAACGACATCACGTGACTAATATTGACCAATAGTGACACGTTTCTTTTGTCACGTGATATCGTCACCTCGTATTCGATTGGTCAACTTCTAACGGCTTGAGGCTTCCTACACTTATTGTATATCCGGGCTAAGTTTCACTGTAGACACCGCTTTAATAGCTGAAATTTAAATTTTGCGTAACTTAAAAGTATGCTTTCTAGTTCTAAGGAGATTAGAAAAAAATAAAGAGTAAGTTAAGCCGAGACTAAAATTAATCTACATTTATAGAAAAAACATGGGAATTAGAAAAGAATGACGAATGAAGAATACAGATGATTAATTTTAATCTCGGTTTGTATTTTAATTATGTTTTTCCAAGTTTTAGAATTAGGAAAACATTAAATGTTAATTAACCGAGATTAAAGTTAATTTGCATTGAGAAATGGACAGACGCTTTTTCTTAGAGATTTTCCTCTAATCAAAGTCTTTAAATTTGATCGATTCAAGATTAATTAGAACCTAGCAAATATCAACTTACGTCAGTGTAATTTCCCATTCAACGATGTAACTGTTTTAACAATATTATTATATTACGCTTATTGTTGTAAACGAAATTTTAATATTGATGTAATATTACTGTTGTTGGTGTATTTACTGGAAATTCTATCACCTTTTGTGTCAAGAGTTATATATATTATTCGGTTCAACTCTGATCTAAATAATTGAATAATCGATCTCTTTGACAATTTTTAACTACCTTCGCATCTTTTTTATAGATATAAATACATGATCAAAGAGTATACAGTGAATGTTAAAGATGTTGGAAACAACAATTCATGAAGAGATGTGTGAAGACACTTCAGATGATAAACATGATGTTCCATATGAAAGATTGAAGGACAATCCTATAGAAAGGTCTCAATTAATGCCAGATACTTCGTTTGCAGAGGTACGCTTTTCTTCTTTTCTCGAGTGAACTTTGACTCCAGAGATTGCTTCGACTAGAAATACCTCTTTTTTTTATTAAACTCTTAATGCTTCATCTCGTGCACGAAGAGCTGCTCCGGATGGAAGTCCTCCCCTCTTCAGGAGCAAAAACAGCGAATTATCGACAGCAATTGGGGAGGATATGCTTTGGATCTAGAGTTGTGGGAGGACAGCAGATCACCCGTGATTCAAATAAAGTCAGGCGATGTATTGTTGGATGACAGGGAGAGTTCCTGCTTTCTGTCGGACAGATTGATAGGCATCGGCTCATCCTTTCTGACGAGATCACCCGAAAATAGTCTCTACATTCTCAGCAAATGTATTTTGAAAAATAAGGTACTACCGGAAATTCCATACGTTAGATTTATTTGTATTTAATTCTGCTAATTTTTGCTCTCAACAAGCAAAAGCGTTAATCTATGCTAGCGGTTTGTCAGTAAATTCAAGCAGAATATCGGAAATTGATTTTACTGGGATTCATTTATTTGCTCTGCTGCTCTTTATTTTTCAGGGTCTCACGGACATCACCATGCTGCGGTATCATCAACACTTGCAATATATCGATATTGCCGGTAATAATATATCATGTTTGTCGCCTCTGAGCGGTCTTCGATATTTAATGTACTTAAACGCTTCACATAATGAAATTGAATACCTGTCGAACTTTACGCCTCCTTGGTATCTCACGTACGTAAATTTGTCTTACAATCATATGACGGACATCGGCGACCTGAGAAACTGTTGGAGCATCGTCAGATTAAACTTGTCTCATAACAACCTGGAAAACATCTCTGGCCTGGAAAATTTGAAGTAAATGCATATAATATTGTACCCTGATATGTGCGATATATCCACATTTGCAATCTGTTTCGTTTGTTTCAGACATTTACAGTACTTGAACTTGTCCTACAACCTCATCGAACGCATTGAAAACTTGGACGGTCTGAATATACGGGAATTAAATTTAGAAGGCAACTGCATAACGTCATTTAGATCCGTTATGCCCAGTCGTGGCATAAATACATTACTCGATCTGCGAATAATCCTCTTGGGCTATAATAAACTGTCGACTTTGAGCTTTTTCAAAGTTCGTTGCAAAGGAGCGGATTGCATGCGAAAGTATAATTCATAATTTCCATTTTAATTACAAATTTTTTTTTTTAGGATGCATACAGTTTACGGTCCGTAGATCTGAAGTTCAATAGAATCACTGATCTATTGGAGGTATTCAATTTGGAGGGCTCGATATTTAAGGTCGATTTTAGGGGTAATACTTGCACGAAGTGGCCTAATTATCGAAACTTATTAATATCTTCCATACCAAGTGTTAAATTTATTGATGGTGTTGAGGTGTTTCCGGAAGAAAAGGTAGTTATGTAATAAAATAAAACCAATCTTATGTATTGCAACATAAGATTGGTGCAAAAAATTTGTTTCTTTCCAACTTTGTATTAAATAAAGTTAAAAAATTGGATTTCTTTGAAAGAATTGAAAAATTTGTCTGTAGACGAAAAAAATGGATATACATATATTGAAACCTGTAACATCAATTTTGCTTCCGTTCTGCTAGAAACTTGGTATTAGTTTAATTTTATTCGGCAACAACGCGAATCGTTTGTATAATATATAAAATTATAAAATTAATTTAATGTTATGCAATTATTGCATAATAGATAAAAAATTTTCCAGGTAATATCGACCATGCTGTTTGCCTCGCCGTTGGATTTAACAGCAGCCCGTAAAGTAGCCAAATTAATGTTACTGGAGCAATTAAACATCAGTAAAATAGACAATCACATTCAACCGTATGATGAGATCAGTCCTCCTCTGATGATACTCACAGGACCATCGGCGATGCAGAAAATGGCATTAGCCTTGCACGTAGCTCAAACAATTCCTGACAAAGTAATCTTTGCAAATCTTGCAATATTCCTTCTTGAAAAAAATGGCAAGATGCAATCTTGCAGATAAAATACTGCCATTGGCACACCACGAAAGAGATATGCGAAAACGATGACGAACGTAAAGCTTATATTCCTGTAAACAGAGAAGAATTTAACGATATGGCTCGGCGTGGTGAATTTTTAGTAATCCTGGATCTCTTGGGCGATAGTTACGGATTTCGTTAGTGTGATATGATTAATTTATGCGAAAATACTATCATATAACATAGAAACTATATTTCGTAGACTATATTTCATTTTGCAGATGTAAATCAGATTAGTCCATTGATATCCGAACATAAAATTGGGCTTACTCAAATGAATCTGTACGCAGTTACGGAAATTTCTAAACGATATCCGAACGTGAAGGCGATTTTGGTATTCACACAGAGCGTCGATCTTCACAGAAACTGGATACGAGAAAAATTTGACGTTTATACGTGGATTAAGGACAGTGTGGAAAATTTGTTGGCTGTTAAAATAGGCAAGCACCGAGAGAAAAACGAAACGGAAACTGCTTGTTGTATATTACATTTTATCAAAGAAATTCTGGATGAGGTTCTGTTTGAACTTAATTTTCTATTTTTATTTCAATGCGGTGTATCGTGAAATTCTACTGAGTATGCATGTATCGTTAGATAATGTACCGTCTTCCAATTTACGGCATCTCCGTGAGACCGCAAGGAAACGAGGTGACAACAACCAACATAATATTACAAGGCAAGACGATACCACCGAAAATCGTGCTGCAAAAGAGCGACGTAGCATTATTGGAAAAGAAACGTATTACGTTGACAGAAGCTAAGGATGGAAAACATATTATAAAATCGTTTGATCAATTGTCTGAGGAAAAAAGACAGGCCACAAAAGAATTAAAAGTACAAAGCATAATTTTAAATGGAATTTGAATCTCTTGCATTCGAATGTCTCATCGATGCACAGGTGTTATTGGATGAGAAATCGAATATTATTGTCGACGATGAAGAAACGATACGTGAAGAGCGCAGATCAAAGATGTTGCGACGTCGAACTACATTAGTGATGAATATACCTGACCATTGTGATAACGACGATCTCAGTGAATCGACGTCTTCCGAAGAAGCAACAGATATTGTACATGCTTTAAATATTTTTTCGGGAAAGAGTTATTAATCTTATTCTATACATTTTTTTCTATTATTTTGATCGATATGATAGATATATCATATAATTTACATATACTGTGGAACAGCAGTAATAAAAGTTGCTTGGTTCAAAAAAGGAGGTATCACAGTAGAACAAATTTTCATAAGCGTTCTATTATTATTCTCTTCTGTAAATATAATTTGTACATGTAGCAGCGAGAGGGGATAACGTACGAAGAAAAAGCAGAAATATTAAAAAATATCTACGTTGAACTTGTTATAAAAAGTAGGAAATTATATTTGGATTATCACGAGAGCCATCCTGGTTTCTTTACTTTAGTGGTAATACAGTGTTCTTATATCAATCTTAATTACATTTAATATATATATATATATACTGTAAATTATTATTCTGAATTACAGTTGCTTATGGATGATTACACGAAAGCTTTTGACTCATTAATAGATTTCATTCATGAGTCATGTACGAGTTTACCCTATAGGAAGTCAATCTTCTTATCAGAAATGGAGCATTTTAGACTCGTGGCAGTTCCTGATGCGCTTGAAAATATCGTTAATGAAATAAGGGAGTAAGTGTAACAAAATTCGGATAAAATCTTAAGTTTGCTTATCACAAAACAATTTTTTTCTGTTGTAGAAATTTATCAATAGCCAAACTCCAACGCAGAAGAATATTAAAATTGCAAGGAATCGGTTGCTTTTCATAAAATAATAATCGTGATTAATGCTGACGAAGCACAAATTAAAATGATAAATGAGGTATATACAATCTAAATATGTATACATAATATTTTTGATCAATAAAACTTATAAAGTTTGCCAAATATTTTAGAAACATTTTGAATAACGTATTTCAAGTTGCACATTTAGGCCAGTAAAATTAGATTTTATTTATATGTACACTCAAAAAACCATGTGAAATTTTATTACATTTCTTTAATATTTCCTTTCTCAGAATTTTTTTATTTATAAATATAATTTGAATATGCAAAAAATAGCGATTTAATTGAGCATGGAATAAATTTCTCGTCTTTTTTAATTAATAACAAATCAACAGATAAAATTCGTGAGGAAACAATTTAATATGTTGTACAGAAGGTTTCAATCTATCAATTTATATAACTTTCAACCTCTTGAATGGTTATTTGAGAGTCAAAGGCTAATTTTACTGGGCTAATTAGACTGTTTTTGGCATACAGGTATGCATTATACTGAAAATCCATAGTTTGTGCATCAAAATATATTAAATAAAACTTACCCGTTCCTAAACATGTATGTACATTACTAGTTATATAAAAACTATAATAAATTATATATTAAACCTATTTACGATGTCAGCAATATGGAACGAAAGATGCGTTGAAATAATAATTTAAAGTTACATTATATATACAGTGTCTGTATAATACTGCTTATTCCATTTGTAATATTTCATCTATATCTGAATCCAAATCAGAATACTTTATTTCATTTTTACGTTGAGCAATAGCAAGATCTTTCTCCTTCAGAGTTCGCGGAGCGGGCTGGGGATATACGTTGCCTTTCGTTTTTGGATTTGTAAGATTTTGCTTAGGACTGTCCAAGATCGAGCTTACGAGATTGGTCGAGTTTGACAGCTGATTTCCCGCATTATAATTTGTAAGATCCTGCGAGCTTGTATTGAATCGATAGATCGTTTCGACTGATCCTGCAGGTGGCTTCTTTGCTATACTTAGCTGAAAATAATAATTTATTACAATATTGTTTCAATATGCTAATTACATGTAGAACACAGTATATAATCTTACTTGTTCTTGTATCTTTTTTGATATTTCCGCGATTTTATCGCTCTGCGACGTTTTTAAAACAATGTTGCCTGTACTCATAGACTTCTCTTTCTGCAACGTGTATTCTCCTCTGTCAGCAAAGCTTAATAACAATAATGTGGATTAATTACACATTTTTACAAATATAAAGAATACAAATATAAAAAAATTACATCTTTAGTACCTTGAGAAACTCCAGTCATTGCTATTTATTTGATTCTTTCTTTGAATATTTTCCGGTATCATCGTATCATCATTTTTTTTCTCATCTAAATCAAACAAGACTTTTTTCTTTATCAAGCTACCGACTGAGCCACTCGTTGGTTTTAAAACACTTTTATTCTTCGGAGAAAGAACTAAATTGTCCTGCTGCATAATCGTACTATCCGAGTCATTATTTTCGGAAAATTTCGGCACTACCACCTGTTTCCTGCTAATCGGAGAACTCGCTTTACGCGCATTAGTATCCGATACAATTATTTTCATAGGTGAAATCTGTTTTATATCTTCTCGAGATTCAATGGAGCTCGCGGAGGAAATACTTCGAATTGTTTTCGAATGTGTCGGAGTCACTTTTGGACTGGCGTAAGTATCCGCACTTTTCTTCAATGGCGATTCACGCGTATTCTCATATACCTCGTCTTTATATTTTTTAGGAAGAAGTTCAATTTTTTCTTTTAAACGTAATTTTAACGGTGTTGTATTTTCCGTTTTCTGGACAGATGTATATTCTCCTGAGAAACAAAAGATTGTATGTTAACTGTGTATAATATATTAGAGATTTAATGTAGAAAACATACGATTACATACCACTGTCTTTGCTGAATGCTTTCCAAGCTTTCGATTTGACGTGAGTGACTAGCTTATCCAATGGAGAATTTTTCGTGAGTGTGGAATATCCTGATTCCTTATGATTCGCTGATATCCTTTGAAGAACATCTTCGAGTATTTTTTGTTTGATTTGATTGTACCGAACTAATTTCTTTGCATTAATATTTTGCTGATGCTTTATAATCTCCATTTTTTGCTTATACGTTGCCGCAGGTATTCCTTGCCATTCTGGATCGATTCCCAATTCTCTCAGCCGATTGTCAAACATACTTTGCACATCTTCCTGTATCGACATTTTCTTGGTGTTGAAAGGTTTAAATGAAGACGTTTCATATTTTTTTACTAAGTCATCGTCCGTTGTGACACTCTCACTATCGGTTCCCGATTCTGACATCGATGACAAAGATCCAGATTCCGTCACAGAACTTACACTACGTCTTTCTAAGAATTCAGATCTTTTACTGGTTTTTACATTGTCAGTATGTAACGTTTCTTTTTTCTCTTTGATACCTGTGTACTTTTTATTTACATCAATAGGATTCTCTTTGACGATAAAACTTTTATTTGTGCAATCATTTACTTTATTTACGTTATTTGGTTCATCATAATGCCTCGCATTATTTTTCGTTTTCTTAACGACTTCTGATTTATTTGATTTTTTCAGATTAGGTTTTACAGTCATACGTTCAACAGTTTTGCTGTCAGTAACTTTCTTATTATTCTTATTTTTTACAGTATTATCTTTACGAGGCACATATTCGGTTTGTGCCACGACTGATATCAATTTTTCACTGTAATCTTGACTAGAATTACTACAAATATCTTCAATGACCATTTCGACATTTTCAGTATTATTTAAACTCTTATAAGTTTTGCTTTCATTGTAATTGCTGTCGTGTTGTTTCACTGTTGTTAGTAAAGGAGATTTATGGAATTCTGCCGCGTTCTTTTCCTTAGTTTTGTGATTATTGATCTGTATTTGCGAATTACTGATCTCACGTGACAAGCTGTTTAATTGCTTTCTTTGTTCTACCAACATATTGGATTGATCCAAAGACTGTTTCTCTAAATCATGCACCTTAGATACATACTCAGATTTAATACGATCAGCTACTTGCTGAGTCACTTTCAATTCTGTGGTCAATTTCTCGATATCACGACGATGTTGGGCTTCCATGTCCTCTATCTTGGCTCTCCAATAATTCTCTTGCGTTTGTAACTTTACCTGCATATTTTCCATGCCTGGAGTCAACTGAAAAGATAATCTAATATAGATTTTTGTATTTTGCCTAGTCTCAGCAAAAATATGTAATAAAGACTGATTTCTTACTCTTTCAAGAAGCTGATTCCTTAAATTTTCAATCTCTTTTTCTTGTTGACTGATTAAAGTTTTCACATTTGTTTCTAGGATACTCTCATTTACAACATGATCCTTTTCCCTTAATGCCTGCAAAAAGAAGTTCCAAATAAGAAGTACACAAAGAGAATAAATTATGTAATTATTAACTTACGCGTATCTCGTTAAACAACATGTTCTTCAAACTTCCGATATCTTCTTGATATCTTCTTTGCTCTTGAAATCTATTCACCTTGTCAATGTCATATTCGTTTGTACTCATGTCTCTTGTATAATCCTTTCGCGTGTTATCTAGTAGTTTGTCAGATTCGTTTCTTATCACTCTTTCAGTTTGATTCAGCCTTTCCTTCAATGTTTTTATCTCATTGTGCAATTTCTCCGTTTCTGCTCGATAATGATCATGCACAGGAGAAGTGAGTATACCAGCATCTGATATGTACGAATGCTTGCGTGCTATGTGAGCATTTACGAATATAGCACGTACAAATGTTTTTGGACAATGTGGGCACTGCAAGAAACATTGCAATTAAGCAATCGTGATCAATGTATAACATGCAATTTATAATTTTCAATTTATCATTTATAATTTGTATAACCAACAGAAGTCAATTTATTATCAATAGAGTGCGTTTTATTTTGGATGATAAATCTATCTTAAAATTAATCTACCTTATAAACTTCTCCATTGGAGATTTCACCAACGCTCGTTTCAATCAATTTACGTTTCTCCCTGGATCTCTCCTTTAGATTTTTTACCATGTCTTCTAGAGCGGAGATTTCTTTCTTCATACTGACATTCTGCTCTATTTTCTGCCGTAACTCATCCTTTAGTATCACCACACTGTGATCCAGGTACTGTTTGCAATACAATAAATACTCGACTGACAGTTGCGCAAGTCTGAACAACTTAACGAAGCTAGAATCCAGGATCTTGACGTCATACTCGCTCTCCAGGCAATAATCTATTACATTATTGATATTCTGATCGATGGTTGAGAAATCTCTCTCCCGTATAACTCTGTCTATATCTATAGCACCTTGTGGTGAAGAAAAAGATAAGAAATTGTCAGTAAGTTTTGCAACAATAAATTCAATACATTTTGTGTGCAGCGACGTTTGACGTACCTATGCGATTCCAGTCAACCCGTACCCTAGACCCGTGCATGTTGAAGTAAAATCCTGATTCCCTGGCGAGCTTCGGGAAATCGTGGCACCAATTGGTGCCGGCTCGAAACGAGAATGCCATTATTTACAAATTTACTCGCACATCCCAATGCGGAGAAATCTTGGAGAAAGCTCTTCCAAGCTTCGTTTCCACCATTTGATCACATATTTACGAATCGCACGTGCTCGTGTGAAATCTCCGCCGCATAATTGCCCGCAATCGCCCGCGTGCAATCGCGTACGCGTTCATTTACAATTTGCAAGCGAGATAAACGGCAGGTGTCAACGCCGAAGTAAACATAAACAGATTTTAGCGTCGGCCGCGAGCGCCATCTGCAAGATCTTTCGGTAACTTCCGATGCTTTCCATCTAGGCTGCGTTCCGATATTTACCGCCAGTACTGAAAATCTATAGTGTATGTGACGCGAACTATAGATTTTCAGTACTGGCAGTGAATATCGAAACGCAGCCCTAGCAACACAAGTCGACACAAGCATCATTCTATCTTTTTTTAACATTCATAAATAACAAAGAACAATAGAATGGCACGTGTGTCGACTTTTGAACCTAGATGGAAAGCACCGTTCGTTCCAATTACTGGCTTTATGGAAAGATAAATTAACACAAACACAGCACCAGCATTACGCAATTCGAGATAAAACTCCTTCTCTCAATGGTCTTTCTCACCACGTCCTTGATCTCAAGTGCGCCGATCACTTTGCAAAAGTGGAGTTTATTAGAATCGAAGGATCCACTTGAAGAACTCTCGTTGTTTGTTTACGAAGTTTCTGAAAAATCGTTTCTGTTGTTTTACATACGAAACGCTGTACCTTGGAAAGACAATTTTTCAGAGAAAGAGAGAAAGATTTAATTAACTTTTCTTTTATAATATATTGAGTATTTCAATATTTGTTTATTTATTCGATAAATTTATTTAAATTAAATTTATTTATTAAAATTATTTAATTTATTATTAAATTTATTAAATATATTTATTATTAAATTTATTTAATTAAAATTAAATTTAATTAAAATATTATTTAATTAAAATTAAAATTAAATTTACTTATTTTTTCCCAAGGAACGCATCGCAGTTATTTTGACTAAAACATAATGTAAAGGTCAATGTGACGTGAAATTGACTTATGATTTTGGCTACGATGGGTTTGGCTACGATGGGTTACATCGCATCTTACATAACAACAAGTAGGACGCTTACATAAGATACATTCTTTTTAGACATTTTATCACACTAATTCCTCCCGTATCTATTTTCGTAATAAATTAAACGTTGCCGTAATGAATATGTCGGTAAATGTATGTGTGGGATGTGCGTGTGTGTGCGTGCACACGCGTATGTGTGCAGCTATGTATATAAAATCCCAACACGTGCCATTCACGAGGTAGTTATTTGAACGTGCTGCTCTTCAACAGAAGACGGTACCCTTTAACCCAAAAGAAGAAGAAGAGGGAGAAAACGAGGACGAGGACGAGGTAGCAGCATTGCAGTGGGGAATGATTGGAGATGCGGCGTAACGCGATTGAATGAGATAAACTATGTGTCGGCGTGATTGACGGCGTAATTTCATGATTTATTATATATCGAGATATGGACGCCACTAAGAAATTTGACAATCCAAATCCACGAGCTTCAGCGAATCCAATCAGTAAATTGTTCTTTTGGTGAGTGAAGAGTCTTTGCGCAGTTTTTCAATCGATCGGCTCGAAAACCTGAACGTACCACGTGTTTCGAATACTCGTATCAGCTATCTTCAAATTGATAATCGCAACAAATGAACAACAATCGCGTGCGATCGCGAGGAGACGTTATCAGTTTTTTGTGATTGATTCGCAGCGATACCTGACCAGACTCGTGTTTCAGATGCATTGTCAGATAATATTATGCAAGGCGATAAGTTAGATGGGAATATTACTATATTTTTCATATAATTAATAATATTATAATTAATAATTTATATTTATATTTATAATTTAATTTTGTTTTAATTCTTTTATATGATCATATTACAGATTTTTACATATATTATGGCTGTCAAGCTGCTGCTGCAAATATTTCAGCAATAGATATGTTGTCTTATCTATGGTTAATGAATCTCTCGCTCTTCACTAGTTGATAACTAACCCAAGGAGAACAGAAAATTAAAATAATGTCAAATGACCGAATTACGACTTATATATGACATTTTTTGGTCATAATTTAACTTCAATATAACGTCAGGTCAGGTCAGGTCAAATTGATCATTTTGACTTTCTTGTTCTCCTTGGACAACTTGTTTACTTTCTATTTTTTATGTATATATGTACTCGACATATATGTATTCGAACTTGAGTTTCAGGTGATATCCTGGATTATATATCATGCTGATATGGCACCTCCAATAACGCTTAGCATTTAACAGAATGTCTGATAACTAGATTTACACAGCAGATTTACTCAGCAAATACCAATTAATGTAGCATCAATATTATATTTCCCACTCAATAATATAATGCGTGTGTTGTTATGTCACAGTTACATTGTTGAGTGAAAATTATAACATTGATGTTAATTGGGAATTTGCTGAATATGTTAAAACACATATCTATCTTACAAAAGTAAATGCAATCTCGTATAAACATGCTGCATAGATTGCAATTTATCTGATTCTACATGCTCCAAAGCATTCTTCTTCTCCTTCCTTTTTTATTTATAAAAGGAAGACAAAAAACGCTTCAAAGTATTTGTAATATAAAGTGAGGGACCGTAGCTATAATTTCTTATTATTTCTTATTATGTTCAGGTGGCTGGTGGATATATTCCGGTATGGGAGGAACCATGACTTGGAAATGAAAGATGTTTACAATGTTATGCCAGCTGACGAGAGTGAACTTTTGGGAGACAAACTGGAAGAGTAAATAATCTTAATCTTAAGATGAATTCGTGTGTTAGGATCGCATCGATGATCAGCTTAGCCGTAATAAATCATTGATAATATCATCGTCGTTTTTCTAATACATAGGTACTTTCAGGAATTGGAACAAAGAAGTGCATACGGCTAAGAAGGACGGCAGGAAACCGAAGTTTCTCACAGCTTTGAAAAAGACGTTTATGTGGTCATCTTTTTATTATGGAGGATGGATTTTTTTCCTTACTTGTGTTTTGAGGTAGATATTATTTTAGATATTACTTAGATGACATAATTGTCGTGTTATGACAACATGTGTTCTTAAAAATACGTTTTGCAGAATCTTGGAAACATATATTTTCGGCCTGTTCATTTGGCATTTCGATCCAAGAGTCACATCTACCGACAAAGAAATATATCTCTATGGATTTTGTATGATTTCATTAACAATATTGTCGGTTATAGTAATTCATCATTCGATTCTAGGCTTAATGGAAATTGGAATGCGAGTGAGAGTAGCAGGCTCCTCTTTAATGTACAGGAAGGTATTTAGCTTAGTTAACATGCTACAAAAGTCTTTCGTATATCCTAAGGATCTCTTTAACTCTAGGTATTTCTTTAACTTTAAGTTTTCTTTTTAGATATTACGCTTATCTAGCTCTACCACCACCACTCCAGGACAAATTATTAATCTGTTGGCAAACGACATGTCAAAATTTGAAAACCTGTTTGTAGTATTACATTATACTTGGATCCTGCCTATACAAACAATTATTATTACACTACTGATATGGCAAAGCGTCGGCGTCGCTTCGTTAGCCGGTGTAATTCTCATTATAATTCAAACTATTCCTCTTCAAGGTAACTTACAGTTAACTCACAACGTATACGTATGTCGAACAATTAAGTTACTAATTTTACATACTTTGTAGGATACATAGGTAGATGGATTTCGAAGTTGCGTTCAAAAATCGCAATAAAAACCGACGAGAGAATTCGTTTGATGTCCGAAATAATCAGGGGCATACAAGTTATTAAAATGTATACTTGGGAGAAACCATTCGAGAAACTAGTTAATCATGCAAGAAAGTTTGTACTTATTTCAATCTCATTGTTATCACGAAGAAATTTAATATGATAATCGCATCATTTTGTCTAGATACGAAATCGATGTTCTCACGCTGAGGTCGTATCTAAATGGTTTTACCTTTGCCACATTTGTATTCACGGAAAGAACAACGTTATTCTTTACTATTATGACTTATGTACTTTATGGATATTCTATATCTGCCGATAAAGTATTCTCAATGGCACGCTATTTTAATATGCTTCAACTTACCATGGCGATACTGTATCCTATAGCTGTAGCAGCTGCTGCCGAGGCAGCTGTTTCCATAAAGAGAATCGAGGTAGAGATTAACTTATCAAGCTAAAAAAGATCGACTCCAAAGTTAAAAAAATCAAACATTGTAAATCAATCAATGATTACATGTTTATATTTATATAATTATTGTATCAATTGTATTAATATTGAGATATCTTAATATTTCAATATGTTAAAATGGTAATTTACCGTCGAATATATTGATTGAATTAGTACTTATCATAGTAGATAAAAGTCGTTAAACATTTATGAGTCATGTAATGAGTCAATAATTAGCTTGTATGTTTTTAATAGAACTTTCTGTTATTGAACGAAAATGCACTGACACAGTTCTCATTAACTACTAAAGAACCAAATATTATATTGAAAAACGTTAGCGCTTCATGGACAACCACTTCAATTGTAAACACGTTACATAATATCAACATGGAAATTAAAGAGAGGAAACTTTATGCTATTGTTGGTCCTGTAGGCGCAGGAAAGGTATTTTTCTACATCTCTATTGAATGTTTTGCGTATAATATTTTGTATAGAGTGAATATTTAATATTTATAACCTCCTTAACTTTCAGAGTTCTTTCCTCCAAACGATTTTAGGCGAACTGAAATCATCACAAGGGCAAATACACATAGACGGCAAAATATCATATGCTAGTCAAGAACCTTGGCTATTTGCAGGCACGGTACAAAGTAACATTTTGTTTGGTCAACCTTATGATAAAGATAGATATGAGAATATTGTAAATGTATGCGCTCTTGCGAAAGATTTTGAACAACTTCCATATGGCGATAAGACATTAGTCGGTGATAGAGGTACAGCACTCAGTGGTGGACAGCGTGCAAGAATTAATCTAGCAAGGTAAATTTTGCAGTGTTCTATATCCTAAAATAAGTATTTTATATTTTAAAATGATTTGTGTGCTGTTCACAGAGCTGTCTACAGAGACGTTGATATTTATCTGTTTGATGATCCTTTATCAGCTGTTGACACTCACGTTGGTAGACACTTATTTGACGAGTGCATGAATAATTATTTGCAAAACAAAATAAGAATTCTCGTGACTCATCAATTGCAATACTTAAAACAATGCGACTATATCGTTATTCTTAATAATGTATGTAAAATATGTTACACACACACATATATATATATATATATATATATATATATATATGTAATTTATGAATATACTTATATTATTATTATATAAGTATATAAAATCTAATAAGTATATAAATCTAATTACGTGGATTTTTTCGAAAAGGGTCAAATTGAAGATGAAGGCACGTTTATGGCTCTTCAAGAAAAACACGTGACCTTTTTGGAAATATTAAAAAGAGACGAAGAAACTAACGAAAAGGCAAACGAATCATTAAAAATTAATCCAAATCCTACATCTGTCATAAAAATTAAAGACGATAATTTTGATGATGAAAACACAGAGGAAGCCGAGCCTCAAGAAACTGAAGAACTTTTGGTTAAAGGAAAATTATCGAAATTGCTTTATTGGAAGTATTTTCGTAGTGGTAGTTCGATAATTATGATTGCTAGTTTTTTGTTTTGTCTAATTTTGGCACAAATCGGAAATAATGGTTGTGACTACTGGGTCGGTTATTGGTAAGTCTCTACGAGGAAGAATCTATTTCCAACTAAATTTTACAAATAAATTTTACGATGCAGGACGAGACAGGAGGAAATACGTATTTATCACGAACGACATTCTAATGCAACGAACTTAACAATGCTTTCTTCCATGTCGAGATCTGCTAGGCAAATAGAAAATACGTCACAGATTAATAATTGGTCCACTGAAACGATTACAGACTATGATGGGAACGATGTATTTAATGATACTATAATGTCACAAAATTTTAGTTTGAATAACAGTTAGTATTTCTTATTTTCTATAATATATCTCATATTACAATTATCGTAGATATTTTGCTACTTTATTTCAAATTAAAATTAGATTAAAATTATAGACAGGGATGTGTATCATTTCGACACGAATACAGCTTTATGGATTTATGGAGGTTTCATCATTATCAGTGTTGTGGTAACGACGATGCGAAATTTAATTTTCTTTAAGATATGTATGAACGCCAGCAAGAATTTACATAACTTCATGTTCTCGTCCGTACTTAAAGCGCCAATGTCGTTCTTTGATAATAATCCATCCGGTAAGTGTGTTTGATTATGTAACGAGTGCTTGTGTAACGTAACGAGATGCAAATAGATAAAAATTTCACTTTTCTAGGTCGTATTTTAAATCGCTTTTCAAAGGATATTGGTGCAGTGGATGAAATATTGCCCTCTATAATGGCACTATCCATTCAAGCGTTTATGGTGATGGTTGGAATTCTAGTACAAGTTTTTATTATCAACTGGTGGATGATATTCGCTGTGATCGTTATGTTTATTTTATTTGACATGATCAGAAAAATTTACCTTCCACTAGCGCAAACTACGAAACGACTAGAAGGAATTGGTAAATTATTAATCTTTTCTTTCCAGACAAGTAGCTACCTTTTGTGCTCAAAATCAAGATTTATTTAAATTTTCAGCGAAAAGTCCCATCTTCTCACATGTAAACTCCACTTTATCGGGTTTGTCGACGATACGTTCTAGCGGTGCCCAGGAGATGATTCGCAAACAATTTGACGAACATCAAGATTTACACACTAGCATTTGTTCACTAAATCTCACAACTGGTACAATGTTCGGCTTTATGCTGGATGCAGTATCTCTTGCATTCATTAGCTTCGTTACGTTTAGTTTTGTTATATTAGATCATGGTAATTCTTTGTTACAACTATTAATTATAGTGCTATCAATTATAGTCCATGATAAAAGAATGTCTACATACTTTTGCCAGGAGACACTTTCGCTGGGAATGTCGGTTTAGCAATCTCACAAGTACTCATTTTGTGCAATATGGTGCAACATGGAATACGTCAAGCCGCCGAGACGATCACGCAGATGACGAGCGTAGAGAGAATAATGCAATTCGCTGAGCTCGAGAAAGAGGGCCCGTTCGAAAGTAATCCCACGGATAAACCTTCGAGCAATTGGCCTTCTAAGGGAGAAATTAAGTTCGATCGTGTTTATCTTCGATACTCTGAATCCGAGCCTGTCCTCAAATCTCTAAGTTTCATTATTAAATCTGGCACAAAAGTAATTACTAACGTGTTTGTACAAATAAAAAACTTACTTTTAAGTAATCCTAAGCCATTCGAATAACATTCTAAATTATTCTAAACTCTCGTTTTATATAATTCTTCAGGTTGGAATCGTAGGTCGTACCGGAGCCGGGAAGTCGTCTCTGATCTCCGCCTTGTTTCACATGGCGAAACTCGACGGTACTATCTACATCGATAACATCGACACGAAGAAGATCGGTCTTCACGATTTGAGGAGCAAAATTTCCATAATACCACAAGAACCGATATTATTCTCTGCTACGCTTCGGGATAATCTCGACCCTTTTCATAAATTCCAAGATGCCGATCTATGGAGCGCCTTGGAAGAAGTGAAATTAAAGCACATGGTAGACTCCTTGGACTGTCGCATCGAGCAGGACGGCAGCAACTTCAGCGTCGGGCAGCGACAGCTGATTTGTCTAGCGCGTGCGATTTTACAGGACAATAAAATACTTGTACTTGACGAAGCTACTGCCAATGTGGATCCTACGACAGACGCGCTCATACAAACCACGTTACGAAAGAAGTTCAGGAACTGTACGGTATTGACAATAGCGCACAGATTAAACACGATAATAGATAGCGATAAGGTACTGGTAATGGATGAAGGTCAAGTGTTAGAATTCGATCATCCACATATCTTGTTACAAAACGAACAAGGTCGCTTCAGTAGTATGGTTCAAGAAATTGGAAGAGCAATGACCGAACAATTTAAACAATCTACTAAAGAGGTAAATCCATCCATTGCTATATTATGTGATAAAGATAGAATAAAAAGAAGTTAAAAAGATATTTATTTAATAAAGATTTCGTTTACAGGCTTATGAACAACAGCAAGACTGACGTGATTGTCTCTGAAAATATACATATATATAATATATATGTACATATGATATACATACGTATACATACATATATGATATACGTACGTAATATATACATATATTATATATGTATATTACATATTATGTTATATATATATGGAAATATATATATAACAACGTGTCTCTGTATTAACGAAAGAACAACTTTTAGGCTAAAGAACTTATCCTTTTTTTTTACTTAATTTTTATTCAATTTTCATTCGTTTTTATTGTATTTCCCATAGCAATATTTTTAATGATAACTCACTAGATTTCAGTACTTATTTTAAATAATTCGTACTTATCTTAAATAATTTGTACTTATTTTAAATAATTTTTAGAAAAATTTGTATAAATGTCTCCGTGTTGGAAAATATTAATATTTACCATATTTGCTAGTTATTTAAACCTTTATTACAATATTATTACAATGTTAAACTTTTGGAAACAAGAAAGAAAGTGATTTGTTACTTTTGGAAACAAGAAAGAAAGTGATTTGTTACTTTTTGATATTCAAATGATAACAACACAATTTTGATATACTTTTACATGTACTTTTCGACTATATATATATTGGGAAAACCAATCTGAACAGAAGTTTAACATTTCTATCTATCCTTGTTTGTACAAAATATGATTGTGTAAGATGATTTCCACGAAATACACACAGTGTTTAGTGGAATGACACATGGTCAATTTTGTGTGAGCGCGGAGTAATTGAAGGATTCGATCCTAGCCCTCATCTTGTATGTACCTTGATAAGGAACTGAGAAGGATTCTGTGCATTAAAAGAAATTTGATTACATATATATTCGATACGTATCGACCTTGTTTTTCTTATTGTAATACAACATAATCAGCGTATGTGTAAAATGTACAGACAAGGACAGATACATATTAAGGACAACAATCAGTTGTATGTTCGAAAGCCGTCCCAGTATATATGTTCAAAGCTTATACTAAGCTTATAATAACGAGATTAAAAGAAATTATAAAAGGTACCTTTTTAATGATTGAGATTTTATATAATATGTAAGCAGAATATACTGTTCAGTAGAAAGAGATATGTCAACATGTCACAACCTTGCCATCTTAGCCATACTTCCTCGAGTATCCTTTAAAAATATCAAATCAGCTGCACCACGCCAGATTTAACCAAGTGTGCTACAGCACTGTACTGAATAATATGCTGCGAACCTTCGTCGAAGTCTATTTCCTCATTCAGCATACCAGGCAGGACTATTCCAGTGACCCTCCGATTGGCACGCAGGAACACGTGTGCCTGCAGATTTGGTTTGACGGTAAACTTGTTCGCCTCAAATCGCTGAAAGTTAAGCGGCATGTGTTGCAACGCCACCGTCTTAAACAGTGTTTCCAGATTGGCCAGGTACTCCTTAGCGAAGCGCATCTCGCCTGGCGTCAGGTAGATCTCCTCTGGACTCCTGTTTGCCTCCTCCGATAGAATATGGATCGTGTATCGTTCAATCTTTTCCAGACGTATTCGCAGATAGCTGCTAATCACATATTTGATCCGATCGAGCTCCATTCGGTGGACTAGCGCTCGCAGATCACCTTTATCTAACCTCTTAATGTTCTCCTCCATGTGTGCGATCTGCTGCAGCATGCAGTCCACCAGGTCGGATTGATGCGGCAGGATCTCCGGCGCGAATCTTTCGTTCATCCAGGCGTTTTCGATCTCCTGGAGCACCGTCTGCGCCGTCAGCTCCCCGGCGTCATCCTCGTCGTCCAGCAGACTATCCTCGAGCCTCTCTTCCATGGCTGTTGGTTATATTATCCGTTAAAAATATTCACGTGCGGGAAAAATGCATTTTGTTCCTTTTTTTTTTAGGTACCTGTCGTGTCGATCTTCGTCGAGAATATTTGCCGTTGATCAATTGACAAATCATCACGATGCTATCGCCGATCCATCGTACGCATGTAGTCAACCGCTACATTCTGGAGCCATTTTGAATCGCCTTTGAATTTCCCACGTGATTGTCTCGAAGTTGTTTATTTCGATTTTATTATCGATCGCGTTTGAATTTGACCGCGCGGCGTCTTGTTCGAAGAATCGACGAGTTCTATTCATATATAAATATTGTATAATTAATATTTATATTCTAATTGTTTTACATAATTATATATATTAATTCATAATGTATAAATGACCCATACGGCACAGAAATATTGCAGCAATAATAATAAAATGTCCAATGATAAAATTATCGAAATATTGCAATGTAATATAATGCTTTATAATGCATAATAATTGGTATTTTACATTTTAACAATCTGTGGGATATGTATTAATGCCAGACACTAAAAATATTATGAACAAATATTATAAACAAACTTACAATGCGCTATTTAATGTATTTTCTGCGTGTGCGCGCGCGCGTGCACATAGTATTATGTACACACACATATATTAGATGTACAACTTTGCTTCCGTCGTTTTCCTATAGATGACTTTAGCGGTAAGTGGTGGTATAAATAAATAGATTATATATATTATACATTTTTTTATCTAATATATCCCTAAAATCATTTATTCATAAAAAGATATATAATTAAAAGATAACTATAATTAAAAAATAATATATAACAATTATTCTTATTATAATTATTAAGGTGATATTTCTATCTAATCTATTTTTGAAATTTAACAAAGATTTATAATTAAAAAATAACACATAACAATTATTATTCTTATTAGAATTATTAGTGTTAAAATAATTTGATTCTTCAACAATTAGGAAACTTGTTAAGAACGTGCCAGATACGGAATCGTCAATTGTAGTCAATCATCGGATGATCTTTCACGTTCTTGTTGTTACGTTCTGTCATCGTAAGGTTTCTGTGTGCGACTCAAGGTGCGATTCAAGGTGCTCTCAAGGTATTCCCAAATCCTGCGTAATCTAATAGAGAATTTCTTAAGGCTGTTTGGCGACTTAGAAAATTGTTGTATATAGCAAACACGTATAATTGCGAAGGATATTTAAGTGCGGCTCATCGTCGCGGCACCCCGAGCCGCAACCGATGGTGGAACCGAACAGGGAACTCTATCTGCAAGCGTCTTCACGGAAAGACCGTTACTAGAAATCACGCCGATTATTTGGATTAGTTCGTTCACCACGACGGTTTTATTCAAGTAGCACGAACGAAGGTGAACAATGTGATTTACATTAGTCCAGATCTATCTCTTCAGCGTGATCATCTACAATTAGGAAAACGGAGAATTTATTGACATCAAATAACTTGTTATCCTTATTTTCATACGTTTTTAAATGCTCAGTTAAGTGACTGTAAATAGTATATAAATAATCGCATGAGAATGAAGATAAAGAGATTCTTGCAGAGGGTTCATCATGTCTTTCGCATCTGGACCGAGCCACGCAGCCTACACATGGGCAGCGCAAGGAGGTGGATTCGGTAATCAAACGGTAGTCGACAAAGTGCCGCCGGAGATGCTCCACATGGTCGACGCTCACTGGTACCAATTCCCACCGATAAACCCTCTGTGGCACGCGCTTCTTGGCTTCGTCATCGGCGTCCTCGGCGTAATATCCGTCATCGGTAACGGCATGGTGATATACATATTCACCTCCACCAAAAGTCTCCGCACTCCAAGCAACCTGCTCGTCGTCAATCTCGCCATCTCTGACTTCCTCATGATGTTGGCCATGTCTCCAGCTATGGTGCGTACGTCGTTTCTGAGGCATTCGCGAACGAAACATTCGACCAGACTTCATGTTTAATTAACGATACGCACAGGTGATCAACTGCTATTATGAGACTTGGGTGCTGGGACCCTTGTTCTGTGAATTGTACGCTCTTGCGGGCTCCCTGTTCGGATGTGGCTCCATATGGACGATGACAATGATCGCATTCGATAGGTACAATGTAATCGTCAAAGGTTTGTCTGCTAAGCCAATGACCGTTAACAATGCCCTCATTCGCATATTAGGCATCTGGGTATTTTCGTTACTTTGGACACTCGCTCCGATGTTCGGATGGAACCGGTGAGCTGCACAAGAATTTAAAATAATTAAATCTCACTTAAGAGTATTATCAGCAATGTGTTTTCCTTTTTTACAGCTACGTACCCGAAGGCAACATGACTGCCTGTGGTACCGATTACTTGAACAAGGACATGTTCTCCAGATCGTACATCTTGATCTACAGCATCTTCGTCTACTTCGTACCGTTGTTCCTCATCATCTACAGCTACTTCTTCATCATTCAGGCTGTCGCCGCTCACGAGAAGAACATGCGCGAGCAGGCGAAGAAGATGAATGTTGCTTCTCTGCGATCGGCTGAGAACCAGAGCACCAGTGCTGAATGCAAACTGGCGAAGGCAAGTTCTTTCTTGTAATATTTTCGAACCCATCTATTCTCATTACGGTTGCTATAACTGGTGTTGCTAATTACAGGTAGCTCTCATGACCATTTCCCTATGGTTCATGGCGTGGACTCCGTACCTAGTCATCAATTACGCGGGTATTTTCGAGACAACCAAGATCAGCCCGCTCTTCACGATCTGGGGCTCTCTCTTTGCCAAAGCCAATGCTGTATACAATCCTATTGTGTACGGCATCAGGTGAGTCGCGAATCCCATTCTTTGAAATATGCTATCATCAGGACATTTTTACAGGAATACAATGCATTAGATGAATTGTTTCACGTGTTTCTAACGACACTTTTCTCTGTATGATTCCAGCCATCCTAAATACCGAGCTGTTCTCTTCCAGAAGTTCCCGTCTCTGGCGTGTGCCAACGAGCCGATGTCTGGGGCGGACACAGTGTCCACGACTACCACGGTTACAGAAGGCGAAAAACCTGCTGCATAAAATAATGACGCTGTACACATTTTTTTGACGATACAATAGATTTGTTAAATTGACGTCGAAATACTATTATATTCTCGTCATAAAGAAATCGCATCATCAAGCATGAGTTGTAAATAGCTGCATTAAATAACGCGTGTAAGAGATACGTCACAAACGAGAATATATTTTATGATTTTTTTTTATATTCCTAGAGATTCGTAAAAGAAGTGTCGTACGATTAATTGTGGTCAAAACGAAATTTAAATTAAAGTCAAGTCTGATGTGCGAAAAAACTGTAGTGAGATCGAGGGCTAAACAATTTCATTATAGCTGTCTATGATACATTGTATAGTTCGGCTGCACCACGAGACGAATTTCTTATAAATGGCTCATAGTGCAGTTTGTAAATTTTATCATCTTTTACATGGAATACATGGTCAATTTGGTATTAGCAAATGTATAATATCGCTAAAAGTATCACATCGCCATAAGATAAGGCGATAATATCATGTCTGTAATTAATTTTATAGAATGAAATAAATTCTGCATGCAATCACATACGAGATTCTAATCAAACCATAAAAATTTTGAGTATGTACGTATATAAATATATAATAATCTTTTTATCATATTTTAAGATCCTATAGGAGATCTTAAATTAGTACACGCCAAATACTGATTTATTGAATAACATTTTTCTGCCTACTACAATCGGCATTAAACGCATTTATCCCTGCAAAGGTAATATTTAACACTGCAGTAAAAACAAAGAACAAAAAGCTTAAAACCAAATGAAAATTCATCACGTCCAACATATCATAGTGTTAATCTAGCTCATTATATATAGATTCTTGCATAATCGGTTATCTGTAGTAGTTATTTAAGCTTTATAAGTACAAGTTACAAATTTCCACATGTGTTACATACTTATCACATAATATATCCAATATTACTGATTCGTCGATTTCCTCGAAAAATATGCTGTAATTATGTTATATCACACTTTAGAAATTACAATACATTGCTCGAAATTACGTTGTTGTGATCGTAGATGATGTTTCCGCAGTTTTCGCAACCACAGATGGATCTTCAGTCGAACCACATACAAAGAACGGTAATTTTTCCTTTAACGCTGCTCTATATTTTGGATGGCTACGCAGAATAAAATACAACATTAATGCAAGAACGTTTCAAGAACGTTAGACACAAGAATATTATACATATTCTATTAAAAAATCTCATTTACCTAATTCCATAAACAATTGGATTATATATAGCGTTTGCTTTTGCAAAGAGAGATCCCCAAATGGTGAAAAGAGGACTAATGTTAGCACCCCCAAAAATACCGGTATAATTGATAACCAGATATGGTGTCCATGCCATGAACCACAAGGAAATAGTCATTAGAGCTACCTGTAATTAATCAAACAAATGTCAATCTTAATTTTTCAAATTGTTTAAATTATTCTCTTTAATTCTTAATATACTTATAATTTTAATATATTTCGTTTCATACTTTTGCTAGTTTTGCTTCTGCACTCATGTTTTGATTCTCTCCAGATCGCAAAGATTGAACATTCATTTTTTTCGCTTGTTCCCTCATTGCTTTTTCATGGGCAGCTACTGTCTGTTTCAAAAATGCACTTACAGACATCAAATCCCTTTCAATACTGTAATGTACAAATGTACTTACCGAAACGATAAAGTAATAGCTGTAAATTATAGTAAAGAGTGGTGTGTAATATACAAATATCGAATACACCAAGATGTATGATTTAGAACTCCAATCCTTGGTGAGATAATCTGTACCACAAGCGGTCATATTACCTTCTGGCACATATCTAATCGTCACATTATAAAACATATTACAGCATGCATTATAAAGCATATAATACTTGTCTTGTTTATAAATATAACTTTTAGTTATTTTAATGTTACCTATTCCATCCTACCATGGGAAAAATGGTCCATAATAAAGCAAAGAGCCAGATTAATAAAATTTCGAGCATCGCTTTTTTGATGGTGAGTGGCTTTCCCGCCATACCCTGGAGAGATTTATTCATGTTAATTCTCACTTACTTATATTAATATAAAAGCGTATAGTATTATACCTTCACTATAACATTGTATCGGTCTAAAGCAATAGCAGTCATGGTCCATATTGAGGCACACCCACATAAAGAGCCCACCATAGCATATATGTCACACATTAACGGTCCTTAATGTAAAATTAATTTATACATGCTATATATATATATTTATACATTTTATGAAAATAATATTACAAAATTTGCGTTACCTAACACCCAAGTCTCATAGTAGCAGTTGATTACCATAGGAGGCGACATGATGATCATCATAATAAAGTCCGAAAAAGCTAAATTTACCACTAGAAGATTACTCGGGGTTCTTAGGGAAGATGTCATCAAAAATACATATACTACGACACCATTACCGGCCCATCCCATAAATCCTAATACGATCATCACAAGACCTAGAATTTTGTGCCACATTGGATCCATAGGTGGAAACTGATACCTGTAATTCCAGAATTCAGTGATTGACTTTGCAAAAGCAGGAATATTAATCGGTGTGAAGAAATCAAAAGTGACCAGTGTGGATCGATTAAGTGTATCATATCCGGAGGTACTTTATCTGCTACAGTTTGATCGTTGAAACTCATGAGTTGCCGCATAGCTCGAGGTCCGCTCGTTGTTGTTAATACTTCAGTAAATGTCATGGTGGAATTCCCAGATAAAATGGTCGAGGTCAGATTTTCGGCACTAACAAGGGATTCCATTTTCTGCAAAATATTAATAGGTAATTAGCCATTAGACGATTTAAAGATGTAATACATAAAAATCACAGATATACATACATCTTGATACTGGAATGTTTCAAGGTACAATTGTTCTTGCTGGATCTAGATCCTGAATTCGAGGTAATTAAAAGGTGTCCAGTTTGTAAAATATCAATAGTCTGTGATAAGGGATAGCTTCTAATGGTAACTGTCCACAGCACAAATGCGAGGGGTAAGCAATTTTCTCTTATATACCTTGACGTAGAGATCCAATAAAATTATTCAATTACATATGCAAATGTACCCAACTGTCTTAGTATAAATGTGTACGTAATGCATGTGTTACGCATGTGTGATTACTGTCACTTATTATTTAGGATAATCTGACCAGAGTGAAACTTTACAGATGCTGACAATAAATATGATTTAGATAACGGAATTGAACTTATATCCAGTAGTCTTTATAGATAAGAATCTTTTTATTTGATCCTGGAGATATTTTATACTTAAATCTATTTTTATGTATATACTTATGTATATACATATATTTATACATTATATTCACAAATTGCCTCAAGTGTGATTATACAAAAGAGCCTCATTTTACTGCTTTTGAAATTCTGCGAATATGTTGGCTACGACTTTCTTGCAAAGCTTCTTCCAGTTCTTGAGTCATATGAAGCAAGTTAGACGGATCGGTTTGCAGCAGAATATGTTCAATTTCCTCTGGATTATCAGGATTCTTCAGCGACAAATCCAAAGTGACAAGTGGCGCAACTTGTTTCAACAGAGATCTTGACGCAGTCTGTGACGCAGAATGATATAATTCAATTATAAATTAGAACGTTTGGATGATCAGAACGAGAGATACGGAGACTCCACTACCTGCACTTCAAATCTCCATTCCATGTCGTGGTATCTAGGCAGTTTAAATCCAATCTCTTCCAATGCACCTGAGACCTCATCCTTTTTAACGCTATACAATTTACTCAGTATCGCCTCCCTGTCTTCTGTGAAACCTAGAGCGACCACGGAATCCCGGAAATCATCAGGGCTCAGCTGCAAAACAAGTACGTCAAACAAATGCTTCTGTTGTGACAGACTTTCGTTCAGCACTATTGTCGATAGGTCTCACCTTATGCTTACAGCTTTCCAACAAGAGATTGACCAAACCTTCTACTGAATTTTTAATCACGTCCAGCTCGACGTTCAATTTTTCTGAAACGAGGCAGTTTATATGATCAATCCAATACAGTAATATATCATTGTTAGTTTCTTAATCAACAATATAACTGTGACATAACACATATTGTGTTAAATTGCATTTAAATTGCTGAGTTGGAAGTTACAACATTGATGTTACATCAATTGGTTAGTTGATGTTTGCTGGGAACAATCGTCATAATCATCATTTTGTTAGTAGCAATTAACTGTTAACAAAATACTACTTACGAGCGGCGGCGTTGTACACCTTGACGTTCGGACCCTTCTGCAAATAATCCAGAGCCAATTTGCAGAAGTCCTGCAAAACTAGAGAAGAAATGCGCTTTACATTTCTCTGCAAAATATAAAATTCATCCGTCGACAGATTTGTTCATACCTGGCGACGATTGTTCGGCTAGAAACAATATGTGCTTCTTGTGGTCTGGCTTCAACGTCAATAGCATTTTCGTTCTCGCGTCGCTCACCAGTTGAAAACTCTTATTCGCAGCTAAATATCGCGTGAAAATCAAGAGTTATCCAACGATGCTACTTTCAAGACGAGCGGCACTACGTCGTCGCCATGTCGACTCTCGACGCCATTGTCGTTCTCGCACGCGCGCCCTATGATAAGCGGCGCGTTTTAATTTAAAAAACGCACTTCTTAGAGAAAAATATGCTTCAGTATCTAGTAATTGTCACAATTGTTGTATTATTATGCGTATCTTTACAACGTACATTGCGAGATTTAAATTCAATGTTCATTTTTATTAATATAAATTAACTTTATTTTTTTCTGATCCTAAGAATAAAGTTTACCAAAGTTTACAGAAGCAATCCACACTGGTAAAAATGGACATTAAGATGATGTATTCATTTGGTTTATTCAATTTTATTTACGATTATTTTAAATCTAGTCGCAAGAAGTCACAGTTTTCATAGTTCTGTCGTAAAAGATTACGCGATTAATCTCGGATGTGAACTTTATTAATCTGTTTAATTTAACTTGTTAATTTAACTCTTTATTAATCTGTTTACTCTTCATACTTTTCTAAGTATCTTTGGAAAGTAATCAATCACCTTATTAATCAATACAGGAGTCAATTGCAAAGAGAGGATATTCTGGAGTCTATACAGCTTTTAATTTATATAAATTGCACTTGGATAGTCAGCTAGAGGTTTGTATTAATAATCGTCTATAATATAAATAAATGAAACAAACACGACACATGTGTACTGAATGAGACTATACAAATATATGTCACTTAAGCGCTTATTGTTAGGATTATTAATTATAGGTACAACTATGATAATTCCACAAAGCTGTGATCTGTACAGTATTATGATTTCGATTGGTTCATCGACGCTTTAATTTGAGCTTGCTGAAACGCCTGCTGCAATTTATCCATCACTTCCCTCTGCGAGTCCAATTTCTTTTCTAGGGTAGACATCAGGTCGTCTACGCGTTTCCTGAAATTCGTTTGATCACAATGTGAATCCAATAGCAAACTTGATTGAAACGATTTTTAATCGCGACAAAACCTACAGCTCGGACTTGATGTAATCCATGCGCTTGTCGACGTTCTGCTTGGCCTCACACAACTCTTGCTTCACGAGCACGGGTCCTATCAGCTTAAATACATCATTTTCCTCCTTCAGAATGTCCAGCTCTTTCTTCACCATGATATTCTCGTTCAACTGCCCATCCAGCTGCTGCCTCTGGCTTAGCGCCTTATTGTATTCTGCAAATAGATAGAATAAAAATAATGGCATAAACAAAGAGTGATTTATTGCATTCCAGAAAAATAGTCTCTAACCTTTTTGGATCTGCCTCAGCGTGTCCGCCTCACTCTGAATCTTCTTTTGAATTTCCTCTACCATTATTAACCGAAAGATATTTTAAGTTGCGTCTAGAAACGAGTTGCGGTCGAACGATTTAATTTTACAAAGCGCACCGTCAAAGCCGTTCAACGACAACACCGGAAATTCGTGCAGACTTCAACAAGAACTTCGCCGACATAACCAAATTTAGTATCGGCTCTTCGATTGTATTGCCTCGCATTCGATTCGATTCGATTCGATATATCTCGATAGCTTCCTATCGTTCAATTCGTATATACAGGGCAAAGTTGATCGAAGACTTCGTGCCACCCTAGAGAGAATAGAAGCAATTATAAATTAATGAATGATAAGCGGCGCGTTTTAATTAAAAAACACACTTCTTAGAGAAGAATATACTTTAAGTAATTGTTAATAATCTAGTAATTGTTACAATTGTTGTATTATTTATGCGCGAGTATTTTTACAACGTACAGTGCGAGATTTAAATTCAAGCGCGCGTGAATTATGACTTTATTCCAATTGTTCTGATTAGTTAAATAATGTTTCTGTGCGTTGTATTTATTAAAATTAAATATATTTAAATTAATATTCTGGAAGAAACCGTGAAATCAGTTATAAATTGATGACTACTAATTGACAGATGATGTGCTCAATTTTAAATGCGCTCGTTAAGAAAGTATAAATAGATTTGAAATATATAATTGTTGTATTGTTATACTCGCACAACTTCACGGCGTTTACAGTGCGCGATTTTTAAATTCGCGCGCATGAACCAATCCTTTAATTTTATTCCAGTTCAATTAGTCAAATAACTTTCTATTATACTTATTATATGAATTAAAATAAGAATTGTTTAAATATTTGTAGACTATAACTAAGAGTAATTGTCATGTTTATCTATTTAATGTCTAAGTTGAATAATAATTGAATAATAATTGTGTAATTGATAATAAATAATAATTGAATTGATAATTGATCTGTAATTGATAATAAAATTGACTTGCGTTCTGATATTGTCTATATTGACTTCATTCAAAATTCTCCATGAATCTTTACAAGATTTCACTTTTGCAATTATATTTGATAAGCTCCTTTTTTTTAAGATAAGGAATTCAGTAGTTTCCTCACGATATATCATATAAACAAATCTCTTGCTTGTCTTTCACACTTACATTTCAGCGATTATTTCGTAAATTTAAAGTATCATTCTTTATTTTTGTAAATTTACATGAATGCAAAAATGTCGAAGAAAATAAAAATAGAAGACTTCGCGACGCGCGAAATTTCTATAAGGTTTTGCTGTTTATGATTTCAGCACTTATCAAATATACAAATTGTGCATTTCGTGACATTTTGTACACGATCGTCGAAAGATAAATATTGTTCTATTTAATTAATTCGATACAACATAAAGTGTGAGAATACATGACGTAATGTGCCGATAAGTAATAGCATCAAAGATTATTACGTCAAAATGAATGTGCTTGCCTGTGCGATACTTCATCATTTTTTATTGCCACATGATGTCAGAAATAAAGTCACAAAAAAAAGAGATGCGTGCAGCGGCAGTTGACTTTGTTGACCTTATGTCACCACAATATTGATGCTGTAAAATATACTTCCGTAAATTTTCCACGTTCGCTAAACAATTTGCACAGCCATTGAGAATGTTGCATATGTCAGTATTCTTAAATGCGTATAAAACGTATGTACTGTGTAAGTATAAAAGCTCGCTAATTGTGAGACTTGATCTAGTGTCTATCAATTTCCCTTTTTGTGTTAACATCTTTTGCGCACGATGAAAACGGTTGTTACGTTACTTGTAATTTTCCTTGTACAATGTGCGAATTTACGCGCAGAGCCTATGTTGACCAAAGAGAATGTAGGTGAGATGTTAGGGTCAGATTCTTGTATCTTCGGCGTTAAGTCGGTATCGGTATTTCTACACAACAGGTGAGAAAGACGCAAATGTCCATTGTCAATTTATTCACTGCGTCAATCATATCCATCATTCTTTTAGTTTGTCCGAAGGCAAAAATATTAACAAAGAGGATATCTGCCCAGCTATCAAAAACGACTTGTCGAAACCGATCGCCTTTGTAGTCCATGGTTTCGTCAGTTCCGCAAACGCGTCTCAATTTGAAGAACTGATCTCACATTTGAAACAGGTAGACATCACATATTTGTATGATTAACTAGGATGAAAATATAATGCCCCTAGAAAAGACAAAAATTTTTATTTCAACACGAAAGTATTGTAAGATGTAGAAAAGAGTAGACTTGATAAAGTTACTTCCTGAAATTGAATTCTTGATGTAATCAAGAGATTAATAAAATAATTCCCTTCTTTTACAGAAAGGCTACACGGTATTTGCGGTGGATTGGTCTCAAGGAGCTTGCACTAACGGAATACCAATGATCAAGTTCCTAAACTATCCCAGCGCAGTGAAGAACACCATTGAGATAGGTCAACACATAGCAAGGTATAACTATTTTCAAAAAAAGAAAAAAATTTATTTTTAATTTAATATATGAATATTTTTATGTATAAAAATTTAATTAAAATCATTAAAAATATTTGGAATATATTCCTTATATTCTTATTTGTAAGTTTATTTCTAAGTTTTGCTCAACAAGATTTCGATATAGCACGACACTTTGAGAACGATTTCGATACAACACGACACAAATTAATAGGAAAAAAGGTTGAGTATAATATTAAATAAAACAAACCGTATTATAGGAAGGTGTGTATAACACTAAATAAAAAAAATTTATTATTAACATACATAATATAGCTAATATATAATGCAAAATAAAACATAGTATTCGGTAAAAATTATATTTTACATGAAGATGCGTTACTTACGATTCACATATTCGATTAAATTTTTTCTTGTAGCTACGTAAAGACTATAGTCTACAAGTGCGGTGTTCCGTTGAAAAACATCATATTTATCGGCCATAGCCTTGGCGCACATGTATGCGGTTTCGCCGCGAAAGACATCTCGAAATCGTTTGAAGAAAAAATTCCGCTCCTTATTGGCGCCGATCCCGCAAATCCCTTGTTCGGATTAAAAGATTGCGAGAACAGACTCTGTCAGTCGGACGCCGGCTGTCTAAAAGTTCTTCAAACGTCGACTCTTGGGATAAATTGGAACCTAGGTCATATGAACTTGAAGTTCGAGGGAGGAAGGATGCAACCAGGATGTAGTAAGAGATCTGCGTCTAATTGAATTCATTGTTATTAGAATGAGGAAAGAAATGATAAGGAAGCTGTAAATAAAACAAATTCACATTTTAGGCATAAATATCGGTTGTTCACACACCAGGTCTGTCGACTACCTAAGCGATATGTTGAAAAACAAAACTTGCGGATTTGTTGGTGTTCCCACTGAGTAAGATTCTTCCTTCGATAGCTAGTTTCAACTTAGCTTGATTTAACCTTCATGAGTTTTCCTGAAAAGTCTCAGTATTACACATGTTTAAAAGATCACATTATCATATTATTTAATTACTTCTTCTATTATTTTCAGAAGCAAAATGTCATCAGTAACATTGCATAAAGTTAAAGCAATGCTTCCAACCACAATGTTAGAAAGGTACAACAAGATATTACTTGAAATTATTCATGTACAGATTGTTACTTTGTGATTGTTGTAATTACTCATTACGATTTGATATTAGTTTCAGTTCACCACCTTATCCTAGTCCTGATACAAAGAACTGTATTTTCATAAACGACAATATATTGGATAACAGGAATTGTCCAAAAAAAGACAACAAAAACTTTTACATGTTCGTCGCTAAGGATTCCCCGCACTGTACATCGGAAACTTTCAGCTGTGAGCAGTAACAACAAACTAAATTTATTCTTTAACTGTTACTGATGAAAGAAAACGAACCACTATAATATACCACTATAATATACCACTATAATATACCACTATAATGTTTAAAGTTTAATAAAACTAAGTGCATTGTACGTTTGAATTTTGAGAATTTGTATCCAGAAAACTTAGCTGCAAATAGCAATAACAATGAGTCATTGAATTTAAAACATCAATCTCATTGTAATAAAAATGAAATTTTATAATGGATAAATGAGTAATTAAATTAAATTTAATTGTTTGACAAGCATGTAGATCTTTCTTTCTCAAAGATCTTAAAAATCTTACAATTATTCATTGTACAATTTTATTTTTATTGTAATGAGATTTTTCAAATTCATCTTTGAATTGTTACTGATAAAAAAACTAACCACTGTAATGTACAAAAGTTTAATAAAATTAAGTAATAAACGAAAATTATATAATAAAGGAAGAAAAGATGAAAATAGAACTATCACAGGAATTTCATTGCGCATTATCGTATATTTCTCGATTATCTTATTGAATTAAATTTTATAATAATTATACTTTTTTATTATCTCATTCGTTCTTTTGTGTATGTGACGTTCTTTCATTATTCGCCTCTAAAACAGCAGAGATACTTTCGATAATCATCTGCCGCGGGAAATAACTCTCGTTCATAATTCGCGTTGTATGAACATCGTGGTACATCGCTCAGACGTTTCTCTCGCATCGTTTATCATACATCGTGTGTTAATATTCCCTTTACCTCCTCTTTTTCTTTCGCTTCGCATTCGTAAAATACATTTGTGTTGTTAATTTTTTTCGAACAGCCATCTGTAGTTTTCCTTAACCAATACATCGACATAGATCTTGTCGCAAGATTGGAAAGATCACTATTGTTTAGTACAGATCTTTAATCTGTATAGAGTCTGGGTATTCAATCAATTTAATTCATAACTCAAGACATTCAGTAAAATGATCAAAACGAAGTTAGAAGATTCTAAACCTTAGTCCTCTTTTTTTAACGACTCTCACAATATCACAATGTGTGCACTCGAAGAAAATTTGTATGTGCAAAGATAATAAAACTTCACGTTACTTTACTAACGATAATAAAACCATGTCACATTATATTCTGCTCAATAAAAAGAGTTCTATCTTTTTAAAACGATAAAACACACCAATTACATTTCAACGCGATAAAAGCAGTACTTATTATAAAATAGCAAAATATGTATAGGACAATTCATAGTACCGTATTATTAGATACATATACATATATATATATATATATATATATTTGTATATATGTACGTGTGTGTGTGATACATATATGTGTATATATACATACACACAAATATAAAACAATTCTTTCGATATAACAATAAAGTTTTTAGATATGCGATAACAAAGCTTTTAATTTAAAATATATTTTTTTGACTATGACAGATATAAAATTAGACAATTTCAAAATTACAGAAGTTTTACTACATTTGCATTCTAATAGGTCTTTTTGCTGTACTTTTTCTTAATTTTATAAAGTTTATAAACACAGGATATTTTCAATACGTTCGAACAGAAAATAGTATTTTGGTAAGAATTCAGTAAGGAAATGTAATTGCAATTATCGTGATCATTTCTTGGTGTTTTAATCATTAATCCGTTTAATATTTCATATCCTACATAAACTTCGCTTATAACGATAGTCAGACTTAAATATGTGTGATAAATTTTGCTATAATTCAGAAAATAATATCATGAAGATGTATTGACGTATAATCTTCGATTACATTGAGAAGTACGCATTAACTCATATTTTATTTCGATATTTTTTACTCGAGTAAATACTCGCACAAATAAATGGAGATTGAAAATATAACGTTAAGATAGAAGCGTTAGGAAAACGTACATTATCGACTGTCGCTTTTTTTTCTTTCATTTGCTGGATTTGATCTTGCCACGTCCGGAAACATTATGACGCCTCGACTCGTTCGCCTCACGCATTAGACTTATAGGTCTGCAATATAGACGGCCTATGTATCTCGATACCGTGCATCATAGAGTATCTTTTTTGTTCTTTTTATTAGTTTGCACGGAGCTTGATCGCGATCAACTTACTTTCGATTTCTGACCCTGCAGAGATGAGCTTGGTGTGCGGTTGTGCGGTCGTGCTCGGCTGCGGATTATTCAACTGTCCTGTGGTTGTGGGTACAGCGAAGCCAGGAGGTGGTTGCATTGCCCAATGCTGAGCAGGTGCGTTTTGCTCCTGCACATGAAATATAAATTATTAAAGTTTGCATCGTAGACATAAAATATATTTCAAACTACAAACTAAATAAAAAATTCGTATTTTCATCTTCTGTTTTCATATTGCAAAGAGCAATTTGCCAAAAATACACAAACAATACACGAACTTTCGTACCTGTTGCGTGTTATGAGTCACAACATGAGAAGGATGAATGTGAGAAAACTGCCAAGCGCTGGTAGTTTGGAATGGAAGAGGTCTAGACGAAGTAACTATAGCCGGATCAATCGAAGTCCAATCTGCGATAGGTCCGAAATTATTCCATGCTTTCTGATGTAACGCTTGATGGTGGAACTGTTGCTGTTGTTGATTGTTAATCTCACACCAATCTTTCAGAGTATAAACTGCATCGCCTGTGCACTTGCCAATGCCTGTATAAAAAATTAACCCAATATTAAATTACAAATGTATTAAAGATATTTGAATATGGAAGATTAACAAGTAGCATTATTACTTTGTGTGTTGAGAAGCGGGCTTCCGTTTGGAAGGTACGCACTCTGCTGAGGTGGCTGTGCTCCTACAACAGATAACAATAGTCGGATATCAATAAATCGTGAGTAGCAATATCAATCTAAATCTATACGTTCGATTTTTTATAGATTAAAGAGATCTTTACACATTTTTTCATTTTTTTGTAGAAAATATCCGCGAATCAACATTTTATTTGTGTCTACGGCTACGATAGATTATCGTATACGTATGTAAACTTCACGCACTGTGCACTATGATTCCTGATGCCTGATGGAAAAATTGGAGGAACACTAACCAGAGAGGGCACTATTCGTTGGTGCTGGTCGTGGTATACCGAGACCGAATGAGTTCATGTGATTTGGCGTGGAACCAGGAAAACCTGGTGGCGGGAGTCGACTGCGCTGTCCTAAACTGGGAGCCGTAACAGTGCCCTGTGCTGGACTCTGTGCGCCGCTTGGTAACAGATTTTGCGGAAGACGGGACAAGAGGGAATGCGACTGAAGCACCTGTAGATTTTGCAAGTGCTGAGCTTGTTGCTGCAAGTGTGCTATGTGCGCAACCTAAAATAGTAATTTGTCTTCGTAAATTCCATTTCATTTGTGAATGCATCTCGTGTAAAGTACTAAATTATACAGAACCAATGTATAGACAAATTTTATTAAATGTATCTTGTTAATCATATTAATAAGAAGTGAGAGAAAGATCCTTTTCAAGATTTGGATTAGGTTATTTACTTGTGGGAAGTGTTGTTGGTTAAGACTCGCGAGAGTTTGTTGATGCTGTACCCTAGTGTGCTCCTCTCGTTCTCTTTGCTGCTGTTGCTGCTGAAACATCTTCTGCTGTTGCACCTGAAGTTCGTCTTCTGCTAAAAGTTCTGCTAATGCTTTCTGCGTTTCGTGGAAAGGATCGAAACCTAAATCGTCGTCCGCTTTCACGTCTGAGCCTGCGTCACGATGATTCCGGACTTCTTCAATTGTAGCGTGGCCGTTCTGTTTTACATATTCGCAATTTTCTTGAGTTTGTTGCGCCTTAGAAATTTTATTTAACATTAGTAACATAGTAATACATTTTTCTCAGACAAAAATTTTGCATATGTCTTATAAAGTATATTACTTTTTTTTTGTTATCATTCCACTCACCTGTATATTAAGCCTTTGTTGTAATGAATTTTGTTGAAAGTCTGCCATAAATTTAGATGTGGATGAATTTATAAGTAAGTTAGACGTGAAGGTACCAGATGATGATTCTGGGAGTGTAGCAGTGTAAGGTGCATTTATATAAATTTCCTCATCTACAAAACCTTCGGAGTTGAACGTTACTCTTGGTGAATCGGTTGGGCTAGATTTTGATATAATGTGATTCGTTCGAGGTTCAGGCTGGAAGCCGAAAGCAGCCTGCCAATCTTCGCTAGAATGAACTGTCGGTAATACATCGGGTATCGTAGTCACTACCGTGCTCGGCCAATCTAGATTTGTATTTGCTATATATCGAAAAATATCATTAATAATTTATATCACTATAATTACATATAAACATAAAAAGTACAATAATAAAAATGTCTAAGTCTTAAAATTTTTTATTATTATTCATTTAATGGAATTTACTGTTTTTCTTATAAAATAATCTTTAGAATTTTCATCTAAAGAAAGCAAGTAACAAAGGTATAGAGCTTATATACACCTGTGAGAGAATTTTGTGGCACCGAAGTGGTGGTTGGTATTTTCTGGAAGGTATTTGAACTGAAGAAACTGTTATTGTCCGCCTGAAAGATCGACCGATGGTTGAGTTGCATTTGAGATCCATTGTGTAATCCTGGTGGTGGTAGTTGATTAGCACCTTGTGATGAATTTGTGCTAGCTGGAGATGAACCTACAGATGATACGCAAAAATCTCTATACTACACGACGCGGTCAAAATCATTTCTATACTTTTGCAATGCCAGAATAAACAGTTATTCAATTCAATATTCATTCTCTTTTTAAGAAATATTTATGTACACATCAATGCAAAAGAAAATAAATGTACAGCAAGAAGAATATTCTTTTAGATGAAAAGTATCAAAATTGCATAAATATAATTTTAAAAAATATGTTGCGATTATTGAATTTGACAGAACAATGTCCACACTTTTTTCCACCGGAAAATAAGGAATATATAACATTTAAGTATACACAAAAACACAAAAAAAAAACGGCTATTACTGATTTTTTCCAAGAATTCTCTTTATTTTGGCATGTATCAATGTTTAATGTTGTTATTCTACAGTATTAAAATATGGTCATAAAATATAGTCACTGATTTACTGTACATTATTAGAAATGTATGATCTGTATTATTTAATTATTACGCCCTCAAATTTTATGACTTATATTCAACGCAAAGGATAGACATTTTCTGAATAACTCATAATTCATTATAAATTTACGATTACATTATGCCATGTTACAGTTGCTACAATTTTTCCTGATTTTCAATGGTAAATTTGTAGTACGCTGTATATAAACATATGTATATATGAATATGAGTTACAACAGCAATTTACTGAAATAATTCATTTATGCAAACACATAAAATGGTCAATAAAATTAATTCTGTGATAATGACATTAGTAATAAATCATAACTAATTCAAAAATAATCATACAAATGTATCGTCAATTGTATCAATTGAAAATATAATGTAGAGCTACGTGATTACAAATTAAATGGTTATAATTTTTTCCTTTATCATTTAAAGATTTTTACACATTCTTCTAAAGGTTGATACATGAAATATAAACAATATAAGTGAAAATGAGGATCAGAAAAAAGAACTCACCCAAAAGAACAGCGCCACTATTTTCCTCGCTCGATTCAGTCAAGTGTTCGGCTTGGTGATTTACATTCGAGTCTTCTGTGCTCGAGATTGTACTTGCTGGCGTACTACCTTCGCGCTGTTGATCCATTTCACTATCCGAATGTCGACGTTCCCCGTTTTGAAATGCACCATTTACATTAATTTCGTGAGACTGTAATTGAACTAATTTTGATGTTTTGTTGCTAATTTGTTGTGGTTGTGGCTGTTGCTGCAGTTGTTGCTGTTGCTGTTCCATTTTACACTTATTACCCAATTTTTGCAACATTTCACTGTTTGTATCAGCGGAAAAGTTTCTAACGTCCTTTTGTCCGGTAATTTGAGACTGTGAACTACTTTGCGTGTTGATTGAGCTTGATTCAGATCGCGATGTCGTACGAGTACCGTGCTTTTCTTTGTTTTGACTATTTTTATGTTTGTTCCGAGCTGCCTGTGCTTTACTTTCGCTATTACTTTTACCCCGCCGTACACCTACACCACTTTCACCCTTATTGTTGTTGTTTTGTTGATGCACCCCAGAGGACATATGACTTTGTTGAGCTACTGTGCCGTTTCCGCTTGTTATGTTGCTGTGTTGTGAAGTTGTTTGCGCAGATGGTGATATTTCTTTACAACTGTTTTGTGTACCTAAAAACAAAACATTGATAGCATCAAAAATTCTTACCGAAAATTTTTAACCCTTAACAATGCTAAATGCATTTAGATTTACTCACTATTTGTCTGTCCCGGTTGCAACGACGGCCAGGCCTCTTTAGTTTGCGAATTTATAGTTCCACTTTCCCTAACAATACTGCCCGTTACAGGTGGTGATGGCGTCGGTTTCCTATGTGAACAGAGATTGAAACTAAATTCATGTCCTGAGAAATTGTCATTTTTATGATAAAATAATTAATAATAAATTTTATACCGTTGTGCTGAAGACGCGTGTGCATGTAACGATTGCACAAGCTTGCGCTCGTAATCCTGATGTTTTCCCTGATGCATCTCTTCCTTCGTAAACGATGCCTCCTGGTCCCCAAGATCATGCAGGTACATGCAATCTGGCTTCGGACAGGCTTGGTTACGCATAAAGTGCGAACAATACTTCGTCGTTCCTAATGATGTTTTTATTGTCCGTCCATCCACAACAATGTTATTCACAGCCTCTATAGCACGTAGCGCATCTTCTTGACGCTGTTACAACACGGAGAACATTTATTAAATTTTGATTATCTCACTCACGAGCATCTACGAAATAAGAAACAAAGTTGCGTACTTTTAAAAAGAAAAACGTAAATCAACTCACTTGATAAGTAACATAAGCCGAAGCACTGGGGCCTTGAGACCCTGCATAGGAAGTACTCTGGTTAATTACGACTTTGTGTATCTTCCCAAATTTCCCAAAATATTCGTGTTTCTTTAAAACCTAAAGCATGCGAAATATTACATGTCGTGATCTCCTTATTTAGAAAGATAAAAAGGTGTTTGCGGAGCTCTTCGTGTTATCGATCACTTATAGAACGCTCGTTGACCATACTCACATCAGCATCTGCCAGTCGCATTGGTAATCCTACTACAAACAATAAATTTTTTTGTACTACTCTCACATTCGCTAGATGTTTCCGATTTTCTGTAACTCTCTGCTTCCGTTGTTGATCTTTTAATCTCTTCTCAGCCTTTAGTCTAAAAAGAATAAAGCAGGATATTCAATCTAATACATTTTTATGATTAAATTATTTACGTGGGGTTTAATTTGTAGACAAATAACGGATTCGACAAGTACCTTGCTATTTCTTCCTTGGTAAGGGGTTTAAAATCAGCCGGATTTTCAGAATAGGCCTTTCGACACGCGGGACACAGGCCGTTCTCGTCGGTACGGATTCTGTGCCAACAAAAACGACATATCTGGTATCCACAGGTGCACGGGAAGAAATTCAAATCGTCCACCTCCAACGGCTCCATACACAGAGGGCATTCCACCGCGTCCTCACCACTTTGATTCAATACTGACATCTTCGTCGCCGATCTCGTGAATGTCACAAGACGAGCGAATCAAATCACGAATATTTATCTAAGCGCCAAAGTCTGTAAAAAAAACACGACGTGTCACAAGAGATCAAGTCGAGAGATACGCGTGTAATAACGATTAACGCCTTGATTAAAACCACTCTCTTCTATCCGACAATCACCAGTCACACGTGTTACAGCTTGTGAATTTCGAATCGCGGATCTAGGGTACCGCCTGTACATTCTACTTACATGACAAAGTCGTCACCTCTGCAGGTGATTGAGTAATTGACAGTACTCGCAGGCTTCACTTTACACACTGCTACTTTTGTCCGGTCTGAAACAGATGGGCGCAACCGTTAGCCATCGGCTGACGAATTCTACGTTGCGCTCCGCGGCGGGAGGACAGGAGAGGAGGAAAACGCTCTCTCTATCACGTCGACGTCGATCGCGCGGAGCACCGTCTCTCCGAGCGTCCGTCGTAACGGTCTCCGCGCGCTAACGTAAACGTGGCGTAAACACACGCGCGACTTTTACGCAGAAGACCAGAGACCATCCGTCCTCAGCTGCACTCCCACGCGCCTTCTCCCGTTTATCAGATCGAAAACAGGTGCGAGCGGGGGAGAAAAGAAAGAAGAAACTGGGAGCGACCACCGGAGTAGGGGGGGGGGGGGGGGGGAGCGGGCTTACGGAGGCGAAAGGGTGACGACAGGTCGCGAACCGCGAGTTCCGTTTTGACAGAAGCTGTCAGATCCGCGCGAGAGAAAGAGAGCGCCGCGCGAGGGAGGGGGGACGGCGGGCGGAGGGGGGAGGGAGAGCAGGGAGAAAGAGAACGAATGGCGAGTGGTGCAGCGAACAAAGGAGACGTGCACACCGGAATTCTCGCGCGATTACGCACGAGGGGGGCTGCGGACGCCCTACGCACGACATTAAGTAGAGGGTCGACGATTTCTCGCGGAGGCCGAGTTGACGGGAGTTCGTTCTCATCGTGACGTCGGTGGGAGCACGGAGAGGGGGGGTAGGGTCGAGAGGAAAAAATGCACGGTACTACAGGAAGAGGGTCACCATCTGTCTTTTTTTTTCTTTCTTTGTGTCCCTCTCTATCTCTGTCTCCTTCCGCGCTCCTTCTTCGTTTTCTCACGCGTCCATCAATCTCCCTCCTTTCCCTCGCGCACGACGAAAAACGCGGAGATCGTCGTACGTGTACGAGAGGGCGACGATCGGGCGAAACAGCTGTTGGTGGCGTCCGCGAGAGGCGGCCCGGCGAGAGGGCAGCGCGAGAAACGTCAAGCGGGTGCGAGTGAGAGGGTTCACTGGCTGTACGCCATAACAGAGAGGCCTACGCGAAAATCCAGCGCGGTAGGCCGGCGTGGCGGCGTGGTGGGGAATGACACGTAAATTCCGCCTCTGCCGTTCGCCACGAGTACGCAAGGACGACGATCTACGTTTCACGACGTCGGGAGTTCGTGGGGGGAAAATCGCCACTCGGACGACGGTGGGCGCGCGCGCGAGAGAGAGAAACATTACGGCGAGCGGGTGGCCGGGAGGAACGCGAGGAAAGAGGGATAGATGGTGGGAGGGAGGGTCGAACGGTGTCGACCAGGCGGGAGCGAGAGAGACGGACGTCATATACTATAGGATCACACCGTCGAGAAGGGAAGATTCCTCATCGCGATCTTTTCTTCACTGATCTCGATCCCTTTCACCCTCTCTCTCTCTCTCTCGAAAGCATTTTCCAAGCACGAGGTTCCCTGGATACACGATTCTATCCACGATGACGCGCCCCGATCGGCCGATCCAGGCTTCCTATTTATGTAAACGCGACGAGGACGACGTTCGCAAGGATGGCGTTCACCGCAGCATCTCGGTGAACGTCACGTCGAGATTCCGCGATCCATCCGCCAGGGGGGTGTCTGGCCCCAAAATGCCACGGGTACCCCCCTGACTCACTTTAACCTTAATCGCGAGGCCCCCAGCTTCAGGCGTAACGAATCGTCGATCGTCGTCAATCACCTCCGGGTCGCGCGTCCCCGATTTCTCGCCTCACGAGAATCCGGAAAACCGATGGTTCGAACCCCTAGCCGAAAACACACGTCGCTAATCACACAGCGCCGGAGTAGACCACACGGTCCTTTATTTACTTACATCGACTCACGACTCTTCCGCTAACAAATCTCTCTCTCTACTGGGAAATTTTTCTATAGTGTTCCACTGTCTCGGGATCCCGTAGTTGGTTGGTGGTGCGTGGTCGCGACTGCGCACCAGCCGGATGTCGCATGCGCCTCCCGTGGCGCCTTTCCCCTAGGCGCCGTCGAGCGAAGTTACTAGCGAATAATCGTAGCGAGATAAACGAGGAATATAGAATGACGGAATACTTGGGAATCGCCGTTTCGTCGAGAAATCCGTGCGAATAAGCGATCGTTCGTTCACGTCATTCATTCCTCGTCACCTCGTTTCTGGGACTTTTCATGGAGTTGATATTCGTATTTTGTGGGCTAGCGGAAGTGCATAACGTCAAAATTCCATGTTCCCAACGCGAATTCCTCTATTGCAACTTCCGCCGTTCGAAATCGTAATTGCATTTTGAACGTTGGTGGCTTTTAAAATAATTAACACAATTACGAAACAAATTTGTTTATGAGATAACACGTACAATATTATTCCTACGTTACAATTCGTATTTAAGTGTTAAACATAACTTACATATATATATATATACAATTTTATATATATAATTTAAATTATATATATATATATATGCATATATATATGTATGTATATATGATACAACATGCACAATATTACTCCTATGTTCGTATTTACATGTTTTATTTATATATATATATATATATATATGAGTTAAATGTTTAACGCGTAAATACGAATTGTAACGTAGAAATAATATTGTGCATATTGTATCATAAAATGTAGATTATTAAATTTATATATAGCGCAAGAGAATAGGCAACAATTTTTATAAATTTATTTAAAAATTCTTATTTCTGTTACAAAGTTATTCGAATGAAATTAAACTTCGAATTATATTCAAATTACATTTATAATTCCTAGCACGTTTTGAACGATTCATGTTTCTTCGACCTTCTTTTACGTTCACGAATAACGCCGAAGAGGGGATGTCTTGTTTTTAAATTATCAGGGAATTGCATGGCATAGTTATCTGTGGATATCGGTTTCACTTCCGGCGCTCCGGACAATTTTCTCCTTATCGTTAAACAACCAGTTGGCTTCACATTCACTATACAGAAAACATTGGTATTAATGTACATACAGAGAGATAACAAAGAGAACTTGATGAAAAACTTTTCTTCCTAATAAAAAAAAATCTGTTACCAGTCTTATATTGTTGAGCATCCTTTTTAGAGTTAAAAACACACGTGACATTGTGGTTTGTATTGTGCGCGACTATACAGTACCGTTCGTCTTTAATTCTGAACTTTGATTTATCATCAAAAACTATAGTCTGGTCTTGAAGCTCCTGTGGATCTATCTGTCACACAACAAGCAAGATTAATCTCCCGAAACATCAAAGATAATATCAGTCTTCTATTATCTGTTATTTCTATTATCTGTTATCTGTTACTTACTAATCTAGGAATGTCCATTATCCAGAATTCTTCACTGTCCGATACATCTTCCAAGCTAAACGTGGAGGATATATTTACCTCGTTTAGAGTTTCCTTTTGGACTATTTCTTCAACCTAAAAGATAAATGGAAGAATGCAGTTCCTACTCAAGATATCCTTTAGTTTTTAACGATTCAAACTATGATTCAATAATTGAAGTTAAAATAAAATTAAAATGAAATAAATGATATCTATTTACAGTGCGAGGTCTGGACACTGAAGCAGGTAATCCATTAAACGTTGCTTTGCTCAATTCCTCAGCATCGCCATTCGTCATCCAGATGTCGTCGTTCGTTGAATTTCCATCAGACAACTTAGGTTTCTTCAGAATGCTTCTACGTGATTTAACAGAACTTCCAGCTGTTTTTTTAGGCGACTGCACTTCTGTGTTTATCGTGATAGACTTTCGATCTTTATTGTTGTTAGAAGACGGCGTGTCTGCAGCGTCCTCCATTAATACCATCGATTTGTTTAACTGCGTGTTTAATTTTGTCACAAGGTCCTCGTTAGCGGAGTCCGTCATGCTTCTCGAAAATGTGCTCCGAATTAAACACAACGTAAACCATCTGACAAAACAATCTGCTTACCAATCATCGCCGACGCGCATGGGCCGGAGTACCTGATAGGTTATGGTTCGTTAAGCCTGTATCATACTACGAGCTGAAGGCTTGCTTGTGATTGGCCTCAATCAATCGCCAATTGCCAAGTGCAAATAAAACTGCAGCGCAGCCAATCGCCAATCACAGGCCACATCAATTACAATCAAGTCTACATTCTGTCCTGTAATACGGGCTTAAGATCGCTCGTAAATGGCGCCAAAACATTTACGACAGAGATCACGACGGACGGAGAAACTTTCGGTACTCGATCCTCTGGATCGGCTGGGAATTTTATTTGCGAAAATTCATGTCAACGTGAGAGATGGCTTCCAGAAACCTGAGGAGATCTACGCGACTGACAACTCGTGTGAAGTACACGGAAGATAGCGATGAGGGAACTCCCGAGGGCACTCGTAAGATTATATTAATATAAGTAGAGCTTGACCCATTCTAGAATTTGTTCGCTGATTGTCTTAAAATTTTGTTTTGTGTTGTCTATTTTATTGCATTGCCAACGTAGATCTGTGCATTGTCCATTTTGCAGCACGAGCTAATGCATTGGAGACTGAAATCGAAAAACAGCTTGAGGATATTGAAGAGGATGTACAGAAACCACATGGTAATTGATATTTGAAGTGATATTTGAGATGAATATTTGTATATGAATTTATTACTTTACTCTTATTTAACATTGTGTCTTAAAACACTTCAGAATTATTTTCCGACAAGGATGTATGTGGAAGAAAATTGTATGGATTTCAAACGCCAACAAGAAGAAATAGCATGATGCTTAAAGCCAGTCAGTGCCGTACACCTGAGACCCCAAAAAGTTTCAAGACACTTCCAGTTTTAAAAATTGTCCTTGAAAAAATTGTAGGGGAGTCTAAAAGTTGTGAGGACAACAAGGATGCTAAAGGTACAGTGTATCTCATTTTAAGAGATTTTGCTGTGAATTATAAAAGAATGTATTTACATCTTTTTAATTTCTTTCTCTTTCTAATTCTCTTGTTAGTGTCTCGGAAACGATTTTTGCCCAGTGTAAATTCAAGTGGCGACGAGAGCGTGTCAGAAGACAGTGTATATGTACCTTCAGATAATGAAACCAGTTCAGAGTCTGATGAAACTTCAAATAAAAGTGAGGATTCTGATGTGAGTGAGGACAATAATACCAGAATGAGGATTAAGCAAAAAGTATCGAAACCTTTGTCGAAACACGATATACAAAATACACCTAAGAAAATAGGAAAAGGACGTAAGACTGTTACTTACAGGGATTACGTAAGTTAGGATAACAGATCTTGAATATTTGGTATAAATTATGCAAATAATATTTTAATTATATAATTTATATGTATATTTAATTATTCTTAATTTTTTTAGCATATAAAAACCGATGAATATTTTGAATCTCAATCGGGAAAGACAGTTACGTCTGACCATACATTAGGAAGACTTCGGAACGCTCGTCTTACCGAAGAAACACTGGAAGAATTATTAACAAGTCAAAGTCATATTTCCACGATACATAAGAAACGTATTTGTTCATTGACAGAGAATTGCAGATCGTTCTTTTCTATGTGGCAATTCTTATTGGAGTAAATATTAAGCATTGTAGTTATGGAAAATGTTCTTTATGATACTTTATTCTAAAATATATGCTATATTTTAGAGAAGGTTACAGTCTGCTACTTCATGGAGTAGGTTCAAAAAGAAGTTTAATAAACGATTTCCATACTGAGATCATAGCAGATCATCCAACGTTAATTGTAAATGGATTTTTTCCTAGTTTAACACTGAAAGATGTAAGTGAAATACAGATATAGCATTATTAATTTAATGAATATTTATAAAAGTTTTGTACTAATTATTATTTTTTAGATACTCGATAACATAGTAACAGATTTGTTAGATTTAGATTGTCCAACAAATCCTAATGATTGTTTACAACTTATTGAAACAGTTATGAGAGATAATCCGGATGATCGGCTTTACTTAATAGTCCACAATATAGATGGGATAATGTTACGTTCTAATAAAGTTCAAAATATTCTTGCTAGTTTAGCAGCCATTCCGAATATCCATGTCATAGCGTCTGTCGACCACATAAATGCACCACTCCGTAAGTTACATTTATCTTTACATTAAATTGGAGCCGATTTATTTAATATTATTAATTTTTTATTTTAGTTTGGGACCAAATAAAACGTGCAAAGTTTAATTTTTATTGGTGGGACGCGACAACTTTACTGCCATATCAAGCGGAAACTTCGTACGAAAGTTCCTTGTTGGTCCAACAAAGTAGTGGACTCGTGTTATCTTCCCTTCAGAATGTCTTCCTCTCTCTCACCTCAAACGCTCGAGCAATTTATTTAATTCTTGTGAAATATCAATTGAACAATACCAATAGCAATTTTGCAGGTAATTTCTCACCATTCCGTTATGTCGTAATAAGTATTTTGATGATTATTTAATGATATTATTTTAGGAATGCCGTTTAAGGATCTGTATCGAGCAGCGCGTGAACAATTTTTAGTCAGTTCTGATTTGGCATTAAGAGCGCAGTTAACTGAATTTATTGATCATAAATTATTACGAACTAAGCGCACAGTTGACGGTGCTGAACATCTATTAATACCCCTCGATAAGATTCTCCTTAAACAATTTATGGAACAGCATGGAGCGTAATTTATTTTATGATCTTAGGAAAACATATATTTTTATAAAATAATCGATAATAAAGAAAATAATAGTTTAATGACTGTTAGTTTCTTTATTATATAGCATTATTTATCGCATTATATTTATATGTGTAATGTATGATTATTAATATTTTTTAATTTTATTTTAATATATTAAAAATCTATAGGAAGTATCTAACTTAGTTCCTGCGGTTTTTTTGTTTAAAAAACTCATTTATTTCGACATTAAAAGCAAAAAAATACATTAATCGAAGTATTTCCTTCGTTAGCTATTTTTTTAAATTTATATTTTTCCCATCTTTCGGGCAACGCGTAGATTCCGCAACGATAGAACGATTGGTCTTTTGATGCAATCCATTCGTCGATCCATTTTCGCACATCCTCGTAATTTCTGAAGTGTGTATCCACCAAACCGTGCTGCATCGGAACAAGTAATAGTCCGAAGGAGCTAAGTCTGGTGAATACGCTGGGTGCGGGAGAACTTCCCACTCGAGCTGCATCAGCGTTTCCTTGACGGCTTTTGCAACGTGTGGTCGAGCGTTGTCATGCAAAAGCGTAACTACGTCGATTGCTGGCTACTGCTGGCCTTTTTTCCAACAACTTCATTCAGACGGTTTAATTGTGATTGATATCGATCCCCCGTGATACTTTCGTTCGGTCTGAGTAGCTCATAGTAAACGAATATTTCTCTTTGGTGTGGATGTCGATGGTTGGCCAGGGTCCACCCATGATTTTTTTCGTTTAAGATTATCGAAATATATCCATTTTTTCGTTTAAGATTATCGAAATATATCCATTTTTCATCGCCAGTCACTATGCGCTACAAAAAACTTTTTTTTCTGCCTGGCGAGCAGAGAAATAGAGATGTTTAAGCGATTCGCAAGGGCATTTGCGGTTATTTGTGTGGTACCCATTTTTCCCATTGCATGTAGACGTTTGGAAACAGCCATCGGAGTAACATTTAATGCTGTAGACAATTCTTGGAGCGTTTGAGTAGAGTTTTCGTCCAATAATGCCTGCAAATCGGTGTCTTCAAACTTTTTCGGTTGACCTGAGCGTTCTTTATCGTTGACATCAAAATCACCACTCTTAAATCGCTGAAACCATACTTGGCATGTTCTTTCCGATGGATCACAATTGCCATAAGCTTCGAAAAGCAATTTATGAGCTGCAGTTGCAGTTTTTTTCAAATCGAAGTAATAAAGCAGCACATGTCGAAAAAACAACTTATCACGTTCCATATTTAATCAAAAGAAAAAAAAAGCACTGCTCGCTTAAATGAATCTCTTCACACTGAATTTTATTAACAAATGTCTAATCTCTAAAATGCAGCCAGTTTTAGATGTCAAAATAAATTACACCTACAACGTCATCTAAATGTGAGCCGCAGGAACTAAGTTTACCATCTTTTACCACGGCACAATAATTCAATCTGAAATCTGATACGTATATAAAAATGACATTAACATGTTAATATCTTTTGTTGACTATTGTGACTCGTTTAATATATTTTATATTTAAATTTTTTATTCTTTTATTTAATAGATTAGTTCAGTTTTTATCATTATTTATTTTTATTTACTTTATTATTTATAATCTAATTTCTTTATATTATTCATTTTTTGGTTGATAACATTTCGTTAATTTAAAAACCTCTGTCTGCTCATTACACGATCTTCCCACATGACATGCATTTAACATAACATACATTATTAGTGCATATATAATTTGTTAAACAATATTACATCGATTTAGGAGCAATTCGCCCAACATTTGAATGATTTGAACGTATATATCGTCACGTGACTGGCGCATGCGCAACCGATTCAGCGAGAACGTCACGCCATAGCGCGATTCGCGGAGCGTCGCGAAGTTAGCGCGAGTTAAACGAAGGCGCCAATCGTGTTCGCTACTAAAGAATATTTTTATATAATCTGATGGCGTGTGAGAGAAGTAGTAGCGATTTGAAGTAGTCGCGCGATGAGGAACGGGACATCGCTTCCGCACGTGAGCATCGTCACCCTCGAGATGACGGTGCCGTCGGGACGTGCCGGAGTAAAATCGCACGACGATGTTAGGTTATCGGAGCGCGACACCGCGAAGCTGTCCGATTCACGTCGATTGCGACTTCGATAATCGCAATCAGTTCGAAAGCGGTGATCGGCGCCAACGGTCGGTCGGTCGGTCGGACGTGTCACGCCGAGATCCAATTCTCTTCCGTCGGTGAAAAGGAAAGGGAGTTTCGGCCGTCGCGAAACTCGCGAGTCGTGAGCTCACGAGATCCGGTGAATGGCGCACGGCCGCCGCTGCGGCCGGCATCGTCGACGTAAACAACGTGCTGCTCGCATGACCGCTCTGACCTTACATTGGTAAGTCGCACGCGCGCGCGCAACCTTGACTTTCGGATCGAGTTTTATTTGATGAGGAAGGGAGAGAGAGAGAGAGCGAAACGCCACGCCGAGTCATGGAGAAGTAGCGGCGTAAACGTTTTTCCGCAAAAACCGCGATGTCACCGGCGAGATATTCGCGAAGCCCTCGGCGTTCGTGTCGGAACGTCGGGGTGTAAAGACGTTCCTAATATCTCGACGCTGTTGACTCTCACGACATTCTTAGCGAAAGCTTTAAATTTCATGGAGCGAGAGGTAACAATCCTCCTCTTGTGGAATACTTTTTTTTGGATTCTCAATTTCTCCCCTTCCTGTGAGACACAAGAAGGGTCACAGTTGATTTAACTGAGGGTAGTCATCGTTAGGCTGCTAGTGGGGCACATGGTTATGTCGATTCTCCTGTGTCACTTTGTATCTTGTTAGTTAAATATAAACTTTGACTCTAGATATGTATACGTATATGTGCACGAGTAACTGATGTAAGGATTTATTTACAGGTTGCGCTTAACAGAAGGAATTTGCAATACTGAGTCGACACGTAATCAGATGTTAAGTTTATTTCATCGAATCTCCTAGGTAAGTGTTTAAGTTGTCCTTTTCCTCTTTTAAAAGAAAGGAAACAATGCAGAACTTAAATTACTTTTAACTGCCAACAGCAGCACGAATAACTGTAAATGTTGTTTATTGTCTGTGTTTGTTACATTGTCCACATTGAATTTGGATACGTGTTACTTTTGTCTGCTAGATTTCGTGTAACAGCAATCATTGTTACACGCGATATTTCAAAAAAATATTGTACACAGGTACATGTAATTAATAGAACGCAACGCATTAGCCAATATGTTTATGCGTGTGTTTCTTTTTATTCTGTGAGTTTTCTAATGTACCTGAAACTACAAAGAGTGGCTTCAGAGTTTTCTGGCTGTTTTGATTGGCACTTTGAAGCTTAATATTTGTTTTGTAAATTTTATGTCATTAAGAGGACACGAAACAGTATTATAGACGTGTTCTGCTTTCTATTGTAAGATCTATTTGTGTTTGACAGTGCAACATGATTACGCTATTACTGTTGTCACTGCCAAATTTTGACTGATAGGAAAAAACATTGAATGCTATTTTTTTTATATAAGAAATTAATAAGCATTATTGCTTCCGTGTCAAAGCTCAATGAGCAAAATTGCGAGCCTTCTGTATAGGAAAAATATTTTATTGTAATATTTGTGAAAAATATTTTATTAAAAATATTAGCTCACAAAGTTTCTTAGTGACTTTGTGAACTTTAAAAGAAAAATGTGGAATTTTCACTTTCATAAGGGTTATCAATTGCTATTTGTATAAATAATGGCTTGGATGATGCCACTTAATCTATTTATAATCGAATTGACGTCTACATTTATTAAAATTATATCACATCGCGAAAATAATTCGTTTTTTCTCCATTGAACGTTTGATTCATGAATATACAAAATTTCTCGCTAAATTATTAATTTAGGATTTTTTTAATGTACTTTTATAAAGCAGTATTTTTGTAATGTTTTATAATATTAATCGGAGAAAGGATATGCCTCCGAAATGTTGCGAGGAAATTAATTCTTAACACGTGTTGACAGATGGCGTACATTGTACAGTGTCTTGGCCTAACTAAATTGTAGACTAATGTAGATGTGGAATGCATGTACATGTAGAATCTGAGAAACTTACAACTTCATGAATTAAATATTACTTTTAACATTATTGAAAATTAATACAGTTTAAATTAATGTTCAACGTTAATAGTATAATTTTCTATTTGTCGCAAAATGCAAACATTCTTTGTCGAGTACTTCCTATTTGACTAGAACTTGTCTAATTGAAAACATCTTCATGTTTTCGCAAAACGATATCGTATTTAAAGTTTGAATAGCGATGCTCTGACGAAAGCATCGGGCTTCCAGGAAGGAGAACAATCGGTTTTCACTCCGCGTCGTTCTCGAGATAATAGCTCGGGAGAGCGGTTTCGTTGATTCTTAAACGGGCGTGGAATTACATTCGTGAAAGTTGTCAAATTGCCCTAGTTGTCTAATGTACAAATCGCGGCTTGAACGATGCCGTTCAGATTAAGCGTCGAGAGACTTTTCCGAAGTTTTATTAAAATCTCTTTATGGCGCGGAAGTAATATTCCCCCCTTCGATAGACACTCGGCTCGTGGGCGTTGAGAAATGCTCACTGAATCATTCATTTAAAACCTCCTCCAAATAACGTCGATCGTTAAAGTAAAGCCTATTAATATTTATCAGATGAAGGAGAGGTCTCACAAACGATAAAAAAAAATTCTCAGTATGTTCAAAAATTCAGATTCAGATAAAATCGTGTTTCTCACATGTATTGTTTACAAGCTGTTACAAGCTGGTCTTATGTCGTAGAAATTCTAATTTGATTATTGAATCGTTATTCTCGAGGAAAGTTGCTTGATTTTCTTTTCTTCTTAATTAAGACTGATATCTAACTTGTAAACGTTACCAACAATTTCGGACACGCGAAAGTCGGGAAACCTGCAAAAGTTTACTTTCATATATCGATCGCGGTATCTTTCTCTAACTCCGTTAACGTCGCGCAACTGTTTCGCCGATTTCACTTTTACCAAGACAAACTAATTTCACCGAGCTACGATTCCCCGAGAAAACCGTCGCTCGATAGCTTCGAGATTTGATGCACGAACGAATAAATGAACGAGGGAACGGAGGGAGAGATTTGCTTTCGCCTCGAACGACTCGAATTCGACATCGCCCGTTCGCTCGCTCGCTCACGCTTGATTATGAAACGTCCTGTACGAGGCGATACTTTCACTATCGCGGCCAAGTTTCATAATTATTATTATCGAGGCCATACGTAGGTCGAAGAGGAGACTGTCAAGAGACGGAGAAAAGGGTTTGGCTCGTCTTTCACTAACCGTCGTCTCGAACAATGGCGCCTTAATTAGAGGAAAGAGCGAGAACTTTAATTTTATTTTGTACGGAGTGTCCCCATGGCACTTGTGTATAAACGTCTCTCATATAAATTCAGCATTAAGCTTAATGAAAATTTAATAGAAGATCTAATTATATGACGTTATTCAAATTTAATTTCGTTGATGCGAATCTTTCCTCTTAATAGAAATTTCATTAGAGTTTTATTTGCTTGAAGCTTTACTTTTAATAGAAATTTAATTAACGTTTTCATTCTCACATTTGCCGTTCATTACCAAGTGTGACATATAATGAGTATTTATTCAATCGACTTTGAATTCGCCGAAGAATCTGTCGTTTGAAAAACGGGGTTAGTGACGAGACCCTGTACCCTGTGTACGCACATGCACACGCACTCACACACATATACACACGTGAAACTTTTGTCCTAGCCGTGTCGCGGCTTTGTTATGTGTACGTGTCACGTTGCGTGACCGAGAAATCATTTTTCCAGCGTGATCGCCGCACCGATCACCGGTTAGCAATTCCCTCGTCAAGGCTCGTTGTCTCTTTCTCTCTTTCTCTCTTTCTCTCTCTCTCTCTCTCTCTCTCTCTTCTCTTTCTCTCTCGGACGGTGCACGTGCGAAGTACGTTCATGTAACTAGTTTTGCTCGTATTTAATATCCGCTGTGTGTGGCGTCATTGGTGGCTCTATTAACGAGCGAGTAGCTAGGTCGACATCGACATGCGCATTTTATTCGGATTTCTCTCTCTTTCTCTTAAAGCTTAAATAGTTTCAATTCTTACTCATCTTTCTCATGATGGAAGATTTTCCCATGGTACGCGTCATCGTTAGGAGGATCTGGATATTAAAATAAATTAAAAAAGAACAAATAAAAGATGATTAATAGGTAATAGGTAGATATTCCGTAAAAAAGTTGGTCGATGATTAGATATCCTCGTTCAGATACAAGAATAGCGAGCAGATAACCGAGAGGAGAGCTATGCATCAGCTATTATGCAGGGACGTGTCTAAAACCGGAAGGCTGGACTCAGTCCACATTTTCGTAATTAAACTACGGGCTCCGCTATCATTTATGAAGCTTAAGATTGTCTGCTCGGCAGTAAGAATTATTAAATGGGAATTATTAAATAGGAGCTTATTAAGTTGTCAGATATTGGTTATTTTCCATAATCTGATCTTATTGGGTGGGAGAATGTGTGTACTTGGTTTTATACTTAGTAACGGTGTGTACATATAATTTTGACGATTACGACGCGAGTACGATAACGATTTGATTCCGCATGCGTTGCGACAAATATCGTCAACGTTCGATTAATCAATCGCGATGGAACGAGCTCTCTTCGCAGGGGTGAAGGAAAGAGGAAGAGGATGATAGTTGTCCCAGACGAAGGAAGGAGCTCGTCCGAGGTCGAGTCGGGGTTGCTGTACGTGCACGAGCATTGCGCAAGAGCATTCACCCCGCTCAATACTCAGCGACAGCACACAGAGATACAGAACTCTGAAAATGTATGGTGTACACACGAAAGAGAGAAAGAAGGAAGGAGCGTGGGAAGCCGAGAGATCCCGGGATCAGAGAAAGAGAGTGAGAGAAGGGAGAAGAGAATGGAGCAGGAAGAGGAAACCGGCTCTAGCGAACCACCCCAAAATGGGTTATTCCGCGTTTGTATGCGTATATATATATGCGCGAATATCTACTTTGTGCACAACCAACCCCACCTTCGACAGCGCACCAGCAAACCGCTCGTATTTCCTATTTCGTGCGACGTACGATACGTGCATATATCGGGTGTCCTGGCTGTTCAAGAGAAAGAGATATCATTCTTTGGAGAAATTCTTTGGAGAAATCTCTTTGAAAACTTTTTGGAAAAGTTTTCCCTTAGTAAAACCATCCAGGCTAATAAATTTGATTGAATCAAGCGATTATATTCAAGAAGTTATTGAAAGTTCAAGGAGGGCGAGAGAGAGAGAGAAAGAGATTTCCAAATTCGGGAACGAGAGAAAAATGAGAGAAGGAATAGAAAGTTGATTTGATTGAGTTTGGGATGGTATTTCTACTTGAATATTGATTGAATGGAACTAAATATTTCGATTTGATTAAAGAATTTTTTAATTGAGGACCTGGAAGAGCTTCATATGAACTTTCCGTAGAAAAGAATCACATTGTATATTCGAAATTTGCAGTGTTGTTCGTGAAAAGTTTGCGCGGAAATTCCGAAGGCCGAGCCTTTTGTATAATACGCAAATGTTCGCAGACATGATATAACTTTTATCATGACACATGACGCATGAGTACTTTGATTTTATCAAATAAACTGCTAAGTGGAGCCGGAATACTAAACATTAAGACACTTTCCCGCTGTGACGGTTTTACATATTTATTTTCATGACAAAGAGATACGAAATTTATTATTTCGTGATAAGAGACACTTTTAAGTAAAACGAATCTATTTGAAAAAGAGAATGTAAAAGTTTATCAATTTATATAGTTTAAGTAATTTACAGGGTATAATATTTATACGATATATATTTATAATATATTCTGTACTAGGAAAGAAAAAAATTCTTTTTATTGTATTTATTATTATAGAATAATAATTCTGTTGGCTTTAATTTGTCGCGACACCTAATCGAATCAACTTACTTGTAACAATGCGATAATTGTTATTATCCAACATTGCTTAATATCTATCGGGGCTACAATAATTAATTAGCGTGAAAAATCACGTAGAAAGCTCATATCGAACGCTATTATATTCGCTGTTATATTCGCTGTAACATAACATTTCGAGGCGAGATCCAATTTTGTCGAGTATAAATCTTCTTTCTCACATGATTCATAGCAATATTCCAACGATAATTTCAACGTAATAACAGGGGTGATGTCCTTGATTTCGTCGTCCATTTCGTCCTGCTAGTCAGTCTCTCGTGTCAATTTCCCTCGACCTCTGCTTAATCGATTATCGTTTTAGTGCGGTTCGCGGATAGATCTCGCTCGTCCGGAATGATTAAACTTGCTTGGGTTAACGTAAGGCCGTGCGATTTTGCCTGGCTTGCCTACCAATCGAGCAGAATATTTTTATTAAGCAAACTTACGTTCCAAAATCTACATTCATTTATGTTAAACTACCTGATATTACATACCTTATAATATTTACGAGTCGATCAAATCAATTTTTAAATGCAAATCTAATATAGTTTTCCGTTATTAAATTGAAATGTGTATGTTTGATCGTCAAATAATTCTTGCTGCAGTCTCGATTATCTCGGACATTCTCCAATTTAATTCCTTTAAATTCAAAGGGGAAAGTTACTTATTTAGTTTATTTATCGTTCATAACTGAGAAAGGTTCCGCGTCGATTCACTACCACCATGTCGACTTGGCACAAATCGTCGGCAATCTGTCCGCGACTGGGATCTGCGAAAGCGAATTCGCCGTCGCGGTGATGGTACCCTTTAGCGATCGCCGGGAACGATACGCGTTTGCCTCGCGAGGGAAAGTGAACGCGAACTCTCTCGTCGTCCTCATCTCCGTCGGAGCTGTCGCGTCGCGGTCTGAAAAAGGTCCAGCCGACTTTCTAACGTCGGGCCGATCCGTGACATACCGTTTTATTCCAAAGCCACCAAAAACATCAAGCGTCTCGCAAGACCGTCGTGTCGGCGGTTTCCGAAACCTCTGTCGCGTAATACGCTCGATAATTCGCGCAGAATAATTTACGAGCGGGGAAATAATTTGTGGTTCTGCGAACCACAAACCGCGATTCCCGTTTATCCCTTCGCTTCGGTAGACTACACAAGTCCGGTATTTTTAACGAGAGCCAGGTTCAATCGATTTGATTCAGAAGCATTCACAATGCGCTAAAAAGAGAATGTTCTCTCGGTACAGGAAATTCAAACGTAATAACCTGGCGGCCCCTGAGAAACGGCGCGTTGAAATTTTTCAGTATGTGGAGCGTTTCACGGCGACGCCGATTTATTTCGCGCGATTGAAAAACGTACAAAAAGGAAGATTTCTCTTTAAACAAAGCCAGATAATCGAGCGCGGCTATTCGTATTTGGGTTATCATAGACGGTGCCGAGGCTTTCTAGCTTTCTATGCTTATGCCAAGGATGTCCACATTACGAAGGATCCCCCACGCACATTTAGCTTCACGCATTAGTCAGGCCATTATGCGAGACGCGCGACGTGCCGAGTCCTCCACCTCTTTCATCTTGGCCGTTTAACCCTTTTCGCGTTGATTATATTTTACGATCTCTCGTTCATTGTAAGCTGGTCGTTACGCGTGCATGGCTCACCGGCGCTCGCGGTAGGATTTTCTTGCGCGCAGAGTAACATTATCGTCGCTTTATCTTTTTCCACTTGATAACTTAATTATTACAGCCTTGGCTCCGAAAGTGCGGAGCAATCAATCGCGATAAAGTAAACACGAGGCAGGTTTCCGAGCCCAAAGTCGATAAAAACGTGCGATAAATCAAATTATTTAACAAATTGCTTCGATTTCATATTTACGCGAAAACAATAAAAATTATATGAAGAAACGGCTGTCATGCAAGAATTTATCATTTGTTAAACGTGCGATTTCACACCTCTTAGCGTCCAAGGTTTTATGCTTTCGCACACGCAATTTTGTAGGATTATTAACGAGCTAATATTAATCATTTTAAAAACGTCATAATATCGTTTAATTTTACGGCCCCCGCAATAGGTGCATGTGTCACGCGTTCAGTTAATTTTATCGTTACAATGTTACAATCGTATTTCACAGATACCGCTTGAGAGTAACTAGAAACTCACGGTTTTCACGTTCACTCGCGCACGTGTAGCGATGCTTTCAGTCGAGCGCTATAAATATTTGGATCAAAAATTGCATCGTTGTCCCCACTTTCGCGATAGCGAGGTCATCGCAAATCGATCGCGCGCTCAAACACGCATGTACTTTTTTTTTTATACCACTCGTCCACCACGATGGCGAAACAGTATTTTTGCCTCGCAGATTTATCACCAATAGGTTTTCAGATGATTTTGGAGGTCGAAACCGGTTCGTCCGAGCACGTTTTTCTAACTCCAAAAAAATACTTCAATGTTATGTCTTTCTACCAGATTCCTTTATGTAACACGATAAACAACCAGTTGAATTCTTCTTCAACTCTGTTCTTTAACCCGTTAAATCTTTAACCTAGATCCCTTTTTCAGTCTCACACGAGATAATTTAAATTCATCGCTTAATATCTTCTTCTAGCTGGAGAAGATATGTGTGCTTCATTACTGACCGTCCTAGAATACAGAGAAATGACTTGTACTCGCTACTGTCGTTAAATTAAAAAAACACGCGTGAAAGCAGTTATTTCAAGTTTAAAACGTGAAACCTTTCTACTCGAGATATTTAAATTGAAAATAATAAAAAAAGCAGAAGAAGAATTGTTGAGCAAGAGCGACGTTGCTCAAGGAAGTTTTTCTGTAACTTCGTGAATATACAATCCGTGCATTTAACGGTAACGAAAAAGCGATCTCAATAAAGATCATCAGGATCAAGATTCGCGTCGCTCTCTAAAATTTATGGAGGGAGGCGATTCCCGATGTTTCACTCGCGTCCGCGTCTTGATCATCATGGGTGACAGTAAAACGTTTGTCGGACGTTCTCATCCAGCGAGTGATGTCACAAAGAAGACGCTGTATGTTACACCAACGACGAGGATTTGACGGAGCTCGACAACGCCGGCGGGGGAGGAGGAGGGGACGACTCTCTCGCGCGCAGCGGAGCAGCGTAACCTCGAAAACGGAGGCGTGCCCGTACCGCCGTCGTGCCGTCGTCGGAGAGGGGCCGGCACGTTACACATATTTGAGGTCAGGAGATATAAATAAATGCTAATATCAACAGGCGCTGGGGCCAGTTTGATATCCGAAGCCTCGTTTCGGTCGACTTGCCTCGCAGCTGGCCTCTTCCCCTCCCTCGGGATCCGTCTAGGATTCTCCGACGGATTTCGACAATGCACGCCGACACACTCTTTGTCTCGTTTACCCTCTTAATCAGAGGCTTCGGTTGAGCTCGCGCAGCGTAATTAGTCGCGCGCGATCATTATGACCCCATTGCTTTTATCACACAAATTAAGAGCTTTCGATAATTGTATGTAGTTTTAAACAACACGAACAATCAGTTTTTAATTATTGGGTCGATTGCTAAGTGGAGGGACTTTATATATTTATAACTTTGTTGTTTACTCAACATTTTTCTCTTTGCATTTACTTTGTTCAAGATGATTGAATCATTATGACTACACACTCACACACACACACACACACACACACACACACACACACACACACACACACACACACACACATATATATATATATATATGCACGTGGATAAATATATAATATTGAGTTAAGAGTTAAATACGAATTTTAAGCGACTGATAACTGTAGGAATTTTGTTGATAAAACTTTTTCGCAAAATAAAATTTGATAAGTTACATAAAAATTATGTAACTGGCAAGCTTGATAGATAAGGTTGAAATGACTGTTCTCTGACTGCTCTCTGACTGTTGTGTGAAATTTAAAAGAACACGAATTCAAATGCACACAAATCGGTTCGTTACACTTTTTAATAAAATCTAAGAAATTAACATGTCAATTTCCGTTGCATAATGTGACGAGAGCGGAATTATTCATTAGGAACAATCTAGTTCTTAATGAATAATTCCGAGATACAATTGCGATTCGCAAGTCTTATCGCGCATCCTTATCGCGCGATCTATTTCTCTGGAGATCAAAACGCTTGCCGCTATGCAATCAGTGATCTAATAGCTGCAAAGAACATCTAACAGTATCGCTTTGTTTCGTTGGGATGTACCAAGAACGGATTTATCTCAAAACAGCAATAAATGTGATAGATGTGACAATAATCATAAAAAAAGTAATTATATCGATAGAAAGCGCGTGATATAAAACATGAACAATTATATATTCTTTTTTTCTTTCTTTCTCGATTCTTTTAATAATGAACACGCATACACACATAATAAACTTTAATTTACTCATTTTGTTTTTTTATGCATAGTATTTATAACTACTTTTCTTGCTTCAAAGCATATTGAAAGTACTGAATACGTAATACGACTTGCACTTGGAACGATAGTGTCCCAGGGCGTCTTATATATAATAAACAGCGATTCATTAAGAAATTCTAATCTGATAGATTCTTGATGAAGCTTGAAAATGATTTCTGGTCGTCTCGTCCTTAATACACACGCAGGGCTCCGATCAAAGTAGACCATCGTTAAAAGCCTGTTTATTACTCGTCCACCTAGATTACGTATCGATTCAGATTGTTATCTCAGGCACTTGGCGATGGCTTAGATATTCCGTGTCCATGGCGCGTGTCTGCTAATCCGTAGGAAGGATGCATCGGGAGGCCGGCCGGGCCCCACATGACCACTCGCCGGGCGAATTACGTACACGAGTCTGTGTATGTATGTATGTATAACGAGACTTATCTACGTAACCTACTCCACTTGCTACACCGTCCATTCGCGGGAATGCGCTTCCTCGTTACACACAAACGCACCCACACGTTGTCCTATCGATCGCTCACGTTACCTGGATACGGGGATTGCCTGGATACACTTTATCATCTCTTTTCAGTTTCGCCTTTCGTTGCCCGTAAACCGTTGGGGAAGATAACGTCTCTGCTATTTATCAGCGACTCGCTCTCGCGCGCATTTCAGCGCAAATATATGCTGAGTGATCGTTGGAAACGAGTCAATTTTAAATTCTTATCTTTATAAGAGATATTGACAAATTTGACGTTGATTTGAATATTAACCGAGTTACTTTGTTTAAAATATAGTTTTACATATCGCATTTGCTTACCGACCTACTCGCTGTTTGCAAGAATATGTTTGCAAATATAGTTGCAAATTACTGCTGAGTTTATCTCGATAGAGAGGCACGAGGGATGCATATGGTAATTGATATTCAGTTTTAATAAGTTCAGCATTTGATGCAGTATGAATTACCCAAGGAATGTTCTCTACAAAGATTATGACACACATTGCAGAAACGCGCACGTATCGCGTACACGTGCCGCAATAGCATTCCTTCCTGGAACGAAGCACGATTGCAGCCAACGTGATCTTCTTCGCGCGGCTGAACGTGGTTCCTCGTAAAAATCACGTTATCCGGAAATAACCTGCTCATTTGTGTCGGCATTCGTAATTAGTTTCTCACGAATTTTCATGACCGGCAGAATTATTCGCGAGATCCCGTTCCGGATGGATCGTCGTTAACCATCTTTCTGTTGTAAACAACATGAACACGTGCTGTGCGAGAGGAAGGTGTCTCGCGCGCGCGCCGATCGTTTCGATCGATCCGTCATCGCGGCTCCGTCCCTGACCTAAGCCACGCGCCTTTATTCCGCCAAGTCCAGGAATTCCAGCTCGTGACACCGAGATGTTAGTCTCGTTTACCTCACAGGATTCCGCCTGTCGATCGTAGGCGCCAGTAGAACCACGCGAGAACGTCTCCGCAAACTGTACGCCGATTTGAATAATGTGACACTTCGCATTCAAGTCCGATAGCATATACTTCCGAGTTCATTCGTCCATGATGAAACGTCATAAATCTCACGAACGCCATCAATGTTTGTATTATTTTTGCTGAAAATTAAATCGCGTTTATTAATGACATTCTTCTGCTCTCAGCGAATTTTCGTTTATAAAATCCAAGGTCGAAAGAAGCGACCATTATGATCTCATTGATTGTGCCATCTTACGTCAATTCTTCTTTTTGTCACGTTGCGATTTTTTTTTATCATTGCCAATAACGTAATTATTTATGCATTCATATCTGTAAACATATTGCCGTAACGGGAACAAGGTTGTACAATAAATCCGTTTAGGTAGCACAGAAAAAAAAATTAAGAATTTTTTAGGAGAATAATTTTCAAGGATTTAAGTCGACGGGATTTACATTTCAATTTCAAATCGTTCGACGCAAAGTCGTTATCACGAGACGGGATCGTCCAAGGTGCGAATTAATCGTTGTATTTTCGCGCCGGAATTCCGATTCGAGTAACCGTTTCGAGGAACGGTTCTTATCGCAGACGCGTACACGTAGCTAATTTTTCGGCCGCGAATACGACACGGCGCGTCGGATTGACGATCCGTTGGCCTGGTTCCGTTGTTAAACTGCCCTCGAGATATAGAAACTGTTAATCTGTTAACCTACCTGCCTATAATAACACGCCCGCGATCTTTATAGTGTGAGTGATATCGAGCGACCTAGACGTCCGCCCTGCATGACGATCCTGACGACCCGAGTTGTTCGCACCGGCAAACGAGATTTTCGCTCGTGCTCGTGGAATACTTGTGTGCGTGTGTTTTATGACGGTCGCGAATGTAAAACATCGTGCGTCCCCGCAGCAACAAGATAAAAAAGCCTTTTATCGTCGGCAGAAGCCGATTAAGAATCGCCGGGTCGTCTACGATTATTCGTCTCACGATCTATCTAAGAAATTCTAATCTACTTTATGTGTTCTGTAAAATTGCACGACCGAACAGGCGACGTAACCACGCTTAATTACATCCTGTCCTTGACCAACTGCCAATCTTCTCTCCGCTTATCATAATTATATACATAACGAAATGTTGTTCTTTTTTCAACGGGAGAAAAAAACATTCGAAAATTGGATTTCTGTGATGGAGTAGAAATGTAATATCGTCGATTTAAATGCTCAAAGTTTAATTTTGCCGAGGTTATAAATTTTTCGTGTCGATTAAATGTAACCATTGACAGTTATCGCAATCGTTGTTGATTACACATGATCCCGCTGAAATACACGGCCGCGTTACACTTCTGAGTCACGACGGCTGGCCGTATCGGTCGAGCGAAATGTGCCACACGCCGCGAGAGAAGAACGACGACGGGGTCAATCTATGCGCATAGATTGTCACGTCGGCGATTCCCTTCCTCGCTAGATCATCGTCGCGATAATAGACGACGGACGCTCGATCGGGGATCTCGTTCCTGCCGGAACGGGAACGGATCGGCGACGGTGAGGGAACGTCCGTTCGTCCATCCGTTCGTAGTGGGGCGCTATCTTCCGTCGTTTTTCCTCCCACTAAGTGAGACATTGCTCTCTATAGAACGAGAACGCAGGTGACGGGTCACCGGCAGGCTATTTACCTACTTTAACCTGCCTACCTCGCGCCTACCTACTTCGCCCCACCCCCTCTCCTCTCTCACTCTTTTCTTTCTTTTTCCTCGATAATAACCGCTGACACTATCTTCTATCGCGATTTTTGAAGGACCGATTGATTCGCGCTGGTCTACGTATCTAATACGCGGCACAGATTCTGCATAACCGGGAGATCATACGAAGCGACACAATCATCGCAAACCACCACTCTGCCATCATGATTACGAAATCGCCCCGGATTTATGTGGCTACAACGTAATTACGGTACAGCTTTGTCGACTAAAATGATATAATTTTCTTATTGTATTTTAAACAAAAACCCAATAATTGAATTAAGGTTAATGAAGTGAGAACGCACGCGACGACGATAGAAATTAATTACGGATGGTAGAATGGTTACTAATTTACGACGCGCTTCGTCGAGTCCTATGCGTACCCCGGGTAATACGTATTTAATGCACTTAATGTGCTAAGTAATACACTTTAACAATGTATTTAAGTAACGTAAGTACCACTTTACGGAGCCGATAACGGTGACGATGTTTCTTTCTTCATGATGGAAGTACTTCCATCGTGCATGATCCTTAACATAGTTGCATAAATCCAACCGTGTCGAACGCGAGCTCACGTACACGGGACACATGTATTTCGCGAGTCGCGGAGAGTCCGTCGATTCTTCTCGTCAGATAAAGTCTCAATTTTTCTTTATTCAGGCCGCGAAAGCGGGTCACAGTTCTCGAACGACGTCTTAGACAAAGCGGTCCTAAGTACTGTAACATTTAGTGGTATCGCTAAGGGTATCGTTTCAAACCGAAATATGAATCATTTTATAAGAGTTTATGGTAGATTTGCTACAATATACGACTCGTTGTACCAAAGAAATGTCGCTAGAAGAATCTTAGAAATATGTCGCAATTTCAAAATTTGGCGAGCGGTCAATTTCTCTCTTTGTTATCGATATCTCGTCGACATCTTCCGTTCACTTTACGTTCGAATCCTCTTCGGCGTCAGGAGAGCGTGGAATCGGTCGTAGATCGGGGATGAGCGCGTTCGCTAGTGTTTCGAAATGGCGCAATGATCAGCTTTGACCGTCTTCGGCGCGAAACGGATGAAATATCGACTAAATATAACCGTAGCCAGAAACCGGTGGAAAAGAGGGGCAGACCACACGGTGGGAGTCTCTGCGTCCCGAATGTAGGACATCGCCGTCTCGTCTTCGAGAAGATACATGAAGAACTGAGCGAGAGGAAGAGGGAGGGAGCGATTGCGATGCACGACCGATTCCCCTTCGCGAGCGTGGGTCGAGACAAGGGTTGCTACATCGGAATTAAGCATCGATCTGTTGAACGGCGTCGATATCGAAAGAAAATATTTTTCTGCTTTCTTTTTCTTGAGGTCGAAGAGGTACGTGGTAATATCGATACCAGTTCTGTTTTCTGAAATTGATATTCTCACATAGAGGCTTGTAAGACACTAATACGAAATACTTACAAAAGAAAACAAATTAAAAGTTAGAAACGAGATTGAAGTATATTGCTAAGATAAAAATATGAATATGTATGTTGAATTGACAGATTAAAAAGAAAAAGGTAGATTTTGATTAAAAGGTATGAGATTACCAAATTTCCGAATATCGATTACTCTTCAATGTATTCAAGCGTAAGATTGTTATTTCAATATTCCTAGTTACGACATCGCGGGTGTCGAATCAACCGCGAGAAAGTAATTCCTGGCGTTAGAGATGTTATGCAGACGCATTACGTCGACGTAAGTTCATACGCCCGCGAGGAATCGCAATGTCTATCTCCCCTATCGAACTCTTGCCGATTCCCGTATCGTCATCGTCGTCGTGTGGTCGCGCGGCGTTCCTGTTTCACCGTATTCTACTTAGAGTCACGACGCTTTGGTCCCTGCTTTCACTTCGACGAACACTTTCGCCGCTTCGACGTCACGCCGCGAAAAATCACACCACGCCGATTCGCAAGGACACTCCACATTTCAGATGAGAAATTTCCGGAATGACAATGGAACGAGAGAGCTCGCAGGATTCGCTGATTCCTAATAACGAAATTGAAGGGTTTAGATACGACGAGTCAGGATCGATGCTCGCGTTGTGACATTTGCGGCGTGATCCGCTTCTTAAAAGACCGCTTTCGACTGTAATTAGAGAAAATAGCGGAGTTAGAGGGAGAGGACCAATCGATCCGGGAGGTTATCGCATCGTCGCGAGTGTGCGTCTCGAAAAGCCAGCCGTGAGTTCGAAAACTAGTTCAATTAGAGAAAACCGCGGAAAAGGAGATATCTCTGGCAGCGCATCGAGGTATGAGGGTTTCGGGGGCAAGCCGTCGTCTCGTCGGCGTAAAACCGTAAAACAGCGTAAAAGACCTTCTCCCGTTCGTGACTTCTACTACAGCGACAGGCATCTCCCTTTTCGATGTCGAACCATCGATAAATGTATTCATCGATAAACGTAAACTATTTAATATTCCGCGCTTAATCGCTGAATTTTAGCACCTATAATTTTCTCGGACGATGATTAATTTCAAAACGATCGGCGATAATTCAGAAGTAGAAGGGTACATATATCTTATACGTATATATTTAGTGTGCATGAATAAACGAAAACAGGCTTGGGATTTTACAGTTTCAAGAATGCATTAAAAAGCTATTCCGTTTCTACAATAATATTTCTTTCTCCTTGAATAATGGGGAATAATCTTCTTCCATGTTAGCTTGGCGACGTTACGTTCCGCATACTCATATCTCTACCTATACTCGCAATACTTCCTTCCTGCAGTATGACAAAAGCCCTATGCCATTTTCACTCTCAGACGATATATTTACCCAGATTTCGTCAGATACTTGTCCTAGTTCGTCTTGGTCGCTCGCTCAGGAAAGATATGTAGAATCTTTGATTTCTCCGGGAGAAGACGCTCCTGTTCGCTTTTGTGAGTGCCGAAAAAAAGGTCTTCGAAGCGCGACGGATCGCAGTTTCGGTAGAAGCAGAGTACAAACCGTCGAGTCGAACGTGCCGAGGCTGTGACCGCGTTTCACGCTGAGCTAAGTGGCACGCGCCTGCCTGCCTGTCTGCTTGCTTGCTTGCTGCTTGCTTGCTGCTTACTGTTTCCTTCTCGCTCTTTTCCACACCTTCTCCAGACTGTTCCACACACGCGTCTCATGTTCTCCACCCTGTGCCCGGTATCACGTACCACCACCATCAAACCGAATCGACTCCGCGTCTTCGTTCCGTCTTTCTTTGTTCCGTCACTCCTCCTCCTCCTCACTTCGTCCCGTCCAGCATACGGATATAATCCTCTTCACTTTCTCCCTTTACACAAGTCCCGGAAGTTCTAATGCGTAACCCTCAACCGTCTTAATCAGAGTCGTTTAATATGTGATAGGTGCGAAATTTTAATTTACGATAACAATTTATGAGCGTTTCGTGAAATTGATCGAGTTTTTTGAAATTTTGAATGAATTAAAATTATATTATTTTATAAATATGTTATTCTGTGATAATAGTATTAATAAAATATATTATGCTCTTGTTTTATTGTTTCATTAATATTATTATTGTTCTTATTATTGAACAAGATTACTTTCAATTAATCTGTTATTAGATAATGTTGTTAGTACACAATTTTTCTCTGTATGCTATTTCTATGCCTATTTTTACTCCTTTCTTTTTATTTAAAAACCTTTAGGAGAATTTTCAATATTTCATTAATATTTTTTTATTAACCATCAACAGCTAATTCTATCTTTCATCACTTACTATTTCTTTTTTTCTTCTTTTATATAGACAATGACACATAAAATCATAAAGATACAAACTGTGATTCGATGAGTATGATTTGATATTCATGAGAAATTCTTTATTTATTCGTTAAAGACATAAAAACACTTTTATACGTCCATTGGCGCGTTCTTGCGAATATTTCGATGAATAGCAAGTCCAGTGGAAAAATCAAACGAAGGAAGAATCACTTCTGCCTTCATAAAGACGGAGAGATCGGCCGCTCGAGCAGAGCTTCCCGATTCGAGGAGGCGTGCATTCTGATACGGGTTCCTACTTCGATATGTCAAGGACTGACGATTAACGCCGGCGTCAGTAACTGTCTCTCTAGAAACCCACTGTCTGTGAACAAATAGCGATATGGTATCTTATTTTTAGCGATTCCAACGAGCTTTTCGACAGCGGTTACTTCCACTATGAAGCTATATCGAGAGCGTCTGTTTTTTGTCGGTCTTCCCCGAAAGATAAGCGACTTCCCGTTCTGTAACCTCGTTACATTACTACGCCACGCGAAACTTTGTTTCGCTAAAGAGAAATAATCGCAGCTTTGCGATCGTCGAATACTTTTGTACTTCAAGCTCAATCGACTTGAATTTTCCAGAGCGAGATGCCTTTGTCTGTTCACCTTACAACTCCGGATACAGCCTCGATAATTCTGCTAAGAATTAGCTTGAGATTGGTCGGAGAAGGTTCCTAAGTTATTACTCGACGACTTCGTATATATACATTGTACATTGTATTCACACCTACGGATGGCCTCTCCCGATCTGCATGTCAGCGTTTTCGAGGCTGTAACGCGACCTATTGGCACAATCTATCTCCTCCGCGATGTGAAACGGCGTTAGATCGGATTTGGACGAGCGCGCTTAGAAAGTCAATGTGCCAACGGGTGTAATCCTATATCGCCGACATGGTTTGGGTTAATCGCCATTGCCGTTTCAACGCAAGTAGGCGACCGTAACTAACCAGCCGAGCGAGCGAACTAGGCGAAATTAGAATGTTTGCTCGATTCAACGCCGGCTTTCAATATGTATACGAGTGCGCGAAACTCGATCACCGGTCGATCCTGAGACGCGAAAAATCGGAAGGTCGCGAACAGAACGCCAGAGAGCACAGAGAGAGAGAGACAAGCTGATTTATCCTCGATTACATCGAGATCGAAGTTTGAATTAATATCGATCCATGAGTGATGGATCGGATTTACGAATAATGATGTTTTGAACATCATTGTTTTGAAACATTGTTTTGAACATCGATGTTCAAAACAATTCGCGTATCGAGAACCGGATAGAATTGCGAGTGACGTCAATCGCTGTTAAACAAGTCTCTAATGTCTATAAGAATACACTTTTTTTTCACTTTGAGATGGGCAAGACGTACAAACGGTTTCACTTTTGGGTCACCTTCGTGTAAGTACAGTTGGATTTCACCATTTCGCCCGACAGCTTCGGGTCCTTTCGCTCTTTCGAAACTTTTGATATTTCTCGACCGCCGTGTGTGTTACACGCCACGTGGCGATTAGCCGTCGTTGGCACTCGGGCGCGATCTTAGCTTTAGATGATTTATTTGAGTTTAAATAACGCGGAAGGCCACATCTGTCCCTTTGTATGGCAAGCGATAATTCGAGGAAGCAGGAACGCGATGGCGAAATGAAGCCGTTCAAACGATTACACTCGTCTCGACCGGAGACGTGAATTTATTTTTCAGCCTGGCCCTGGAGCATACATTTACAAATACAGCCGAAAGTTCTATACGCCAGTCGCTTTCCCAGAGATATCTCGCTTAACCTCGGTGCTTCATTACGAAACTAGTTGTTAACGTAATAGTAACCAAGCATCACCGACTGGAGTCGAAGTCGAGGGGCCATTAATAAGCGTTACAGCAACTGTAATCTTGCATTAGAGAACAGCGATGACTTCGTTTTAAACTCCTCTCTTGCATCTCATTTGCTTAATAGACAAATATTTTGCAGAAATCTTGGGAAAAACTGTTCGTGTCGACAGGATAACAGTCTATTTTTCATACGTCTTTCCGTAAAATGATAAAAGCGTCTGCAAATTTTATTTTTAAGAAATCTGAAACGTTCAAAGATTATCACGCTATGGTCTCGTCATGGCCTCTTCATTCTCGCCGGGGAAGCCGATATCCTTGCGACCGCGAGCGATTAACTTTAAGAACTCTCGCGATGGTAGCCAACGTGCGTGTACAACACAAAAGGCTCGTTGTGACGAGACGGGACTTGGTCTCGGTCCACTTATCGCGGCTCCAAGTCGCAAGTACGTTCTACTTGCAATTCGGAGCGCGCGTAAAAGTACCTGCACCCTATGCGAACGAAAACCGGTACTTTCAATTCTGTAATCATTATCATATGAGCATTCACGATAAATAAATCGGCAACTGATGAAACGAACGATTCATCGATTCTCCACGGAGAAGCGCGCGAGTGACTTTACGGGTTACTACAATCTCGGATTAAATGTAATCCATCACAGATAATTTAATATTACACAATATTATGTTCGAAGGACGGATATTAATGACGTATTTACTGAATATAATCAATCGAAGGACGGATATTAATGACGGAATATAATCAATAGAGCCGTGCGTCGCGGGCGACAAAAGCGGGTCTTCTCTCGCGGCGAGGAAGGACCGCTAATAATTTTCTCACACAGGAATAATTACGCACGTGCACGAGTGGCCTATTTAATTCAATGAAGCGAGCCATTGACGGATCTATTCAACCACGCGACAACGGCGAGGTCACGTTAACACAACAGAGATCGCGGTTTGCACACAGACGCACGGTCGAAGAGCAAAGTGCCCTCCCACGCGAGGTGGACATATTGGAAACCACGAGCTGGAGTCAGCAGCGATTGATGTCTGGCCGACTTCTAAATGCTAAATCGACCAAACGTTCGCTTCACAGTCATAAATCCTAGTAATAGGAGCTCCGAAGTCGACAAGTGCGCTTTATGTTAAACGATAAACTCAGATAATTCTCCCACTTGATTTCGTCTCGAAATCTTTCCGACTACTAGAATTATAAAATGACCTAAATATTTAGTATAATGTTCTTTTTATAGCTAGACCTAAGGACCGCCAAATATCACGATGACGCACAATGACACCTTGACGTTACGTATCGGCAAATCAGACACACGCCGTGCGTTTTCGTTCCACAATGTTATAATTTCCCGACGTGAGAGAGAAGGCGTGTGTTTGTGATCTAGGCTAACCGCGTCGGTTATGTCGCAAGTGGGAGCGTAACCCCGTCGTGTCCCCGTGAAGCGCCCTGGTACTGTCGGTCGTCATCTCGGGTGTAGCCCCGCGCGTCCACACGAACACGTGCTCGAGTATTCGTGCACGAACACCAACGTCGAGGCACAGAATCCGTAAAATAGACTCGCGAAACACGCCCGCCGCGTCTGCAGTAGGTATACGAGGTGTGAAGAGACGTTTGAATCATGCTTCTTGCCCGAGTTTCGAATCTTCGAGCAGCGAAAATTTGTTTCGCAAATTTGCTTGAGCGTCTTCGAAATGGAACGGCAAAATTAAACATTTATCGAAAACGAAAGAGAACAGCGAAAAATCATATTTCGTTATCCAAAACCGGACTCCAGAATTAATTAATTTCGAGTGATCTTGAATGAACTTCTCATTCAATTTGCATATTCTCGCATTTTTTAATCAGATGTTCCGTATATATCATCGAGGCGAGTTTGCGAGATCTCTTGGAGGCCTCGTCGTGCAACCTACCTACCTACATAAACACGATGCTCCGCTTTGCTTTCCGTTCTCCTTACGAGCATCGTATCGCACCTTCACGAAGAGGAGATGGTGAAGGGGGAGTAGGAGAAGGAAATGCAGACTTTCGCGTCAAAAAAGCTTTATAACGCAACACAATTTCATTTACAGCACGATGCTATTTTCTACGCGTATCAATGTGGTCGTAGGTCAAGGTTGATACATATCGAATCGCTCAAACTCTCATTTATTTAACGGCGTTATCACGGACGGATCTTTCCTCCGAAGCAAAGCACGAAATGAAATGAAAGCTACGAGCAAGAAACAAGTATTTTCTCCCAATTAATTCTTTAAGATATTTTATATTAAGAAACGTATATTTGACAGCCTATATTTTTAGTGTTATCCACACTAAGTATCATTTAGTCCTCATTGAAGTACCTTTTTTTATCCCTTCTATTCTCTACTTAAAACGTAAGCATATGTTTCATAAGAAGAGAACACACATGGCCCACATTCTTATATTAATATGGAACATTTTTACGGCATCATATATACTTGTCCCGAGAATCCGACGCTACGATCGTGCACTCGCGAGAGAAACGGCACGCTCCAGAAGATCTCGCGTTACTTTCGCGTGTTTATGCGGGTCTCGAGTGGATGCTCTTAAGAGCGAAGCCTAAGTGTCCGCGAAGCGAACGTGTCAACCGCATGCGGTATAAACAAATTATTCATCTCGCGCGCATCACCGCCGGGCGATCTCGTGATTTATGAATCAATATTTTACGCTAATGCGGCAAGTATACCCTATACGCGTGTCCAGTTAGCGGCGTAATGGAACGTCATCATTAATCGCCCAACGACAATATTGACCCGCCGAGTCGCACTCATAATGATAATTATTGTGATTAATGTGATTTTTGTCCTATTCGTGCCTCCGGATTTTCTCCACGCGATTAATGGACTGGGTCGACAGTCTATTTCCTTCTCTCTTTCCGCCCACTTCCTCTTTCTTCTCCTCTACCTCCGTTTCCTCCTTCTCCTCCTCTCTGCTGCACCTCCTGCTGCTTCCCTTCTTGCAGACAGGAGAATGCGACCACGCGGAAACCACGCGCCTTTCGTTTATGCGTGTGTTCAATCGGTCGATGCATATGTGGGCGCAATTTCAATGCGCCCGTATACACGGCGCACACAATGTGCTCGTAACGAAGTCGTTTTGCCGCTCGTTATTTCCGAAACTTTTCTACTAGCGCGAAAGGAGCCTTAGGAACGAGTGCCGTTTACACGCCGTTGATCATAGCGGCTTTTAACTGTACTACGTTTTTTTTTTAGTTTCTCGCGATTTATGTTTTTGAGTGGCAATTATATATGCAAACACGTAAGTGAATCAATGTATATTTTAATAAATGATTTCTTGAGGGAATTCATATATCTCCTTTATATATCTACGACTGCAATATTGTAAATCATTTTTTTATCCGACGACTGAACTTTGTATCACACCTTAGTATATTTTTTTGTGTTTATCTGATTTCTCAACGGCGTGCTTATTCTGTACGAGTGAAAAAAAAGGAGGAATTATCGAAAGAAGCTGCCTTGACGGCCAAAGTTCAGTCCTCGAACGTGTCATCTTGCATAATGTTTACAACACGTTTATTATCACGTTTGTTCGGTTCGCCTTGAAAAGGCGAATTTTAAACACCATTCCAATTTACATTCGTTAACTTTTTGCACAAACTCCAAAGTAATTTGAGCAAAAATTTGCATTTATCGCGCGTAAAACTATTTGATATCCCATTTGCATTCTTTTTTTTTTACTCAAAAATCGCCCAAAATCCATATCCAGTTCTACGTTTTTCCTAATTGATCTCGCGCATACCTTCATCTACGATCTACGTGGATTACGCTGGGCGCGCTTGGTCCTCGAGCGACGGATAATATTGCGGCATGGGGAGTGAAAGCGACACGGTGAACTCGCTTACGAGGTTACCCATGTACTTTTACTCCGGACCGAGCCGTATTATAGTGGCTACTTTACCCGGCAGTCCCTGGCATAGTTATCACCAGAAATATCGTGTTGGAAAGCCTGCGCGCGCGCAAAAGCCCGCCCGCTCGCCGCTGCTCGCGCGCTACCAACTCGCTCGCTCCAGAGAACTTCTCTCCTCCGTGAAACTTCTAAATCGTATGTTTTTCCCCCTCACGCGTGAAATCGGACTCTTGAGAACAGCTCGATGTAGAAAACTCATTCCCTCGGACGACTTTTCTGACCTTAATAAAAAAACATTCTGGAAGTACCTGATACCTGGCTCCCTCGGGTCGTCTTTGTTCGCTTAAAACTCAAAAGGAAAAACACCGGAGTTATATTCTTAAAAGTTGTATCCTTGGTTGAAATGTCTAGCCATTTAGGGTCTAGCCATTCAAATTTCAGTCTTTAAAAACCCATCTTTCAAAAGCCACGGTAGCCGAGTATACGCGCAGCGTGACCGTTTAAATTTACAATACGTAAATGATCAATAAATCTTTTTTTTGTTGTTGTTTTTTATATCTTTTTTAGTGCTTTCCAACATTTTAAGAGTAAATATTCTGAATAATTTCGAAGGAATGTAGAAAGGTCATCGAGTCATTGTTAACTTGAACGATGGAGGAACCATGAAGATTTTTTCATTAGGGGCTAACAATCAATGTTAAATGTGACGTTATTGTTAAATGGATTGTATTCCGGAATAGAGGACTGTTACTAAAATTAGATTAAATTTCGGGGGTTGAAGACATAGCGGGGTTTAAATTTTAAACTCGTGTCTGCATGGCTGGCTTCGGAATCGATTTTCATTATCGTTCCATCGTGGCTTGGGAAGCGGAGGAGCTTTCTCTCCTGGACAAAGCAGACGCCATATGCCGCCCCGGACAATGAAACGAGTGGAAACGAGAATCGTCGAAGGGCGCGCGTAGGGCCCCTCGGTCTCTCGGCCCCTCGGAGACGCACTGGGATTCTTTCGACTGCCCGGCGACGGGGAACCCCTCGAGCCCTCTGGATTTCCGCCCTCACTGTCGTTTTTATCCCGCCGACACGAGGGCGAAGAAACGAATCCCCATCTCGTTCTCCCCCTCTTTGAGAATTTTCACATGCATAAAATCCTTTTCAACCGCTTGGTTTAAAAGTTAAATGATTAAAGCTCTTTGCTTCAATAATATAGAAAGGTCTTGTAAGTTTTCTAAAATTACAGAATTCTCTTTCTTTCTGATCCTCAATCTCCGTCAGAGGATTAATCCCACTCCGAAGACCACAAACGAGCGCAATGCAATCGACAAGAATTAATGTGTTCGTCGCCGGCTCGTATCGCGAGCTCTTCGGCAGAAGTTTCCGGAGTAATCGCCTTCGCTCCACTTTCGTGGAAAAGCTGCGAAACGAGTTATCGCGATGCGGTATTTGGGAATTCGTCGATTTCGGAACCGTATTCTCGCAGCTGCCGTTCTCTTCAATCACCGCCATCCGTTTTGCCTCGCAGACCCGAAGCCAATCCCTACACAATCCCGGGCGTTTTGTGGTAAAGCTGGGTGGAGACGAGATCCCTCGTCCTCGTCCTCTTCACCACAATCATCATCATCATTATCGTCATTCGCCACTGTATACCACCCGCGGAGACGGAGAAGATCCTAAGTGCGGCCTAAGCGAATCGGGGATAAATACGACGTGGGATCCGCTCGAAGTCCCGCCGCTCTTAATAGATTGTTCTTTTGGAAATGTTGAAGGGAACGAGATGCACGATGTTCCTTAATTCTCGGATGGGGATTACATTGCATGGGGATAATATGCAGCGTGAAGTAAAAACATTTCTCGTTTGTGCAGCGAGAAAATAATAGAAACTTTACAACGAACACGAAACAATTCGTTACAGACTTGGATGTTACATTTTTTTTTTTTAGAATTATTTTCACTGTTCGAATTATTTTGTTTGCATCCAATACCCGGAAAGTACGGCTACGGGATTAACTGTCGATTCGTAATCTAGGATCTCCAGAGCCTCCGAAGCGAACCAACAGTAAGTGATTATCGTATCGTTGTGAGGAATCTTTCATCGTAGCGCGAATTATTAGTTCGCGGATGACAGATCGAGCAGTTTAACTGATTTAATCGACGCCGACGCAATTCCTGTAATCGAGAGACGATTTATAACAAACCAGTTTGACTACTCTTATTCGGCTTTATATGTTCCTCTCTTTAACCACCGATACCGATGTTAACGACACGCGTTTTCGATGTAACGACGATACGATTGAGGTAACACCGTTACAAATTTGCTCGGCCGAACGCTTGCGCGAACGTGACCTGCCATCGGATCAATGTAACTGACATTGTGATGCAACACTAGCCGTTCCGTTAGGTTCTTTCAAATTAAACTGTCGAAAAAAGGACATAGGAAGTGTAATCGGAAATATCAAGCTAAAGTAAGTAATCGATGTAAAAAAATGAGGTACGGAATAAGTGGGAGGGAAATTTATCAATTTTAAGATAAATGAGACTTATAAAAATCCTGATACGACTAGCTAAAAAAATATAGAAGACGAATGTTATAAATAGATTTTTATGTATTTTAATAAACGCGTGTACGCCTTCCTATTCGGATTCTTATATATCTTCATTTATAGTTTGTTCTTATATTTTACTGTGTCTCACACGTTTTTACCTCATACTTTTTCTTATGTCACGGCTAACGTCAAAAGTTTTCTATCGATATCTATCTAATCGATCGTTGATGGCACCTGGTCGACCTAGTGGTACAGTTAGACGAGTGGGAGTGGGTATTAAACATCGTAGCTATGAGAGAGGATCGAGGTTAACGATAAGTCCTCTCTCTCTCTCCCATCGTGGACGGATGAACTTCCTCCTAAGGGAAGAGAGAATCGACGTGACGTCGAGAGTGGATTATCGATCTGAATGACATCTGGAGAAAATGCGCTCGCGGTGGTGCCCTGCGTGATTTATGAATCCGAATTCCTGCCCGCAAAGAGAAAAGGAAGAATTACGCCAAAAGTGGAAATTTACCCGGTGAAGTTTTGTTCTTTTAGAGAAAATAAAGTCATTCCGATGGATACTAATCACTCTAATTATCAATTATTTGTTGCTAGCACCGGCTCAAGTTTTCAAGCTTTCATTCGATAAAGTAATAATATCGTGACACCAGCTGGCATTACTCATAATTTTCTCTTAATCACATTAGGGTGATTCCCCGGGGGCCGAGCAAAGGTTGGCGCGAATTGTTTCCACAAAATTGCGACATGACACCGTTTCGCCGTCACTAATTCACCGAGGAATTATGCTAACCGTCGCGTTTTAACTTCCTCGACTCGTCTCGACACTCCCGACCCACTTTTCCCGTTATCAAAGTACAACTATCATCAGCGAATTGCCGATAAAAGTTGGCCCGCGTCTGTCAAAGGCGTCGCACTTTTCTTTGGCGTCGTTCGAGAAGGCTCGCGGCAGAACGTTGCTTTACACATGGGACACATATGGAACTATACGTAGTGCTCTTAAAACGGTCCATACGAGTATCCCTTGAGCACATGTTTTTCTTTATTCTTTGTTTAATATCAAGTAAGCTTTAATAAAAATATTTTGAGTGCCCAAACGTCTCTGATTGCATGAAAAAAACTCTGCATCGGCATAAATCGCCAAATATCGAATTTCTACTTACGAAGGAGAGAGAAAAATGAGACTTAATGAGATTATTTTAGCCGAACTTATATCGGTCTCTGCTTCATAAAGATCCCGAATAAGAGAAAATGCAGGATTCGTTCGCGTAGTGCATTCAGCGAACGTACAGGCGGGGAAATCGGACCCTGGACTCCAGGTAAATACATTGAACAAGGGGATGACGGGCACAAAGAAAGTCCGTGCTATATTGTGCACGTCGTTGAAAGAGCTTGACGGAGGAGGATCTCCTCCTCGTGTGTATATAATGGAGGCTCGAAAAACGAGGCGAAGCGAGGTGAAGAGAGCTGACCTACTGTGGCAAGTGGCTCAGGGCCGTCGCTGTCCAAATCGACCCCCCGATCGCCCCCCACCGGGCATTCTCTCTCCATCCGGTAATACACGGTAGTATTCAGGTCTGTCCATCTCTTTGTCTTTCTCTTCCTCTCACGGACGCGATGCCCTCGCGATGCCCACTTTGTCCTCCTCCTTCGTTGACCTCCCGCTTCTTTTCCCTTTACCCTTTTCTATAGCGATCAGGATTCTAACGATCAACTAAATGGACCGTAACGCCCGAACGATAATACCCGTGGTCTATCGTGACCACGTCGCGATAATAGTACAGATTTTAGAGCGATTAGAGGCGAGTGTGAGCGCGAGGGTGAAAGCTTCGATAATTGGGAATGGTGTAGACCCGAGCCACAGAAAGATCGAGTTAATACACGACGGTTCCCTGCCCTGAGAGTGCTTTCTAACCGATTCCACAGCTACCATCCAAATAGAGTCATCGCTCGAGATACGGCATTGCAAATGAGCAACGTGCATTATTTGCTCGCTTTAATTTCCGCTTCCGTTTAATCATTCTGATTGTGTGTACGATTGAGTGCGTGAAAGAAGTAACGCTGCCTCTATCTCGGATGTGAGAAAATTAATTCTCAACCTATATCCCGCTGTACACCTTTAACCACTTGTAGAATCTCACTCCTTTCTTCGAGATTACGGTTTAACTTATATACTCCATTACTTATTATATTATATAGAAGAGGTTACTTAATTTATATATTTTATTATTATATCGATATATGTTACCATGAGTTTCGAAAGAATTAACTTTTACTTATTAGAACTTATCGAATTGGATCCGCGATACGCGGAACTAATGCTGTTCGTTTAATTTATACGATATGTATCGTTTATCAGCGAAGTCTGATATCCTCGACGGGATTCGTAACCGACTTTTTGCGCACGATCAATGTAAACGCCCACCCGAAGAGGAAAGTGAATCAGCAGCGGCCGTCGAGTGAAAATCATCTAGTGAAAATGTGAAGGCCAGGTAGAATGGCGATTTGAAAGTTCTACTGTAGCTTCCAGCTACAAGTCGATTTTCACTCTGCTGTCGTGGATATACCCTCGTGAAACGCTCGGCAAAAGGTCGACTATCGTGGATTATTGTACGATCCTAGTTGATATCGCTTTTACGTACATACATACGCAAGCGCAACTAACGTGCCGACAAATGCAGCGAATCACTTCGACAAGCAATGCACGTCTCGATCCTTTTACACTGATATTTCGTTAAAAATATAGTTAGAAATATACACATATTTTTCATTTATTATGTTTTGGAAACTCAACATTTAAACTAAATGTTTATATTATATATATATATATATATATATATATATATAAAAAATGTATATTTATATTATAAATTACATATATATAACATATTAATAATATTGATATATTATTTAATATATTAATATATATTTATGTCATAAATTACGTTATTCGAAGATCGACATCAAAATTTCTTTTAAAAAATCTATATATATTGTATTTAATCTATAATTTTATAATTTCTATTAACTTATTTGTGAAAATCGCAGAATTTATAATACATCAGTCTTATTTCATCAATTTTTTGTTATAGCTAGTTTACTCTGGATATATATAGGTAGTTTAAATTACTGAGGGCTTCGATTCTTGATTTCAGGTTCTCCGTGTGCACTTCTGGAGTGATATCGTCAAGGTGAAACGAACTATGCCAACAAGTAAGTAGACGCATGTATGCGATGTCTTTTAACAAATGCAGTCTTATCTTTACCTTATCGTTTTCCATACGAATGACGACATTCCGTTTCTTCCTTTTCGTCCTCATCGTCTCGCCAAGTCAAGAGGAACCGACGCGAGCATTGATATTCAGCAGACTGTCTCAATCGCAATCCTTTAATTAGCATATGCTTTAATCTTCAGATTACCGAACGATGAAACGGCCCATTTGCATATCAAGAAACGCAATGTTACTTTCATAATGAAACGAATGAAATTATAGATCCACTTATTAACAAATCATTATAACGTTATATAAAAAATTGTTAAATATTACAAATTATTATAGGAATATTCATCAGGAATATTAAAATTAACGAAATCAGTAATTTTTTAAATTAAGATTAAAATTGAATTTTTATCGGAAATACTTTAGATTTTGATGTAATTTCGCAACGTTACGTAGTTTCAAGTGAGACATCTCTTGTCGGCTTATCACCGACGCCTCTTCCGCATACTTTATCGTGATTCCTCGTGCGAATCCCTCGCGTTATTTCTTTATCGGGACGTTCATTCCTGCGTGATGAGCCGCGAATACTTTATGGGCGCTGTAGCGCGAGCGAGACGAAGCGACGATGAGAACAAAGAAGAAGAAGCGGCAATTTGTACCGTTGCACGTAGACAACGATATTTCGCAGCTATTGTGAATACATTCGAACGTGACATCATTCGTCCTCGCGGTTACATAAAGATATCGGCGTCGTTAGTAGCTAACATCGATGATCCTTACGTGATTCCTTGCTGTGCACGTGCAATGCATTTAACGCGAGGCGCGCATTTAACGCTCCCGTGTAATCGCGTCGTGCCGACATTTAAGGACTAATGGCTGCACGAGCGGTCGTTACCGATGACCAGATTAAAGAAATAAAAAAAAAATAAAAAAAATAAAAAATATTATACTTATAAACATTGTGTCTCAGAAATGCCGAGAACCGGAATGCCGAGGCCATGATAATTTTTCAATTACATGGGACTCGCTTTATCTTATAATTTAATTTTCATCTTATAACAACTTAACTCTTTCTTATAATTTTATACTGTACCTCGTACACCTCTTGCACACAAGTTGATACTTTTATCCTTTAATTTATTTCAAGCAAGCTTTGATAAAATTTGGTTTTAAGCCTACTACACATCGAGGACGTCCTACACAATTATCGCTTGAACAATATTTTAGTAAACATGTAAGATAACGTGATAACAATATACATACCATATTCCAAAAATTAATTAGAGTAGACAATCCTAATATATTGAGGTCATAATAATTTCCAATACCAATTTGCTATTAGGAATCAAATCATTAATACCAGCTGATATTACATGTAAGAAACAGAAGACAAGATCAACAAAAATCGGTATTGAATCAGTATCTGAACAATAAAAGTTAGTATTATATGAGAAACAATGACAGCTCATAAGTGGCAGTTATGCACCTAAGCCAAACTTGGCATTCTTCAATCAACTTCAATCAAAATAATTAAAAATTTATTATTTAATCAGAACACGAGAGGCTTATAAGCCTCGTTCGTGGGATATTCTAAATCGACCATTGACGACCGATTGTGCTCGTTCGATCGCGTCAGCGTCGTTCTCGTTGTCGAGGAAGCTAACTGTTTGATTAGATTAGCGTGTGCAAATAACGGCGATGATCCGACCTCGGTACTGCCGACCGTGCGGATCGTTAGGCTTTGTCGAAAACCTGCGAGAAGTACGACGGAAAAGAAAGTCACGACCGCTTCCGGGGTCGGTTGAACGGCACAATGGGCGAGGGCGAGCACGTAGCCGTGTATAGCGACCATCGAAATGGTTATTTTCGACGGTGAGGCCGTCTAGGACGTGATAAAACGAGCACTCGAGGACATCCTATGTGTACGTATGTATACATGTATGTTTGCATGCGCGCGCGCGTGTATGTGTTTGTATGTGTATGTGTGTGCGTGTGTGAGACGACGTATGTTCCTCTTTGCCTCTCACGTTGCCGTCCCATCCCATTCTACACCCGACCGAGCCTACACGGAGACGTAACTTCAACACGACCTCCGGCGTTTCCTGCTTGTCATCGTTTAGCGATCGATAATAGTTCGGCAGTGATCGATTGCTAAACGACGAGACGATACATTATGAGGAAACATCGGAAGAAATTGGAACTAAGAGAAGCAGCGTACAGCACTTTCTTTTGAACAATTCTTGCGCAAGTGTCTCTAAAATGCCATTCATCTTAAAATTCGAAGGCGATCTTATACCGGAAATGCATCCGGTCGGAATTGTAATCAAACTAATTTTATACAGACAAATTGTGTGTGGATAGTCGATCTCGAAAAGGGATCTGGGACAGACTCTAATAAGACGAATATGTAAAGTAGATTTATCCGTTGTCGAACTTGTTCGCCTTTGACTGTCTTCGTCAGTCCCAGTCTTTGAGAAACACTCATAATATACCTCAAGGTGTCTCTTTTATTCGTCGTAGCTGATTCAGAGAGGCAGTTTTGTTAGGCCCGACCGTATCTCGGGCTATTTGCCGAGCGACGTTATTTCGATATTAGTTTATTCCGAGCGCGGGTGATCGATAGCGCTCGTCGTCATACGGCGAGAAGCGCGTGCGAGGAGCACACATCGTTCTACATCGCTTTTAGATTGCAGAATGACCTTAACCCCCGGTATCGGTAATCAATGGAATCGATCGGGGTCTCCGCGTTGCCACCCCGCGAAGGTATCTACTGGCTAACCCGGGGCTGTCCAAGGCCATGGTCGACTGATCCGAACCTGGCAGATTCTCGTAAAATATGCATCGAATTTTCGCCGAATTCCTCCTCGATCTCCCTTTTTAACGAGCTCTACCATTCCTAGATTCCTTGACTAAAGAGTTGAATATCTCGTTCTTAAGAAATAAGCATAAACTGCTATGTATATTCATCAGTGAATTACATTACCCAGCTGTAATTACGAGTTGTTTTAAAATTATGAGTATAATCGAATTAAGAATGTAATCGTTCTAAGTTAGGAAGACTAGTGAAAGCGAGACACCTTGGAGAGAAAATTTTTGTTCTGGTGAAATTCATTGTTGATCGGAAGTACAGGACTTTTTTTTCCTCGAGATTTCAAACTGTCCGAAATAACGTATTTTATTAATAATAAATTTATTTTATTAATAATAATTGCAAAAGTCTTCAAATATTATGGACATTAAGCTTCTTTTATCGCCAATTTATCGACAATTCGCGATCGATTTGCTAAAAATTCAGATTCGATAGGATTTTCACGAAAATTAATTGTCGCTTTGATAAATGCTTGTTTTGATCGACAGGAATCCCAGTAATTGCACTATGTAATATATCTTCGTGATTCGATACACGACCGCGAACCAGTTTGATGCGATTCTTATAGATTCATCGTGGCTGCAGTCGGCCTCGCCTCCGTACGTTTTACGGTCGAGCGAATCCGAACTCGCGCGCAAGGGTAATTAAGTTAACGAGCCGACCCGGGAGCACCGTTAATTAATTTGTCATACCGGGCTTCTCGGTGAATTCCGAGTAAGACTATTAAGCGTTTCCGTTCATCTCGCGACAGAGCGCGAATAATGGACGCATTTAATTCGCTTAACCGCATTGGTTTTTTTTCCTTTTGCAAACGTCATGTAATACGTATTTTCACAGCATCGTACTATATTTCTTATTCTTGATAAAAAAAGAATCAAGTTCACAAATAAAAGCGAATCGAGTTGGCGTAATTAATCATCACAAATTGCAAGATACGATAGAACGTACGTTCTGCTAAATATAAATTTGTTAGACCAATTTGCGGAGAAATTTGCGATGATTGTACGGTTTTCCTATTCAGTAAATACAGGTTGATAAAAAAGAAAAATGATTACATCGATCGGTGTCTCTCTTAAAGCGGAGATCACCTAACGTGCGCGCGACGCCTTGGCCCACAAGAGAGGTGCCGACCTCATTTTTATTACAATTCAAACGCGCCCTCCCACCTGTCCTCCCAGAAGAAATGTCAGCGATTGTCGACGGAATCGGGCACACGGAGAAATCTCTTTCGTCGATATGAATAATATCGTCACTCCGCTGGAGAGTCGTTGGGAAATGGAATTCTTTGACACGCGACACACCTGTATTCTGTTCCGCATTAAAATTTTATTTCACGGGGGTTCGACGGGGGGGAGGGACGTAATCTCGAAGCGGGAAGAATCGTTGGCGTTACGCGATCGCCTACACCATTTATTTCGCCGGTGAGAGTGCGGCGCGGAGACGCGTGTCAGCCGCACAATGAAGAAAGTGGAAAACAAACGGCTGTCGTTTAAGCCCACCTATATTAAGGGAAAGTCGAGACCAGAGCGAGTAGTAGGAAACGCGGATGCTCTCTCGCGAAGGAATGAAGACCCGTACGGTCAGAAACGGCGAAATCGCGTCGAGCTGCGAACTCGATCAGCACAATTCGAGCGGATCGGATTTTATACGGGTGTCGAGCCCGTCGAAGTTATCGCGATATGTTTCTCAGAACGATGATCCAAGCGGGAATCGCTATTTCGCGCTCGCGCAATATATTCGTTGCCGCGTATAAAGCGTGTCCTACGACAGAGTTGTTCTAACGGTCTTCCGCCTTGACCGAGTTGAGCGAGGTCCGTGTCAGATCCCAGCGTCTTGACTTTGACTCCGTTTTATCGTAAAAGTCATTTCCACGATCAATTACCCGACCGTGAAGCGACCGGCGTGCGCGCGGGAGCGATTCGTCCTCATCGTCTCCTCTCATCGGCAGCTCGATGCGAATTCGCGCTTAGCCGCGCGCGTAACTCGCGCCGATCGGCTTATTTACCGCGAGTTCTCCGCCGCGTTTCCGCAAGAACCCTTGGAAAAGATTCTCCTGCTCGTTTTCCTGCGTCTCTCTTGGCGCGAGGCCAACTCCCATGAATTGCCTCGTCGACACCGCATGCTCCTTGAATCGTTAACACTTTAACCTTTCGCGAGTCGCGAGTTGCCGAAAATAAGTCGATGCTAAATGTCCCGCTATTATAATGCCAGCCTTCGATATTGACTTGTTCCGAATTATTCCGTTTTTAGAGATAGCAGGCTTACGAAACTCGGAGAGTAATAAATTCTGTTTTTATCTTGTGCCTCCTCTCGTTGTACAACAGTCGATTTCCGTGATTCAATTCGCGAGTTTAATTCACGGTTTTATTGTTCGGCGTTGCCGAGAGGATCATCTTCGGTTCTTTCGTAGAAAAGTCCGGACGAGGAAGCCGCCGGGCATCGCTCGAGGTCGTGCACGAGTTGTTTTCCTCAGTAGAAATCACGCGTAACCGGAAGGTGTCTTTGAACGCCACGTGTGTTCGTGAACAATGAGCGATAAAATAAGAATAAAAACGAAAAGAAGAGGAAAACTTGGCAGCCTCGTGAAAATGCATAGAGCGGCCTAAATAATGGTAACTTTGACGTTCGCGGCTTTGTCGACCACGTTGACTCTCTCTTTTTAGTCGCCTCGCTTGGCATTTAATCGGCGGCCGTGAGGAACATATGCATTTACAAGCGTCTATTTACATACGCGATCCGACAGGCCGCACAAAAGCATTAATAATTTATCGTCTCGAGAGACCAGTCTATGATAAAGTGATAAATTTAAAACGTATGTTGTAATGTGTAACCAAGAACATTTTTGACATTGCCGGATGGAATAGTTTGTAATTGAGTAACGGCATCGGGCGCGTATATATTAGCGTGTATAAAATAATCTGTTAATCTTCCAGTGAAAATATCTACAATGTATCGGCGGAACGTAAATAAAATATAGCTCTGACACTTTTGCAAACACGAAATCATTATTCATTGTTCGCGAGTACATTTTACTAAATGACGCCAATCTGTGACACACACACGGGAGATACTTCGGCGTGAGATTGGCGATATACAAGTCGGAAACATGAATACCGAGCGACGTTGTGGAACATCTAGATATCCGCGTTAACATTAGCGCAGCCGCACAATACGCCCCAATTTATCCTCGGCGTGTCTGCGCGTTCTCCGAATAAAACCGCGCTTCCTACGACGTACTCACATTATAATGCACTAAAAGCGACATACGTCTTAATTTGTCCTTTAATCTCTCCCGTCCGTGCGCATATCTCACGTCGATCACAGCCGGTGGGAGAGATTAATCAGGCATCATTCGGCATGTCGACATTCGACATGAGAACGTTGCCCCGGGCTCCCCTGGCGCGCCGAGAAATCGCATCGGACTCGCCGGAGCGTAGAATGGCATAGAGTACAGTAGTAGTGGTAGCAGTGGAAGTGTACGCTCGCTCTCATTAGCCATGGTGAGTGCTCGACATGGTGTGGTACCACCACCGCCGTCGCCGTCGCCGCCACCGCCGCGTGGCATAGGTGGTAGCTTCGTTCTATCGACCGAGCGAGCGGCTCGGCTCTCTCGTCCCGTGACCTGACCTCGTCTGAACCCTCCGCCGCCGCTGCTGCTGCTGGCTGCGCCTCTTTCTCCCTCTGTCCTTCTCCCTCTTTCTTCCTCTTTCTCTCTATCTCTCTCCGCCTCGCTCGTTGTAACGCAATCACCTCTCGCGGCATTACGAGCAGCCGCTCTTCTCTTTTCTCTCCCTCGTTCCTCCCACCCCTGGAACCATCGCCATCGTCGTCGCCGTCGTCGTTGTTCCCCGCCTCCCCGAGGTCTGCTCTCCGCCATAGGTCTCGCCTCCACCCTCCGCGGGGAACGCTCTATCGCGCTCTCCTCCCGGTGCTCTCTATACGATATTAGCGCACCCGAACTGGAACAACGTCCCGAAACTAGCGAATCGCGTAAATCCACCTCGCCCGCGCGCTTATCTCTACTTTCTATGATTTTTATTTCCGTTCGTTGCATCTATCTCTTATCATTTCATTCAGTTAATTTCTTTTTCATTAATGTTTTGTCATATAGTACGATTTCTTCCGTATCAATTGCCGTGTTCCTTTCTTTTCCTCGGCAGCTCAACGCACCTGCGTTGCAAAAATTCGCTGAATTACTACATGCAATTGCAACAGCAGCGGGCACTCCTTGACGTAATCGTGCAAATTAATTCGACTCGCCCAACAGATCCATCGCGAGAAAGTTACTCTTTTCTGTATCAATTGTCCCCTGCGGCACGGAAAATCTCTCGACTCGCGGTGAATAGTTTGTACAATTTATCATTACTTATCATTATTTTGCTAATTGATTTATTTTCCTTCCTGAGGAATGGTACTGTATTCGTGCGTACGTGTTCGCGTTAATTTTGTTAATTAAATTTAAATCTTGAGTTTACATTTTTAATTTTCTTCAGTTAAATTTAATTTTATTCAGCTCCTATATTTTTCTACTTATATAACACACGTACGTCTCTCGTCGAGATGTTTGTGATGAAAATTACACAACGATGCGTAGCTCAAATTGCAGCTCGACTTTATTCGTTCGCGATATGAAGATCGCATTTGAAATAATCGCAAGATGAAAAACGTTTCTTCTCTCTCTCTCACTCATATTTAAGTGCTAAATGAACGCGCGGCTCTTAGTCACTGGATTATCCACGTGCGATTGCGGTCGACTTACATTCACGCGGCGCTCCATACATTCAGAGAAGTTTCGCGCGCTCAATAAGGCAGCCGGCAATAATAAGGCAGTCGTAACTATACCTGTATTACATAGCACGTTCTCAATTTTACTTATCCACGACAGAAATTGCTCTGAACTTTGTGGACGGAGATACATGTAAACGTCGGCGTCCAATTACACCCCGAGAATTACATCCCTCACTCGGTAAAATACGAATTTACGAGTTAAAACGGTCGAATTTCGTTTTTTAAAATGCACGCACGCTCGAGGGACCTTATTAATTCCAAGTTTCTTTTAAGAAGGATAATAAATAAGATCAAACGAGGGCGAAACCTAAGAAGGTCATGTAAAGGGAGAAATGCTTGGGAGTTTTAGGGAAAAAAAGGTGTCTCTACACATCGAGAATCCTGTAACATATCGGAAACCCGTGCATTAACATAGGGGCGGCAGAGAGTCTTTAGTAATAATAACGGCAAACGCAACGGGAAAAGCGAATAATGCACGCGAATAAAAGAAATGAGAATAGTAGCGAGTCATTAGAGGGTGTATAAAACGCGATTCTCCCGTGCGTCGTGGGGCGGATAGGGCTCAAGGTCATTTTTCAAGAGGGTCAAGGGGAGTCTGCGAGGTCACTCTTATTAATACCAACTTCTCCAATTCAAATTCAAAAACGTATAATTTCCGTTCTCTTTTTTTAGACGTTCCTTTCAGTATGTTTAGTCAATTAGAGAGATATTAATCTCACACATGTATATAAGAATTTTTATTGAAAACTGTGTATATAGAAGGTTGTTCTTTAAGTAAGAATAATTATTTAAAAGTAATTTGAAAATTATTATAATACTTTTAATATAATCAATCTTTTTTTAATTATCTTTAACTTAATTTAAGTATTCTTAATTATTAGAAATTAATATTTTCTTTTTAATTATATGTATTCCAATGACATTTTATGTTTGTTGTAATTCTTTCTTTCTTCTTTTCCCCGCGCGCGTTTCAGAGATTTTTACTCTAATAAATTCCAATAAAGTTTTGCTTATGTACTTTATTGCGTAACGTTTATCGAGATACAAAGACTTTAAGTTTTCTAACTAAAGAGATAATTATTAGACTTTGTTATTTTTAAATTATCCTTTTTATTTCGTGCAAACTTTATCGATATTTCTGACTTTAGAGGTGACTCGAGGTGAGAGTATGTGTGAGAGTATGTGCGTGTGTGAGAAAGAGAGAGAGAGAAATGGTGGTTTCCGCAAATATATTTTCTTTCGGGATTGGCATAACTCTTTCGTTGTACACACACCGGATGTCCCCTCCGCGTTGTGGTAAACCGAATCGCGTTTTGTCCGAAATGTATTCCGGTTTTCTCTCCTGCTATCACATCGTTCTCACAATGTCACGACCGTCATGCGTGATTCCGGCACGACGTCACGGTCCCATTGACGCCGACCCCTCCGAGAGGAAGGCACCTTAAACGGACTCGTAAAACATTTTCGTGACCTCTTTTTTCGCGTAACTGGACAAACCGAGATGGGCGTGCTCTCTCGGTTTCCGGTGCTGTCGAAAGCCGTCGATGTCTATCGCACGGCACGTGTAAACCAGTCTCGTGCTTCAGGAGAACGTTTGATTTTCATTCTCACAGTTTTGAACAATTATTTTCGATAATCGGAGAAAAACGGAGCGATTTCTTGCATCGAGGAGCAAAGTGTCCGATCTCTCGAACAAGAAATGTCTCCCTATCCCAAGAGAATTGCCATACGCTAACCGAATAGTCGAGAAGAAACCTCCCTCCCTTTTTTCCTCCCTCCCTCCCTCTCTCCCTTCTCTCGCATCCCTTTTGGGAAGCGTACAGACCTTCGTTTCTGAAGGACTTGGTTTCTCTTCTCTTTCTCTCTCTTCTCCCTCAATCTTCGACCGAGATGCGCCTTTGTCGAAAGTAGGGTGGCATTCAAGGTTCTCGTTCATATTATTTGTTTAGAGTATCATTGGAAGATAGCATCTCTTTTTTTCCTCTTGACGATTCCGTTCGTTTATCCATGAGACAAAAGAAAAGTTATATACCGCGTCTTTTTCAACCGGCTTTCCTGCAAATTGGAAATTACTGAAAAACTCGTTTCGCGCTTCCGCAATTCTCGCGAAAGACAAATGAGAGATTGATTCGAATTCGCCGATCGGAGAACGATTCGTGAAACGAACCGTCGAAGTCCAGGAAACGGCGTTTAATACAATTTTCGGTGCGGCGAGAGCGGGCCTGGACGAGGCCGGCACCGTACACACGCGCGCTCACGGGGCAGAATTTCCTGCAGGGTTGGCAGGGAGAGAGAAAGGGCGAGAGGATAGGGAGGTGGAGCTTTAGATGTGCGCGATGAACGGGACGAAGGGAGATGGTATCGTCGGTTCTCTGGCATGACACGAGGTCGCGGAGACGGCCGAGCGTGGCCGAGCGCGGCCGAGGCGGCGCGACGCGGAGTGGGGACCAGCGGTCGTTCAGTAGCTCCTTTCAGTCGAGCCAGCGCCGTAGGTCGGAGTCGAAGTCGCGAATCCGCGGAGAGTACGTCGAGAGCGGCAGCGAAATAAGAGCGGCAGAGTGGAGGCGCTCGATACGCACGCAAGTTGCACGGCATTCGACAGGGAGGCACGAACGAAGAAAGAAACGGCAAGATAAACGAGAACGAGAGATCGAAGCGCAAGTTGGTGATTGGCCGAGCCAGAGAGACAGAGAGAGAGACAAAAGCTCTTTTCCGCCACCTCTACACTCTCTTCTTCTCCGGATTGATTCCACGAGCGTCGTCAGTCCGTGCATCGACGCCCACGATTTGCGACGACCGATCGTCGCGCTCATCTCCGAGAGATCTCTCGTCGTTCGTTCTCTTTGTTGGCCGTTGTCGTTGTTCTGGCGGATGGATGCCAGGAAAAATGCGGTGGTGACAGTGACCGGATATCGAGGAGAGGAAGGACTCCGGAACAATTCTCAGGCAGCAAGCGGGTAATTATCGTTGTTGAACGTGTTGAACGCGAAGAACCGTGCTTCGAGCCGGCGCCGGGTGAACGAAAGTTAGAGGGAAAGAGAAAAAACGAAAGAGAGAAAGATATATATATATATATATATACATATATATACATTTATATATTTATATATATATACACATACATACATATATATATATATACATATATATATATAGAAACAGAGAGGGAGGAAGGGTACACTCTTCGCGACTCAGCCGGAAGTTATGACGAGCTCACGCTTCGTTCAAGGACGAAGAATTGTTCGCGCGCATGTGTCCAGTAGTGGGATATAGTGTCAACGACAAGTCGCCGCTTGCAGATCTGGATACCTTGCTGTCGACACCCGCCGGGCCCGGATTGTCTCATGTCAGGATGGCGCTGGCGCGGTACGTACAATCGTACGGCTCGCCGTTGTCGGAGCTAGGGTGGGTCCTTCGTCCGGGGCTAAAACTGGGGGGGACCAACAGCGAGGGGGAGAGGGGACCGAGGGGGGAGGGGGGACGAGGGTTCGTCCGTTTGACCGGTACTCGAATCGCAATCGATCCGCGAGAGCCGGTAGCGTCGTCGAGCACGCGACGTCGACAAGGACGCTCTTTCCTCCCCTGATTTCTCTTCCCCACGGCTGATCGCACCGGCTGAAATCCGCGATAAGATCTCCCGTTTCTCCGGATTTCCGGAATCTCGCGAGAATGTTTCCCGGAGGAGAAACACGTGGCGGGGTGTCGAGTCCGAAAAGCGAGAGAAGCAAAGATTCCATCTGGATCTTGCAAAAATGTATTCTAGCCGCGAGAGGGGCGAGAGGAGTGGACCTCTCGGAAGGTCGGCGTGGGGGATCAAGTTTCGCGGAGAACTCCCGGGATTTCCTCGTGACTCGCGCGAGAGGTTCCGCGAGGCTCCAGAATACGCCTCGCAGAAGACGCGCGATGGTCAACGACCCGTCGTCCCTTCGGCGAGAATAGCGGCCGAGTATCGCGATGGCCATTAGCCGTCCGGTTTGTTCTTTTGTCCCGTCCGTTCGGTGCTCTCCCTCATCGTCGCGATTCGCGTTCGCGCTGGCCAACTGGAAAGTTCTTGGTCAAGTCGCGAGCGAAGGAGCGCGAATCAAGGTGAATACACCTTTTTACGTTAGACGCCGACCTTCCTGAGGCTGCTTGATGTGGGCTTCGTCACGGCTCGGCGATTCCGCCTGCTTTCATATAGACACGTCCGACCGTGAACGCCGAGAGCCGCGACTCGATGGAATTCGAATGTAGAAACGTTGCCCGACGTTATCGTACCTTCCCCTCGTTTGTCCTTTCGTACGTTTATTTTTTGTTTTGTTTATTCGTTCGTTGGTCTGGATTCGCGAGGACTCGTCGCGCGACGAGGACTCTCGACGAAACATCGGCGAACAGAACGATTTTAAATATTTGATTAATGTTCGTCACTTTTATCGAAAGCCTTTTCTCAATATTTATTTCTGAAGTGGAAATTTATGTGCCATATGTATCTTTATTTGTTATATTTATCTGATTGACTTTAAACTTGGAATAAATTTCGAAGTAACAAAAAACACTTTTTACCACTCGAGAAGTAGATTGAGATATTAATTGCGGGATAGAACTACATATATTTGTAAATAATTTATATAATTTAAAATTAAATCCCTGAAAATTACATCCGAAAAATTGTGTACGATAAGCTTTACGTTCAAATATCGATTTCAAAATAGTCGAAATGTGATAAATAATATTTCGCTTTTGTTTGTTTTTTTTTTTTGCTCGTGACACATTCTTCGCTGTGACGTTTATTAATAGCATTATTTTAGGCTCTCTAAACTCCTTCTTGGGAAAAGGGAAAATACTTTTGAGACTCCCGGTGCGTTCCTTGATACATTTCTCCGATGGAGACAAAGAAGCTTTGCTGCCATTACATTTTTCGTTATCTCTTATCGAGCTACCGATATGGACTACGATTACTCACGAAGTTGAAAGTCATAAGGTCTGTTTATCGTTTTTCTTAAAAATAAAATATTTATATTTTCGAATTGTGCTTAAAAATCTGCAATCACGTGACAATTCGACCGTCACGAAAACGCGTTCACTCACATTTCTCTTGGCGACATATTTAATTATTATTAACGCCACCGTGTACATCGCGGAAATCGGTGTATTTCCAGTTTCGTCTATAGGATGGGTCTCGTTACCGTTAGTCATTACTTCCTGTTTCGTGTTCGATTCGAAGACGGGATGAATCACGGGACTAATATAGACGAATCTTGGGATCCTCTACCCATTCCTCCCACATAGATTTCAAAACTTTAAGCTGCGTAGCAATGTCCTTGATACTGTTACGTCTTTCCTGCAAATGCAAAAATTGTGATCTTGTGGATTACTGCAATTACCCCGCTTCCACGCTGATTATTTTGATAGCACAATTTTATCGTTTCAACTTCCATAGATCACTAACGTTATCAACATTTTTTAAAACGTTTGTAAAAAAACGAATGCCGTTTAATATAAAATTTCGAATAACATAGATAACAACGTACACAATAATAAAAATGCATGCGATTTATTTTATTCTTATTTTTGGTGATTGAGAAATATCGTATCTCTATTAGACGTGTATTATAAAAAAAATCGAAATTTAAAGTTATCGAATTACTTGTAAAATATAATTGTCGTTATCATCAAGACGTATAGTTGTCGCGTCAGTGTCGTTAAATGAATGTGAGCGACAAGGCGTGAGAAATACATATGTAACATTGAAAGTGTCGTGCTATTTCAGGATATCATCTGACTTATCCAGCTCATCACTTCTGCTTTTTTTTATATTTGCATTTTATATATATATATATATTTTTTTTTTAATTTGTAAAAATACTACTGGCAAAGAGAACGATCGTTGTTATAGTTTTTTTATATTATTGCATCGGCTACCTGCATTTCCGTATCTCCTTGCAATTAATGGCGCCCGTAGCTTGTGGAGACCTTCTCCAGAAAGATGCCTATCGCATCGAAGATTTACGGTTTCGACCGAAGTGTATAGGTGTAGTTTAGCCTTTTAGTCCAGACACGATTCCTTCCATCGTTTCCACGCGCTTAATTCTCGAGTGCCACATCACAGGGATGACGCCTGCATTTCCTCAGGTTACGGTTACGGCACTTGCGCACAGGGTGGGGACAACGATGTTATTTTTTTCCTACGTATGTCATTTGTACGCGCATAATGCGAACGCTTAGCCAGCAGTAAGAACCCTAGCCGCGACAGCTTCCAAGGAAATGCAGGTGTGATTTGCATAGGATTGCTATTCGCTGTATTTTGCCGCCGGTCGAAGCGTTGAATCCGGCGTCGAAGGAGACGCACTGATGCGCCTTTAACGTCACGAAAGGAAAACCCATTCACGGCGAAACAGGCTGCGGCAAGGCCGCGCGTTACCTGTAATTCGCGGGGAATTATAGCGTATCCATCAATCATTTCGCAGCTGTCGCGCTTATCTCTAATTCCTCATTGCTGGATCGCTATATAGTGCGATTGATCCGAGGATTTAGCTCGCCGGTCAGGTAACGTTTCGCGTTTATTAAAAAAGCATCAAATTGGATGGCTTGGGATTAATGCGGGAATTATTCCGACGTCAGGATTGCTCGCGTAACAAACTTTATTGAGTGCAATTAGCGCTGGTCACTTGTCCTCTCCCACGCGTCCAATCAAAAGTTTTCTGTTACCATGTTTAAATTGAATTGAAATAGAAAGTAATCTCGAGTTCAACCTAATATTAGGGACTTCCGACTAATTTTAGAACACAGACCCTTTTCACGATTCTATTAATGAAATTTTTATCTTAATAATTCATGAATGACGCAACGTGTTATAAATTTGATCTTCTAACTTGCGATTTGTATAACTTTTACGCTTTCTGATTCAGTTTTATATACGTACTTATACGCTTCAGAATATTATGAAGGAAATCCTGCTTGATTTAGATAGAGATGACCACAAAGATAGTGCCTAACACTTCTAACAGTTAATTATAACATCATTGGATATTTTATATAACTTGAAAATAGCTCGTAAGATTCTAGGCGCTGTTTTCGTTACATCCAGAGCCAGCTTAAGGAAACAAGCGTGAACAAACACGAATGAACGGTTTGCATCAATGAGTTCATTCGGTCTGGATTTACCTTCGAGCGTGATCGTTAATATACATAAATAGTTAAAATTACTTCGTTTTTTTTTTCTTTTTACATAATCATGTTTGTGCACGAGCAGCGTACGTGGAAAGAAACGACCTGGAGGCGCGTTCAGCCCGCGTCACGTCGAACGACGAATCGGAAAAGCCGCGGCCTTGCATCGTGGTAATGTTATCGTTTGCGTCACGATATTTTCTCATCGGCCAGTGCGAATGCAAAAGCTGGCTTTGAATGTCTTTGTGTCCGGTGAAACAGCTGGTCGCGCGGTCGTCGATATGCGCTTCGCTTAAGTGTGTTTGCGTTCGCGCACACACTACCGCCGGCTACAACTACATCGATTTAGCCGCACTGCTCGTCTCGTACGACACAATCGTAGATTAAAACACCTGCCCATATTCCGAATAACATCGATTACCACTCCCCAATTCGATCACGTCACCTCGATTAGCACGTGACGACGTTCCACTTCTGATCGAGTGTGTATTAAATTTAGTCGAAGGCTTTATTGACAAATCATTTAGCAATGCAAATACCAAGAGTTTCGGTAAATCGATGCCGCGAGGATCGGAACAAGTGCCTACTCCATCGTTGTTCGATCTTACTCCGAGATCCTCGACAGAAAATCTGTAACTTTTGTAACCCTACTCGTTCTCCTCGTTCGGCATTCAAGGACTCTGATAAACATCTGGGATTCGATGACGAGAGTAACGTGATTATTCAGAAGTGCACCGCTTTGGCACCGATATAAATCTGTCAGTCCGATTTTTTTCGTCTTTTCGAGATAAATCGAGATCGCAGCCGGCGGTATCTCGACACCACTAGTTTTCGTACGTGATTTACGTTTCGGGGAATTATTTGAATATTATTATAGCACACGCACGCGCGCATACGTATACGCACACGCGTGCAGCCGGTAGTCGAGGCCAATCGATGTCCGGGACTCGATGAAATAAAGCCAAGTATAAAGGAGGAAGAGGAGGAGGATACGATAATGGCGGTGGTAGTGGTGGTGGTAGTGGTGGTGCTGCTGCTGCTGCTGGTGGTGGTGGTGGTGGTGAAGCGTGGTGGAGGGAAAGAAGGAAGGAAGGTTGTCCCTCGCGCTCGGTGGCAACCTTCGGCTTCAAGGGTACAGGGCCGTACGTCCCCCTTGAAGGTTCGCTTCCCCTCTTCCATAATGGACGACGACAACGTCGACGAATCCCTCGGAATTCAAAACCGACTCCCATTATAAAGAAACCAGACGGAAGGTCCCCTTGAAAATCATCCTATGCTTCGCTTTCGCTTTTCTTAGCCTGTGTCGAATCCTATTTAGACATCCTTTTAGATAAAATCAGGTAGAATCGGTTTTCTACGTACAAAAGAGAGGTTTCTTAAAAATTTCATCACCTTTTTTATTTTACTTTTACTGTTTACCTCTTTATAGCTATTTCAAGCTCAAGGAAGTTCTTTGCAATTAAAACGTTATTCTTAATAAACTTAAAAGTAAACTTTATGATTAGCTATAAAATGGGAGGGTTGGCTATAAAATGGGAGTTTTATTGCAGTAATTTGTCGATCTTCTCTCACTCGTTCATTCAGAGTGAATATCAAATTATCGTCGTAATCAGTTGCTATACGTTATATTTTTACATTTAAACAAGATCGGCTTGTCATAATTGTTTTTACCATCGTTTGAGGAATGTGTGCTCACCTGTAAATATACTCTTTTACATAAATTATTTCTAAAACGGCAATTCGTCTTCTTATTCAGATGTGATGAACATCGAAAAGAAAGGGTTAAGTCGATCGGAAAGGAAAGGGGGGATGTCAGCAACATGTAGAGAGACTACGTAAGCAACTGTGTAGTATGCGAAAGCTTATCGAAGTTATCGCTGAGCAACCAAACGGCAAGCAAACAACGATGGTATACACGATCGAAGGCCAAATTGCCTACAAGGCTTTTGCTTCTACCTCTGCGAAATTCAGTCTTCATTTTCAGACTTTTAATTCAATTGACAAACTGCTCACTCTTTCTTAATTTTAGAATTTAAATACGTCTCATGAAAAGAATTCCGATTTCTTTAAAATAAAAGTGAAGGTAGAAATCTAAAAATATGGGATTTTCACATTATCACAAAATTAATCATAACTTTTTTATTTTAATCAGGAGATTGAGTTTTAATATTTTCTTATCGAATGAGAGATTCACTCTCGTATGAGAATTTTTCATATGCATAGAAATTTCTTTAGAAATCTAGTATTTTCCTTATCTTCTTTTAAAGTTCCAGACGGAATCTAAAATAACTGTGTTATTTATATCGGAACTCTGAAAACGTTAATTTCACAGATTCTTGCGCTTTTTGCGCATGGATTGGAATTTCGGAGCGAACGAGACTGTTGATGGTATCCGATGTGCATATATTTGACGATCAAATTTCTCTACAGTATTATATTTAACCTTTTCATTTACATAAGTAATTGTATGACTTTATGTGTGCAAAGGACGAAAGGAATTGGCGAATCGCATGGGGAAAAGTATTCTCATTAATGTATCAGATTGTGCATTTAATCTTGAGATCTGTAAATTTTATTAGGAGTGTTTCAAAAAGAAAAATGCAAACGATGTTGCTGACATTCCGACCGGAATGATAAGAGAAAGAATTACGACAACTGTTGGTACATATACATCTACAAATATCATTAATTATTAACTATCGTAAAGCGGGACAACATTGAGGTTTATAACCTCATATAAAATGTTATAATTTTAGAAAGAGAAAGAGATAAAGATTCGGTTGAACTACAGTTAAACATCGGTAGATGGAATCCGATAGTTAAATATTAAACAGGTCACGACATTACACAGACTAAACAAAATCTTTGTTTAGTCTGTTTAATGTGTGCAAAGTCATGGTTGCTTTCCCGAGATATCGTAGGGACATAATCCAAGGGTATTCCTTCGTAGCTTCGGGTATCCTTCGTGGCTAATAAGACGGCTGTAAGGGCGCATCTGCAGGGAACGGACCTCGCAAATTGGCCGTGAGGCCCAAGGTCGTCCGGTATATCCCACGTACCAGGGCACTGGCCCCTGTTAGAAACGAGTCGAGTCCCGGGGAGCTTCCCTCCCCTTGTGGAGATCCCAAAGAAAAGCAATCCTTCGGCCCTAGAAGGACGAACGTCCAAGCCAAAAGGAGATCCGTGCCTTCATTCGTGTAAGCATCTTTCATCTTAATCCTACGTCCTCGACCATTGCTAAGAGGAACATTTGTCAAAGGGACAGAAATTTGTGAGAGAGAAATTTAAATTTCTATTAACAATCTTTTCTCATGAAGCTCGCTTATGAACGATTAAAATCTTATAAATGAATTGCACATAAAATTATAATTGTATTAAAATATTTCTCTTATAATAAATGAATTATTTATTTAAAAAGAGATTAATCTTTTCAGAATTACACACACTGCATATATGAGTATATATTTATTTAGTTTTTCTTTCTAATATTGCTGACAAAGAAAAAAACGAACAACATTCACAATATTTGTAATCTTTTAAATTCTTTTTTCTTTGTCTTTAATTGCCATGGATTCAGAGTAAAGTAAACAAAAAATTAAATTACTTTTTAATTTTTAAATTTTTTTCTTGAAGGAGGAAGGTAATCTGCAACTATAAATCGACAACGCGTATTTTTAATTGTCATGAATTTTATTGTCACTTTAAAGAAATTCAGACATAAAATATTTTTGTTTTTATATTTTGTAGTTGTGTATTTTGTGTATATGTAAAATTATGTTAAAATCAAATTGATTATAGAAGGTAACGCGTTCTGAAATACAAAATTACGTGAATATTCTGTCTTAACGTTTTTATTCAACAACTGTCGGTGATAACGACTGTCGATTTGTACTTGTGCAAATCAGCTTTGATCAGAATGACAATTTAGATTGTTTTTAGATTGCTTTTACCACGCTAAAAATATTGGTGAGCTGCGATACGCGTTAATATGATTCAACTAATTTTGTAAAAATTATTAATTCAGCATATTTTGCAAAGCGCACTTGAACCTCTCGAATTACGATGTTTAATGATTTAGTTACGTTAATATTTTCAATTTTGTTAAAGGAGATTAATTTATGTGAAGAATGCCGTGCACCCATGAATATGGTTTATATTCTTAATTAAAAGTTTAATGTTATCAACATATTATTTTATTTTAAAATAGATAATTAAGTACGTGCTACGAGAGAGGAGCAGCTTCATTCAATAATTTATGTGAATTATTCAATCGTTTTAATGTATATCGCACCAGCTTGCCTATGTTTTCGTTATTTTCTGCGTAATCAATGCATAGCAGCTTGAATTCCAATCGGGAAACTGATTTGTACTGAAACCACGAATTATCGTCGATGATTGTTATACCATCATTAATAGCCGTTACACAGAGAGGATGTTTATTTATCACAACACGTAATTTTATATTTAAGCATGTTGCACCGGAAATCAACTCGTTTGACAATTATTTAATTTCGCTCATTCAACAACAAAAAAAGTTATACATATTGTAATTCGCGCGTTACCGCGTAAATGTCGAGAGTCTTCGTCGCTCTTTTACTTCATACGAGTGTGGCGACGTTCGTCATCGTGTGTTCTCTTTGTGCGAGATCTTCATATACCTCTTATCGTAACCGTGAACCTTGAATCGGTGTGCCGCAACGAATGCAACGTGTGGCGATGTAACACGTCGAAGACGGTGCCTAGCACGAGCGAAGTCTCATAAATAAAAATATGAGTTCAGAAGACAAGTGAATAATTCGTCGCACCAACTTACTTCAAAACATTGTACTCAATATATTGTTATCGTTACTAACATTGACACGTTTCGAGAACGGTGCTTAGCATGAATAAACTTTCAAGAACAGAAATATGAGTTCAGAAAACAAGTGATTCTTTACACTAATTTATTTTAAAACATTATTTTAATATTATTTATTAATTAATATATTAATATTGATAATAATTTTGATTAGCTGTTTTTATCTCTTTCTCTTTTTTTCCTCCATTTTACCTACAAGAATTGTTTTATTAACTCAATTTCAGTCGTGAGTGCTTTTGCCGTGACGTTAGTCGCTGCGCATCATGCAGAAATGCATGAATGAAGAAAGGAAATTTGCTACGACTGACATAATAACGTGCTTTCGTCACTTTCTGAGTAATTCTTCTCCAAATAACGCAGTTTTACGCATATTTGGACATTTTGTATATAAAATGTGGAGCGATTTGCCACTTCGATTTATTACGCAATAGTTTGAAATATAGACGTGTTCCTCTCGATCAAAATTTTTACCATAATTCGAGTAGAATATTTAGATTTAAAAATATTTTAAAGTTTAGCAAGCAGATGACGTAATAAATGTGAATAATTACTGTGACATTTAGATATTGGTTATTAAATATCAACTGTTTTCTAATAACAAGAGATGCTAATAATAATATCGTGCCTCTTATTACACACACACACACACACACACAAAATATTATTCATTTGAATTTACATTTAAATCTTACTTCGAGGAAATCTCGTCCTCTAGGGTCAAACATTTAATCTTGAAAGTCGAAGGACAGCGATAACTATGGAGCACCGCGTGTTCATATTTGCGTTGTGTATCGACCGTATCAGCTCTAGATATGTGATACTCAACGCCAACACATTGGTACATACATAGGTCCCTTATCATCTCCTTGGAGACACCCCGCAGTCGATGCAGTCGACTGCAACCGCCGTTGCACGTCGGTTTTCTCTCTCGCCCCCGCCCTCTCCGCCCCGTGTTACAGCATCCGTAATTCTTGCTCGCGATTGTTGTTGTTCGCGGTGCAGGCCGAAGCTCGGCCGAACTGGTTCCCGCGAGGCTGAACCCGACAACCGGCCGTCCATCTCGTCGCCGGTGCATCTTCCTCGCGAGTGAGCGAGCGAGCGAGCGATCGCCTGTCCTCGACGGAGCGACAAAACGCGAAAGGCGAGCCGCGGCATCGTACACGCGCCTGCTCGCTCGCGAGCGCAGCGCCCTTGAAAACAGTCAGCCTTTGTCTTATCACACACTCCGACTTACGCCGAGTAGCGTCAACCTTGACTCCGCCCCTCTTCTTCGCCGCGTCTCGTCTACTGACTTTCCTGCGAAAATCGACCAACAGCGTGCGGTTTCTTCGACTCCGCTACGTCTCGCCGAACCGTCCCGCCTTCTCCCTTTTTCTCCCTTCAATGGATTTCCATCCCTGTGAGATAGAGCACATGAGTCTTTCTTAAATCCCGAGACGGCTTAAGACGTGTTTTCTTTTTTTGGCTACAGGACTAGGGCAACAAAAAAAGAAACGAGGATGTTTACAATCTTCTCAAAGAATATGAAGAATGTCTTTCCTTTTTTTTATGAAAATTATCTTATATTAGTTTCTCTCTGATAATCCCACATAAATAGTTAATAAACTTTGTTTATCAATTGTATCGCAGTAAGACAGGATGGAGATACCAGGAAGAGAGAAGGTATAAGGAGCGAAATAAACACGGTATGTGCTTAGAATCGGAGGAAAAGCGATATGGCACGTAGTGGTGGGGAATGTCAAATGAGCTGTGTAATAGCGCCAAGGTTGTATATTATCGTTGTCAATACATCAAGGTCCTAGTATACATATACAGCCACGTGTCTCTGCGGAGGAAGTCGAAGCGTTCGGTAAACCAAAATTGAATTCTCTCCTTGATAGCGGAATATTGAAGTATCCAACCTCTCCGACGCCGGTTGCATTTAACAACAAGTCGCGTATTGATTTATTGCAACAAAGCACAACGTACGTCTGACAGCTCATCACCACCCAGTTTTTAATTTTACTTGACATTTTTCGGAATCGACGATGCTAGAAACAATCGGAAATCATCATTTTTCACGAAATTAATTTGTATTAATTCGTATTTCCTTGTAATCGGAATACCGAAGCGATATTGTTCTCATCGCTTCTGTCTGCGAATCGCTTATCGGCAGTTACACCGATGCATTTACGCGTAATCGTGATAATCGTAAAGCGGTGGATATTTTTAGCCTCGCGCTGCGCCGCACTTGGTCGCCTCCGCGACCTTCCGATCTTGACACTGAGACTTCCTTTTTCTATCGCTTTTTCCGCGAGTAGCGTCGCCGGGCTCGCGCGCGTGTCGCGTCGTTAACGAACGTTACCTGGCTGCCGGTTACGAAACGACCGGATGAATCAGATACGAAGATAAACGCACCTAATTATGCGGCGCGCCGAGTCACCGTGGGAGACATCGACGGGGAATAACACGGGGATCTAAATTCGAGCGAGGAAATGCAAGAGGGGCATTCTGCGGATCCTCTCGCGGATTCCCTCAGGTCGCGTTACGCACTCGCACGCGGGGGAGCACGCGTTTTCGAAAATACGATCTCATCGGCTGCGCGACGCAATATCACGTTAACCTTCGTGCCCGTCGTGTCGTCCTTATCAACAATTACGTGGCGGAGCTGGTTTAATTACACGTTATCGGAGAAGCATAAAATCATCGACTAAAAACAACATCGTTCGGGGATATTTTTACGAGATAGAAAGCGAGAGAAAGAGAGAGACATGAAAGATAACGTGTTTTTCAGCACGAAAAGTGAAAACGCAAACGAGATAACGGTGACAGATAAAGTACGTTGCGACAAAGACAAGTACGGACGGAGGATTAAATTAAGAACGCCGTTGGAGAGCGCGAGAAAATAACTCGGAGGGTTGATTTCTCTCTGGCGGAAATGAAAAACGCAAGACGCGACGGCATTTAAACAGGATAGAAATATATTCGAGACGGCACGAATTGCGGCGAGATTTGGCAAGAAGCTGCCGGCGGTGTCGGGCTCGCAGGCACTGTAATTACGTGATTTCGACGTACTATGGACGGTTTTCACCTAACTTCCTCGTTTTCACCGAGCTTGTTCACCGGGGCTCCGTTCTACTTTCCCCTGAACTCTCGAGGTCTGACCCACGCCTGCGTTGAGCCAAGTCGAATATCCCTCGATCGCTCTGACAAAGAGATGTTAATCTAGGGCTTGCTCGCTCGAGTCTTCCTAAATCCAAATCCCTAAAGCAACCGAGAAAGAACCCTTGTGTAAGTCCAATCTTAAAGTAGTATTGAAAAAGATCTAATCTTTTACAGAAAGATAATCTCCCTCTTTAATTATAATACAATATCTATAGACACGAGTAACGTTTCCAACAAGCAAAATATCGTTCGATGCCAAAGTGACATGTTTTGACGACATTTTGATGTCAAAATAATAACGAAAACAAATAACGTCAGCCATCTGTGTTTTTGCTTCATATCTCGATTATGTAGTTAACACTTATATTACTTAATTGACATTTATTGCGACATTTATCTAATTTAGAAAGACCTTCCAACAGAGACTCTTTTCCTTTATCATAGTTTCCTTTCTTAAGATGGAAATTAAAACAATGGCTCCTACATTTACATATTCTGAATGACATCTGCACCTCTAACAGCGTTCCTCTCATTGGCAAAATATCTCGCTGTTCCGCTTATACTTTCTAGTGGCAAGACGCGATCGCTTTCTCACAAAACGGAGCGCCGGAGTCACGATAAAATCGTTTGTGTCTCTCTCTTGCTCTCTGTCTTTCCCTCTCCTCCCTTCTCTTCCTCTCTACTCTTTTTTTTGCCCCGAATAACAGCTCCCTCCCCGCTCGATCTGACGATACCCCCGGCGGTATCTAGCGCAAAAGTAATGTGGGAGTATATAGCATTGGAAGTGTGGCGTGGAAGTGAAAGTTACGGCCGAACGCACGAACGGCGGCCGAACGGAGAACGCGATCCGTTCGAAAAGTTCGAGATGCGATTCTCTTTATCTTTCTCTTTTTCTCTCATGAAATCAGAGAAATTCGCCCCACGAAAGTACGCCATGCGAGAAAAAATTGGAGAAGTCTGACGATATGATAATACGGTAACGCCGAATGTACCGCGATTTGCTGTATATTTGTTTTAATTTAATTTTAATTGCCGAATTTGTTTTAATTAAAGCAGGAAGTAGAGTTGTTTCCTTAGCTTTCCCTGGAGCACGAGACTTTATCAATTATTATCGCGAATTATAATGGAAATTTATATATCTTTTCTATTTTGAGAAAATTGAGAAAATACGAGCGAGGCATTCATCATTAAACTTTAATTATAATATAATATCTAGACACGAATAACGTTTTCAACAAGCAAAACGTCATTCGACGTCAAAGTGACATTTTTTAACTACATTTTGATGTCAAAATAATAACGGCAAATAACGTCAGCTTGCTACCTCTTTGCTTTATATCTTGATTATCCTCTGGCGATGATAAATAAAAAGAATTTTTATACTTTGGCTATCATGTTTCTATCGGGAAATTATTACCGTTACTCCTCATTATTACTTTTATTACTCGTCAGTGTGGCGTATTCACCTCGTTTAAAGTTATATCTTCGACGCGGCACGCGTCATCAACAGGAACGCAAATCTCTTCGTATCGCGAGAGTGAGACAGAGACTCAGACAAGAGTTCGCTCGATTCGGTTTCCGTTTCCTGGTTGGTCGGGTCGTCCGATGAACCTGCGGGGCTAATGTACTTGACTTGCCTTCCGAGCGGTTCCGTACTTGGCACCGCACGTGAGCATCATCGCGTGTCCTACGTACCTTTCCTCCGTCATCCTTGCTCTTCCTTTTTGCTCCGCACCTCTCTTTCCGTTCGTCCCCCTGCTCGTCTAGTTCTTGCGATCGTTTTTTTTCCAAAGAGTTCTAAGGAATTCGTAATTCAATCAAGTCAAAACAACAGCAGAGTCGCGCTCGATGGTGATTCGTTATCGTGAGACAAAGTAACGTCTTTTGTCACGTATACATAACAAATACAGAACACAAAATGAGGAGAAAATAACAAATTGCTCGACAAATATAAAAATATCTAGATCTTGGTAAGCTTAATAATAATAATATAATTTCTGTTTGAATTTTGTATTCTTTTTCCAACTCAGCAAACTGATTGTCTATCGGTTGAAAACATAGCTCTTTATTAAGAACAATAAATTCATATACTAAAATCGATAATCGATTTAACTTTTTTGATGTGTGAATAAGCATTTTATTTACTATAGAGTTTATTAGAAAAATATAAGCTGTATTTTAAATATTGTATACTTAAAACGTATTATTAGGCCACCAAGATCCGACTCGACCGAAAATGATATCTAAGTAATATTCTTAAAAATAGAAACTGTATGTATTTCTTGGAAGTGTTACCGAAATTGAATCGAATACTACGGTGTCTCGAGAATTACTTTTCAATTTGATAGTTCAGATTGAATTTGCGGGATTCATTCAATTACAGCCATGTTGCAATACCGTTTTACCGAGTGTCGAACGCCCGTGGATTATACGGACTGATCCAATAAGCTCCTCTCTGTCCCGGCGTACGTCCAGAAATATGGAGAGGGGTCGACGACCTCGTGACGTAACGCGAACACGCGCGCACAATTAACGACATTCCGTCGAGCGTACGGCGAGATGACTCAAAACTGGCGCTTCGTGCATCCACCCCGAATTATAACCGGATGTCTTTTTTCCTGTTGCAGACTTGCGGTGAGCGACTGTGCGCCTCAGACGTCGCGGGTCAGCTCGAACCTGCACAGCAGCAGTAGTATGGCGGTGAGCCGCGTCCCGAGCCCACCACCACCGGAAGTGAACACCCCCGTGGCCGAGAACTGGTGTTACACGCAGGTACGTTTCGTCGTTGGTGGTTCATTGTCCTCCGCTGGCGCACCGCCGCGGTTTAGCGATCGATTCACCAGGGCCGAAATTCACCCAGTCACCGTGAACGATGAAAATTGCTAGAGACGAGACGTAATAGATTATATATCATTACTTATGTCATTACTTATTATATTATACTTATATATCACTTATTTTACGTCACTGTCTGTCCACGATTCTTTTATTCAACTCGAGATGCTTGCTTGAAATAAAATGCGCGCTTGTAACGTATGTGTGTGTGGTGCGTGCGTGCGTGCGCGTAGGATTATGATCGATTTTGTTCCATATTGGAAAAAACATTTTTAGGACCATCTGACGTCTCCGAGAAAATAATCCGTTATATATAAACGTCCAAGATTACTGTCCCTCATAAGTGAGCAATATGAATTCTGAATCACGTCTCTTCTGAAAGCTAGCTGTTTCTACAACCACGTACTCAGGATACGGTTGTCGTGTCTTCTATATATTGCATGGTTCAGATTTATCCCAGAATGGAAGAATTTATTTCCGAAACATCTGTGAACATAACGGATAAGTCTCGAATAAAAAATAAGCTTCGAAAAAATATTCGTATTTTTAGAAATCGCTAAATTAAGAGAGTACGAAAAACTCGTAAAAATTAATTATTTTATTTCTTCGAAGTGTGTTGTCGAAATATTCCAATATTCGTGTGAAATATCATTTTTCCTCTCAACACTGCGGTTCGCAAGCGCGGATTTTTTCCACGGAGATGAGTTTTTTCGTCCGCGGGCCATTCCGCGGAGTTCAATCGCCGGACGAATCCGACGCGTATTCCGCGCGGAGCATGATAGCACGTAGGGCGAGGAGGAGAAAAGAAGGAAGGGTTCTGGCGAAGAGAGAGACGCGGAGAATCCGCGCCAGCGGATCGCCGGCGTGTAGCGCGCGTGTGAGAGGAGCACGCGCTCCTGGCGCTCTCATTCTATTTTTACTCCGCTCGTCCCCCTCGCGCGATGTGAACGACCTGCAACTAGATATCTCTCGTCGCTCTCCTCCCGTCCTCCTGCCGTGTTGGTCTCTCCCTCGCGGCCGACAGTCGCGGAAACGTTCCGCGATTCTCGCTGGAAATCCGCGCCGGTTCCTCCTTCCTTCCCCTCTCTCGTCTTCCGCGGTTATTTCCGCTTCGCACGGTCGGCCGCATCCGTACGATTCGGACGACGGAGTTGCGACTCGCAATTTTGCGTCCCCACGTCGACGCCCTGGATACCACGGATAAATGGATAGAGGTTCATTATCAGCCTGGGCGAGTCTCCCCCTCCCGGCACGCGAAGATCCGCAACAATGGACAATTGTCTGTTGACAGCGGTAGAGATGGTGGAGGAAAACGAAATAACGTTTGTATAATAATAGCGCGGAATACATGTGTATATAGATAACGTCGATAAGTATGATAAAAAATAAAAATGACAAAAATATAGCAGCTCATTACTGATAGTATTGATATTGATAAAAGTTCACGCGTTATCTTTCGCGAGATTAGAAGCAGCTTGTTCTCTTCTCCACGCGTGATTCTCGAGGAGATCTCGCGAGATCCTGATCGTTAAAAGTTGCTCGTAAATAAAATAAAAAAAAAAGCTTGCCGCGGAGGCTGCGAGCAGGAGCCTCGATAGTTTCACCCGCGTATATATTTAACTCCACCGTTCTAATTTCGACAGCGTGACAGAAATGCGAACGTTATTACATTCGCTTTCTCGCGGGTGAGTTGCGCAAGAGCGCGGCCGCCGTGGAATTTTACGATACAACGGGGTTCCGCGCGCGAATCGATGGAGCGAGCACGCGCTGCCGTTCGTTCAGCGGCGGTTCGCAGCTATAAATCGAAAGTCAATTCGTGCTCCAGTTAACTTTCGTAATGCGCGACACCGATTTCGCCGCGTCGGCGATCTGGGGGGGCCGCGGCATCACGTAATACCATCTGCACGATTTGCGGCGACGCGGTCGGCCGATTGCGACCCATTGGATGACACGCGGTGCCTCGACGAGGTGCGATCCGCGTGTCAAAAATTTGCGGTAGGTCTCACCCGTTCGCAGGAGTCTGCGGCGGATGTCGGAAGGAGCGGATTCGAGGTTGACAAAACGGTTACGAAACGATTTACATCATCAGTCCAAAAATCCTTGGTATTTTTAACTGGTCGTATCCTTCGGGTACAAGATACATTTTGACCTTTTATTCACACGAGGACGCGGCGTGAATTTATTTTAGTTTCTCGCTGTTGTCCGAGGTCATTGCGAGACTACCTTATAGTCCAAGGCCCGAAATTCAAGGATCTACGTAAAATTATGCGGATTTTTTTTTTAATGGAGGGATATTGTTATAACTCGCGCAGCTTTCAGATATAGAAATTGTCGAGAGAAGCAAACGTGGCTTTATTCCACGCTGCGATCAATCGAGATTACAGAGCGTTTCCTAGATTCTTCATGCTTAATTCATTTAATTTATTCCGTAGTCTCGTTGACCCAATCTTTCGGAATCAATTCTGTAACAGTAAAATTGAATCCCAAGTTAAAATTAAATGAGACTTTATATATAAAATTATCTATCAATGTATTTGTATATATTTCGTGTATTTCTACACAGAAAAAAAATGATATTGTATCAACAGCATCAGTGTAGTTGAAAAAATTTAGTTGATGCAACATTAATATTAATGAACAAAAAACATCTAATAGTTGTTTTAATAATTTAAATATTTGATTTAAGCAAATATAATTAAATCAACTATTTATGTTTGTGGCAGCCTGTGACATACACATTTAATTGAAGCAACTTCATTTTTTTTTAAATTGAACAGCATGTTTTTCCGTGTACAAGATTTCTTCCAAAAAGAAGATACATGTTTGTCCAACACGATTTGATCATATCTTTAATCAAATTATTACTAATAAGTTCCTTACAAGTACAAAGCATTTGTGACCATCACAAACAAAATATTCGTACTTTATTTAATTTACACTCTTTCGAACGCGCACTTCCGTCAACCTCACGCGACGAGAGAGTCATGCAAAGTGTCTGGGAAACGCTTACAATGCAGGAAGTATTTTCGTAAGACATCGCCGCGGTCGTTCATCTTCGCGATGACCTGGCCCGACGTGAGGAACAACGATCGTTTACCTCGGCGACTACGGTCGCGTAGCGTGTCCAGGAGAAGGACTTGTCCCACCGGAAGCCCCCGGACTTGGCGTTGTTGGTCCGCCTTGGTGCTCGAGCGCGTTCCACAGCGCTCCCGTAAACGGGCACGGGTGATTCAAGGCCGATCGCCGCCGCCGCCGCGAGCGGGTTGAACGACTCCTAGGGGCGTCGACCGGGTCGCCTCCTCCGCCGCCGCGTTCCTCCTCGTCGCTCCACCTGATCCGCGCCGACTCGCTACGCGGAACACCCGGGAGAGAGAGACGATGAACCCTTCAACCTCTCCTCTCGCAGCTTATACGCGTCGCTTCCGCTTGAGGCTCGGTGATGCTTTTGCGAGGCGTGCTCTGCCTGGTCGTCGAGACGGAATCGCGAACGCTCCGTGCAAATTTAATTTCTCGATGTTCCCGGGAACCATCTGGAATCATCGTTAATTTATCAGCGGGTCTGGGGCTCCTAAGTCCTCCTGCGCTCCCACCGTGGAGAATTCGATAATCTCCGAACTGATGAGATGCATTATTCGGTATCTTTAGAACGTTACGAAGATACTTGGGTCGTGCATTCAATTTAAGTAGATAAATTATTCAAAGGGGACGAAAATACAATCTTATTTTTTGAAAAGAATTACAAATCGTTTTTGCTTAAGTTAATTTAATCAGCGACTTTGAAGACATAATTGATTGTCGTCGTATGACCTGTCGTACAATCTATTTTAATCCATGTAATCTATATAAAACAAATTATAATTCACATCTGTACAAAAAGAATTAATCTACTTTTTCACATACATACACGGAAAAAAAATATTGTATTAACAGCATCAGTGTAGTTGAAATAAATTTAGTTGATGCAACATTAATATTAACGAACAAAAACATCTAATAGTTGTTTTAATAATTTAAATATTTGATTTAAGCAAATATAATTAAATGAACTATTTATGTGCAGATGCACTATTTGTGGCAGAGCTCGTGACATACACGTTTAATTGAAGCAACTTTATTTTTTTTTAATTGAACAGCATTTTTTTCCGTGTACACACATGATTTTACTGAAGCATGCTTCAGGCATTACAAGCCAGTAGATAGCGGACTCGACGCTCTCTTCCTTTTCCTGTCGCATCGATAACTTCTTATATGAGTCACAGTTATATTATTGGTTTCATCGTCACGTCTATCGGCTAGTCGTAGGAAAGAAAAGATGATACGCGCGAGCGTACGCGTCGGACGATGTTATTCGTGCTCGTCGAAGAAACCTAGGCACTTGGCACGTTACCAACGCGTGAGATTACGTCGGAGAAACGAAATTAACCCGAGAAAATGGTCGCTCGAAGTCTCTCCATCGTAACGCAATTCTGCCGGTAAACGAGCTCGAGGATTGATCGTAACAATAAATTGTTTTCGAAGCGTACTTTGGTTTCGTTACGGATTGAGCAAATCGCAAACATTCTACATACAGATTTCATACGCATATTAATATCTTTTAAACACACGTCCTGAATGATATTAAGATAATTTAAAATTTTTAGAGAATTATTGACAGATCATTAAAATTAAGAAGTAACGCCTCGTCCCGATCATATATACATTCTCGAAATATCTTATGTAAGTATATATCTCAGATTAAATATATCAGTCTATAAATCAATTTTGTAAAGATATGTACACCGAAAAAAAATGTGTTCAATTAAAAAAATATTAAGTTGCTTCAATTAAACGTGTATGTCACGGGCTGCCACAAACATAAATAGTTCATTTAATTATATTTGCTTAAATCAAATATTTCAATTATTAAAACAACTTAGATGTTTTTCATTAATATTAATGATGCATCAACTAAATGTTTTCAACTACACTGATGCTGTTGATACAATATCATTTTTTCCCGTGTAGGTAGATGTACAAATAGGTTCTAGGAAATGTCCTTGATCTTCCGCAATCCACACGAAGAATTTTTAGCAATTTTTAACGTCAGTCAAAAAGATTGCGAGCATATCTTAGCGTGTTCGATTTGCTTAAGAACTCGAATCATCTCGAATCCTCTCTAGTCCTTGACGCTGTAACGAGGCATCGCACGGCTGGCATCTCATGCTGTTTCGTTACCTCGCCGGGCAAGCGAATCGTCGTAAGCCGTAAAGTAACCGGCCGCGGAGGAGATTACAGTACGAGCGTGCGTTGAACTCTCGCGGGAGAGATAGCCGCCTCCTTCCTGCTTCTCGGCGATGCGAATGTCGACCTTAAGCTTCCGATGCGCGAAGGTCATGCCGCGGTGAAGATCATCGAACCCGGCTTGTCCGGCGATCATGAATAAAACGCTCGATACGTCCCACGACAGGGAAACTTACCTAACCACCATGGAATAGAGGTCCTTGATGTCACGAGTGACGCTCCTTTCGATTCAAGAACGCGATTAAATTTTTTCCCGATCATAGATTCCCTCTTTTTGTCGCGTCGTCTCAGATAGAACCAAAAAGGAACTTTGCGCCCCAAGATAATTTTATAAGTAATAATTTAATATTAATTTTAATTATAATATTAAACATATTTTGCTCTCCTTCCTCATATTACTCTTCACCAGCATATTAGCTTCTGTCATTCGTTTTTACGTATATATAATTATTGTATTCTTCTAAGCGCAGTTTTTTAATTTTAATTTCACTGTTTCTAATAATCGATATAGTGTCGTTATCGTAAGCTTAAATTCAATTACAATAGAAATTAAAGGAAACCTCTTGAATACAAAAGTGTAATTCTTACGATTATAAAGTATTTGTCGAAAAGAGAAATGAACTTTCACTCTAAGCCTTTCGAGCGCGTTGTGGATATTCTCACGCTTTCCTTTGTATCGTCCCTTTTCTGTGAATAGATAAGGTCCAAGTTCCGAGAAGTTCTCATGCGACTCACTCTTATGACCTGTGTCGCAAGAATTGAATGTAACAATAAAAAAATCTACATATAACCAACTGTATAACAAAACCTATATTTGTTATCTAAAAAGATCTACTTTTCTTCTAGAATCTACTTTTTAGAGTATTTCCTTAGCCGTGGTCTAGATTTGAACTCCGAACTTGAAACAACGTTCGAGCGTCCTTGTTTATCATGGAAGAATGACGTGTCGATAGGACAAGAAACTTGTCCAACTCAGCCTCTTGTAATAAAATAAAAACGTTAATATTAATATTTTTAATAGTAGATAAACTCTATCCACGTATATAGTTCTGTGAGACGTACAAAGGGAAGCAAATTACAATTTACCAAGAATTTCTAGCTAGCAATATCGTACATTGTACTCCTTTTCCGAGAGAAGTCTTGCCGGTGGAACTCGTTAGATTCCACTTGGAGTCGGCTAGTTGTTACGATGATCCTTCGAGTCTTAACATGAATATACAATTTTTTTTATTTGCGTTTCTTAAATCCGAAGTACGTAAATGTAATTTTAATACTCATGTGTCGTAAGTTTCATGTCTTAATTTCGATGACGAAAGCCATAAAGACTTCGTTTCGCTTCAGAATCACAAAAGCGATGTCACAATTAAATTCTCGGAATTATTTCAACGATCGTCACAAATGTTCACATTTTATTCTAATCAGTCTCTTTCTCTTTATTATTGTTTGGCATACAAGTTTTTTTTATTCCCCGTTTGTACTGTTATTTCTATACTTTCATCAGTCAAAAGAGATGTCATCCTCGGGCATGGTAGAAATATCGTCAATTATTCGCCGACCGCTGTCCAGCACTGTTTTCTTCGCACAAGGACACACATAATCACAGATGGCCGATAAGACGTTCGCGCAAAGTTCAACATTAATGAATACTAGACGAATAGATTTGGCCGCGGGCTACCACTCGTTCGCCAAGGTCGTAACGCATGACGCTGACGTCAGAGATCATTGACTCCTTCTGGGGTCTTGACCTTCTCTGTCTTTCCTCTCTTCCTTGTTTTTTTATTCGCAACGTCCGCTTTAAATTCTCTCTATCTCTTTTTCTCTCTGTCTTTAGATATCCGTTAATTTTCTGTTCATATAGATAAGCTAAGCTAAACTTCAAACTTCATGAGCGACATTCCTCGCATTTGACGTTTCGACATGGCGCTCGCATCGAAGACAAAGACCAAAAATTCTCGATTCGACTAGTCCTAATTCGTGATGTCAATGCATATTAACCTTTGATAATTATTCGGGGTCAGGCTGATCCCAATGAATTTTCACAAATTTGAACAAACATGCTTTTCACTAATAAATCACTGCGTTCTTCTTACTCCAAAATCCTCATTCAATCTTCAGAATAAATATACTTTTTTAAGCACCCTGTATCAAAATTTTTTTCTCAAACTACTATATCTCAAGAGTAATACTCTAAATTTTTACGTAAAAATATGAAAAATTAAGAGAGTTATTTTAAGTATTAAGAGAGAATTTTTAAGTAAAAGAGATATTTTTTTCAATAATTTTTCTTAATAATTAAAATATGAAAACTTATTATTTAAATTGTGAGAACATATTCTGAGAACATGTTCAAATATATATGTTGATATATCATATCAACATGTTCAAATTGTGTCTAGGAATTATTTTGGTGTTAATAGGTTGCATAATCTTGAGGCAGTAAGTGTTTAAAGCCGCTGGGCTCAATTTGACCCCATGTGATTATTATCGAATTATTTGGAGGTATGATTAAGGATTAATGGCGGAAAAGGAAGAGAGAAAGAGGAAGAGACAGGCAATCACATGTGTTGAAACCGTTAGCAACAAAAGCAGGCGGAAAAAAAATGCTTCGTCCTTCGAAATAACAAAAGTCACGTCTCTACCGTTAAAGCCGTTTGTGTATTCTTTAAGGGAATTGCGCAAGCAGGCCGAGGATCGTTCGATTCGACCCTGGATTTCCGCGCCTCCCCGACCCCGTTCTGTCCCCCTTTACACTATCGTATGCTGGTACTTGTAGTACTTCGCCTTCAAGGCCGATTTCGGCGTAGTCGACAGAAAACTTCGTTTTGCCAAGAGCTTTTCATGGACTCGACATTAACATATAAACGAACCGTCTTGTCTATGATCGGCACCTCTCTCTCTCTTGATCCGGCAAGGTCCGAATAGATGTATAGCTTGCAATGACATTTATTTTTTTTTTTACAAAGAGGAATACTAATTGAATGTAACGCGAAATGAGCGGCTCGTAAACACGGTCAGATAACTACGACACGATTTAACGACAATGACGGACGTTCTACTATGTCGAGCTGATAATCCATAATCACCGGAGTGTGTCTCGGATGTGTCTCACTTCTAAGAGTTCAACTGCTGCCTGGGCGGTTTAGCCACTCAAGTACAAAGAGAGAACTCGGGTTGCTTCGGTTCAATTTTTGAAAAGGAAAAGATCCTGGTTTTCCACCGGGAAGAAGTTTATTTTGTTAAAATAAAAGCTAGAAGAAGTTATTCTTTTCGAAATTCTTTCCGAGGTATTTCCCCACCCATAAATATTTGATGTGAGGGCTGTCTCTCACGGAATCAGTGAGTTACGTTGATTTTGTAAACCGTAAGGATCTTGTAAAGTGGACGCCCACGACGATGTCCGTGGGACGCCGTGATGTTTGCGTAGGCATTTTAGCGTAGTTAGATTAAGCTAGCTTCCACCGGGATAGACTCTGACTCTGGTGTCGCATTTGAAGGTTTTATGTGCACAGGTGAAGGTGGTTAAGTTCAGCTACATGTGGACGATAAATAACTTCAGCTTTTGCCGCGAAGAAATGGGGGAGGTGCTCAAGTCGTCCACGTTCTCAGCAGGGGCCAATGACAAGTTGAAATGGTAAGAACCGTCGATGATCCCAACGGGAGCCGTGGGAAAAAAAAAACAAGAAAGAAAGAAAAAATTATTTAAGATTCTTTGCATTGCATACGAAGCGAGACATATTATATAATATCGTACATCGATCGCGGGTATATATTCCGTATTGAATTACAGCGATTAGCGGAGACATTTGCATCTATTGACACGTTTGAATAATAATACACAGTCTATATAATTACGCCGGGTTTACTTTGCAAAGTGGCACGTTTGACATTGTAAATTATGCGGTCTTTGTTCGTCGATTCCGCAGTCCGAGCATGATTGGCCGGATCTCGAGTCGCCGTGAGTAGTCAAGCACGCGCGGCGTGTTCCACGTGGAAAAAGAGTCGGAAGTCTTAGAAATGCAAGCCGCCGCGTTTAGCGCCTAAATGAGCGGTGAGAAATACGAGCCATTGTCTCGCCGACTGTACTACATTCCCGACTTCATTATTTTTTTTATTTTCCGTTCGCGTCTGGCACAGCGAAAAACGCTCGTTTTGAACGGCGTGCCCGGGGCACCGCTGATCGGCTATCAAATCGAGAGGGAAGATTTTGGGGAGAGAAATAAATTTCGAATAGCGCGTTAGAAAAGGGGACGAAACGAAGAATCGCCGTCGAGGCGGCAGCAGTCGTGTCAATTGATGCGCTAATTGGTTTCTAGGTGCCTGAGAGTGAATCCTAAGGGCCTGGATGAAGAGAGCAAAGACTACCTGTCGCTGTATCTCCTTCTTGTTTCGTGCAACAAATCCGAAGTCAGAGCAAAGTTCAAATTTTCTATTCTTAATGCCAAAAGAGAAGAAACCAAAGCAATGGGTAAGTCGGCAAGTGCGTTACGTGCGCAGTCAATGTGTCAGCGTGTGTACACGTGCGGATGCAATGCAGGGTATTTTAAAGATTCTCGTCGACTTGCCGCGCGCGACTTAACGCGACGATTTTCACTCGACGACGAAAAGTTGGCTTCTCAGCTGCGCCGGCGGTCCGCGTAACGATAAGTCGGAACGCGGTTGAGAGATGCAGCTTGAACGGGTCTTTCTCGTTTTGTTCTTGCAGAGAGCCAGCGTGCTTACAGGTTCGTCCAGGGTAAAGATTGGGGCTTCAAGAAGTTCATTAGGAGAGACTTTCTTCTGGACGAGGCCAATGGACTGCTACCGGATGACAAACTCACGATATTCTGTGAGGTATATACCTTTGTATGTCGATTATCAATCTACTCGATCTCGCTACTCGCGCATATCTCGTTAGCTGAGCCGAGCACCTCTAACTCCGTAATCTTCGCAGGTCAGCGTAGTGGCGGACAGTGTAAACATCTCCGGGCAGAGTAATACGATACAATTTAAAGTACCGGAGTGCCGGCTGCCCGACGATCTCGGGCTGCTGTTCGAGAACCAAAAATTTAGCGACGTAACGCTCACTGTCTGCGGAAGGGAGTTCCAGGCGCACAAAGCAATTCTCGCAGGTGAGGCTCGAAAAAGTTTCTTGTCCTGACTCTATTGTGCTTGAATGTAATGTAAAAGAGAAATAGCAAATACAATAAAAAAAGAAAATTCGTAAAATTATGAGTTAACTGATGTCTAATGAAGCCTGAATAATTTTGAAATTGTAATTTGCAGCACGAAGTCCCGTCTTCTCGGCAATGTTCGAACACGAGATGGAGGAGAGAAAGAAAAATCACGTGGACATCACCGATGTGGACCATGAAGTTCTGAGAGAAATGTTGCGGTTTATTTACACCGGTAAAGCGGCGAATCTGGAGAAGATGGCGGACGATTTATTAGCCGCGGCGGACAAGTACGCGTTGGAGAGGCTGAAGGTAATGTGCGAGGAAGCACTTTGCACAAGTTTAGCCATTGAGAACGCGGCCGAAATCCTCATACTTGCCGATCTCCATAGCGCCGATCAGTTGAAGGCACAGGCGATAGACTTCATTAATACGTAAGTTAACATCGCGGAGAAGTGTGTTTGCAAAACAGGTATGTCGGCTCGTCGGCTAAAAGATCAATTTTGCTCTTCTAACGATCAAAATTACTTTCTTTGGCTGTGCGGGTGAAACACGATGGAACTCGCGATCGCTAATTTGTACGGACGCTTTTACAGACACGCGACGGATGTGATGGATACCGTGGGTTTCAAGTCCATGGTGAACTCTCATCCGCACCTGATAGCAGAAGCTTTTCGGGCTTTGGCGACTCAGCAGATCCCACCGATCGGACCGCCTAGGAAACGGGTGAAACAAAGCTGAAAGCAGTCACCGCTGACCCCGGGCACGACCTCCACATCGCCCCCACCACTTTTGCATCCCTCTTGAACCTTTGTGTACAGTGATATAATGAAGTATAGTAGTGCTAAATAAATGTTTCCTAGTGCGCCACTCTCTGGTCTAAAAAAAAATCGACGACAAGAACCGACGAGAATCACTTGATTGTCAACGAGCTTCAGTTGAGAATCAGAGAGCGATGACAGGAGAAAAAAATCTTGTCCGTTCGGTCGATCGACAGCGAGTTTTAAAAAGGCGCTCCCACACAAGCTCGGACTCTTTTATGTTCAAGTAAGTGTCGGTAGTGAGAGAGAACTCGACGTGACGCGACCATCATCAGCGAACTGCTCGTTTCATCTCCGCGCAGGGAAGAAAAGAACGAGATGTCCGAAAGCCTATGTATCCGCAATCATATCTGTTTCCATCAGCGAATCATACTTCTCGGTCGGCCTGAGCGCGAATCGATTTAATAAAACAACAGCAACGGCAGTATCATAATCGCATTGCGCTCGTTTTCTTCAATGTCAATGTCGATGCCAATCTTCAAGCTTGATGACACGGTGGGACATGTCATCAGGATTATCATCGTCATCGTGGACTTGCTTTCGTTTCCGTTATCGTCGAACGAACGGACTGGAAGCGGATGGTTCGCGCGAGACGTTAAGGACACGGAATATAACCAGAGAGGACCAAGGAAAGGCAAGGAGCTTCTGTCCATATAACTCGCTGTCGCGATTGTTACTTTACAAGAACAGCAGCAACAGCAGGAACAACAATGCGCGATGCACGAAGGAAGTTGTGATAGACGTCGGCCAGACAATTTAAACATTTTGTTCCTTTGTCGAAAGAAAGAAAGGAGAAAAGATGGATCAAACGGATGTCCCGTAGCGCCGAGCGTGCAGAGAATTAAATACTTTGTTTGTTTCTACCGATAGTAGTGATCTTTTTAGTTCTAGCGCGTCTCAAACTCTTCCAAGACGGAGAAATCATTCTAGTTAGTGTTCTTTTTTATGATCTCTTTCTCTGAACCACGTATGTACGATTATTATTATATTATTATTACTATTAATGCTACGCAATCTGTGCCCTATGTATTTTTGTATATTTTTGTCTACAGATAAAGAAACTCATCTCTCTCCTTTTCCCCTTTTGTCGCGATAAACCTAATCCCCCTTATCCCCCTATCAGTAGGCACAGTTTGTCTTGTTTTCTGGAGTATTGCATTCTGTAAGCGAAGTGATAGGATCGAATTATTATTATTAATTATTATTATTAATGATTACGTTATTAAATTTAGGGTTGTCCATAATTTATCGGATCTACGTTGAATATATCACGGGATGTTTATCCCTGCATTGGTATGCTGGTTACATTATTTTAAAGACGTTATGATCCGCAATTCGAAGTTGATATGTTATTTACGAATAAAAATGGACAAGAAGAATGAGAAAAGAAAGACATATTAAAAAAAAATTGTGTAAAATAGAAATATTAGTCAATTATAGCGTGGGGCGTTAATCACCCCTGTCTTTTTTCGGTGTCGTTAATTTGATTGGTCTGTAAAATTGCATGTGGTCAATGAACTGAATTATGGGCAACCGCAGAAGCGAAAAATAATAATCAATCGTTTAGTACCGTGTACTGGCTTCCTGATCCTCCGATCTTTAGCTTTACCGAAAGCCGAGTTTTAAATATGTGGAATACTTATTACCATTTACACATCATTAATGATGACAATTAATGCCATACATGTTCTGTGATAAGACCACTTGTAATTACTGCAATTGTATAATCGATCCTTTCTAGAGACAGACCCCTCCCGCTCCCCACCCCTTGACGATCCTGGCAGCCAGTGAATTTACTTGTTATACAAAATACATGCGATAAGCGACAGTCGTTATCCGGACAGTCCCAAACCTAGCGTCACTATCGATTTTAAGATTTTTACACTGTACATATCTGCTGTGTATTTTATAAGAACAGAACAACTCATATATGAGGATCCCATACTTTTACGAAAACCGTACAATAATCTGTAATGTGTAATTTATTTCGATTTTACAGACTGCGCTAAACTCATGTTCCTTGAAAACACACTACCGACGCTTTAATTTTAAATGTAACGTAACGCCGAAAAATTGATACAGATTAGAAGATGCATTCGTTGCAGTAGTGTCGTCGAGCGATGTGATGTCGCGTCGTAGATCAAAAGATTGAACCGATGGAAATCTAGTTAAGAGAATTTTCCACTGTTTTTCTACATCAAATCTTTTTATTTGGGTCTTAGATGTAATACAAGATTTAAATAAGAAAAAAATAGACCAAGAAAAAAGATTTAGACACAAAAGCGGTATAGTAGCAATTTAAGGAACAGACTTTGGCCGTGTTGATTCACATTTTTAAAATCTGCGACTATTCTCTAATTCTCATATCTATCTTTGGGACTGTGCGGCGATTTCTTTTCGTGGAATACACGTAACGTTGAATGTCTTTTTCCTAGAGAAAACGAGAAAAAGAAAAATAACTGGAAAAAAATAAGAGCAGAATGAAGCTAATTCCGAGATAGCAATTCGTAAGATACAGATCGAAAAGAAAAAAAATTACATACACACACATACACACAGATGTAGGCGCAATTCCGTACGAACCCGCAGCAGGAATAATACGAGCGTATGACTGGATATAATTTGATAAACTATTAAGTACAAGTAAGACAAGTGTTACCTCATCATGATGAAAACCGGCGCGTGTCGGTGACTGATCGGGATTATCACCGCCACTAGCCGCTAGCCACGTTCGCTCTTTGACAAACACACGCGCGTACACACACATAAACACACATCCGTTGTATATTGCATTTAGAAATTCGAAGCGCTCTTTTGTAAAAAAAATTGATGGTTGCGGTAGTGGCTGATCCGCGAGAAGCGTTACGCGCGCCGCTCATTGAACCCAGCTCATACACACAGACATTCATTTTCCATTTTATTTTAAGTCATTGCACCACATCAAATAAATGACATTTTCATTATATAACAACGGAGCGTGATTTTCATTACCCCTTTATCGCGACCGATGTCGCTGCGTTTGGGATCTCCCGTGCGAATCACGAGATTATCGAGATCGCTATTGTACCACGATTGGACGATCCTGGTAAAATTTAGAAAAGAAGATCGAGACTTTCAGAATTCTCTGACGATTTTCTTTGTGATGCAACGAACACTCGCAGTATCACACGACTGACACCTCGTCACGAAGTGACGAGAGCCACTTTTTCTTAAATAAATCGACAGATCGTTTTATTCGAGCATACATATATACGCAAATGAACGAGTTTATGTCTGTAAGAGTATTGTTACATGTGCTGAGCAACGAGAGGCGAGGAAGAAGGTTGGTCCGAGTCTTGCAATTTTTCCTGCGGTTTCGGCGTTCCCGGATACGACGGCGGAGCTTCTTGCATGGACGTCTATCAGAAAAAATGTTATCATTACTCGAAAGACATTTTATCTTATATCACGGTAAGTGTATACTTTTATCATAATCAGTGGACTAAAAATGTGAATCTATATACCCTGTTGTATGGAGATGTGTACAGAGGAGGAGCATTGTTGCGAGAAGAGTAAGGCGGAGCACTGCGAACAACCTCGTTATATGAAGGTGGTCTCTGTAGGCCCTCGATGGTGCTGCAATGTGTCGTCAAATCACGTTCCTCGTGCAACACAATGCATCTTCTGCGTGTCTGCTGCCTCGCCCTGAATCACAGAAATGCATTTAAGTGTCTTACAAGCGATCTTTCAGGAGAATTATTTGCATCTTCAGTTTTACCTCGATGAAAATTTTGCTTACGAGACGAGTGAAAAGTGCATACTTGAAGGAATAATTTTTTAAAACTTTTAAAAACTTAATCAATTTACTCGTTTATTTTAATTTAAGGCTTTTTTAAGTTTTTAATAAAGTAAAATTAGAAATAACCACGTGAAAATTTTACGATTTTAACTCTTCATACGATTGCATCAGTCAAAACGCTCAATTAATTAAGATTGATACTTGGGATTAAGGAAAAAAAAGATTTGGAAGTCCGATAGCGAAACTACATTTGTCATTTAATAAATTTAAAGGCTATTATTAAATTCGACACAGCGTTCGACATTACGTTTGCTTGTGAACAGTGATAGCGAATGATAGCGAAGAAAATTGAAAGGATGAATTTATCAGATATGCTTTCGCCTACCTGTTGCATATTTTGCAGTAAACTACGATCAGGCCGACGATACCAAATCCGAACAGTACAGAAATGCCGATTTGGGTCATTATTACCAGTTTTTGCTTTTCATACCTGAAATAAAAATTGTCAATTATTAAACTGGATCCTGATCCAATTTAATCGGGAAACGAGACTCATCTACTGGCATGCAAGCAGCTCGTTAATTCTTACCAGCACACATTGCAATCTGCACAGACACAGCAAACGCCGGAACAGCAAGTTATACATTTGTCTGTAAATTTCAAAATTTATAAAAATTTAAAATTTCCAGTTGCAGAAAAAAACTGGAGATTGTGAAAAATTCTTAATGTTAATAATTACAACTATTGGATTTAATTTATAAAAATTAACAAATTGCTATGTTAGAATTGCACTGAAAACAATCTCATATTTTGATAGTAAGCTTAGTAGATTCTTTTCTCAAAATTTAAGTTTAATGATTATTTAAATTATCGCACGATTTGGTACGATCTGGTAAAACTTAGCAAAAAGTTTACGTCATCGTTTTATGATTTACGTTTTAATTATTCTCAAGAGAAATATTCATTCGAGTTGAAAGCTAATTATCATATGGTACTTTGCATACATTCGTTGTTGCGTTATAGAAACGTAATTGTTATCGAAAAATCGAGATATAAAAATATGCTTTACAATTAATAATTTTCAGATGCAAAGTGACGCAACTGTGCACATTCATTAGAATTATATGTTTTATTTCATTCTTGAAGATAATAGAGCGAGATAATAGATAAGAACCTAGGCGAAAATTACTGTGCACATCTTCCGATACCTTTGACAAATCATTAGGAGCAATAGGAGAACATATTTTGAAAAGAGGTAAATCTGAATCCAATTTAAATTTCGCGCCAAACTGAATAGCAACTTCAAATCAACTTAATAAAGCACGAAATTTGAATCGAATCTATAGTACGCAAATTGAATTTCGCGCAGTTCTAAGGTAAGTTTCTTTAGAAGAGTGCAAAATTTGAATCGAATTTAATGTTCATTAACTTTCAAGAAGTGTTCTCCCAATAACTTTCATGATTTTTCGAAGATATCGAAAGATTATACTTGTGTCCAAAAATTATTATAAAAAAGTTATCATAAAAAAAGATACGATATGTTTGAATATATATATATATATATATATATATATATTTTTTTTAACTTTCAATTTGATTTGAAATAAAAAATAGTTTTTAAAATACAAATGTATACGTATAATTATATTAATAATTATATGTATATAACTATCATTAAATATTTTTATCACTCAAAATTATTATAATTGTAATATATGCGAATGCATATATTACATGTACGTACATAAAATAAATGTGTGCAATTGTTATAATATATTTTTTTAGTGTTTCATGAAGTATATAATGGAATAATTGAAAATAATAGTTCAAAAAATTATAACTCGCAAACGAAAAATTTTGATATTAACTTACCAATATACTCAAAACACAAGCACGATCGTTGCTTGGCGTCACATTCTGTACAATTATCAAGACTCATGTATCTTTCCAAAATCTCAGAAGATATCATGTCCCAATCTATTAAAACATAGATTTAGGTAGACAGCAAATAGATTACATTTTATTTAAAGAAAGCATTTTACGCTCATTAATATGACTCGCGTTAAAATGCAACAAAAAATCGAAAATTAAAGTAAGAAAATAAAAAAATTGTACGCGTTACACTTCCGTAGTTCAAATACAATATTACATACCTGAGCTCTTGATTGGATTTATCACAACGCAAAAGCACAAACATCCCAATAAGAGAAAAAGCAAGTAAGAGTTCATGACGTCACGTCTATTTAAAAATAAATAAGTAACCATTCATCATCCAAATTTCACGTCCGCCAACATAATTAACGAACAATCACGCGATTCCAGCTAGATATTGTATAGAGGTGCAACAATATGCGCGAAAATAGTTTTGTGAGAACAAACACATCAACGATAATGTAAATTGGTCCGATGCAAATGTACTTCTAAACTCCTTATATCTTTAGTCTGATACTTGTGCCGATATAATCTTATCAATATGAACGTCTGATAACACATTGGTAATCAACAGACCTCGGACAGGGACAGATATTTCCTCATATCGACAGTAGATAGCAATGACTTCTTATATTTTAAAGTTTGAAGATAACGCCAAGACGGACGTATCACCTTCAATGAATGACTTCTGCTACACATATAAATGCATGTATTTATATATATAGATATATATATATATATACTTATTACAATACATCACTGTTTATTATTATTATTTACTTATAACACTGCATGTTTGCTTTACAAGTATGAGAAAACGACAAAAATATAGATATTACTTAAACATTGTAAACAATATACGTCAGTAAATATTAATAAGCAAGAGTCTCTCAGGAAACTCTCAGGATTCAGTGTATCTTACATTGGAATTCAGAGATACAGTACCAGATCTCTGGAATAATTTCTTCTGTACAATGTCAATTAGTTAGCGTAATTAATGCCTCTACGATATCACCTCTATGTTCCCTGAGAGTCTGTTCAGCCAGAATCCGACTGATCTCCATCTCCCTCATCTGAAAGGAAGTTGTCATGAGTCTCTCGAGTTTCAGTTTGGATTTTGGAGCGGAACAGCCGTGCACTTACGATCAAATCAACATCCTCCTTCTTAATGGACACTTTGAGCAGCTCCTTCTCCTTCGCCTTCTTCTCCGCGGCCTCTTTGTCACGACGGTCACCGATTATGCTGAGGGCCTGTTAGACACTCTTTTTAATGCGAAAAACCAGAGTTAACCTCGAGTTAACATCGCACGACGCAACGTGGGCGAGCGTGAAATTCTAGGTTAGGGACAAGCGAGCACTCACGCAGGAAAATCCATCGGATGACGAGATCTCCTTCTCCTCAGCGTAGTCGGTCACCTTCTCCAGGTCCGCCGCGCCGCTGTCATACTTGGCAGTCTTTCTCTGCGATTTCTCCTGCTGCACGTCGTCCGAGTCCCCGTTCACGTCGTCGTCCGCCATCGTTCGTTCGAGCCCAAATAGTTCGGGAGTAAATAAAAAAAAAACGAAACTGTAACAAACTTAATTGTTACACGACTTCATAAACGGACTGAAGTTGTCGGTCATCGAAAAGGCTGATCGACCGCCATTCTAGCCTATGTTTGCATCCTATTTGCACTTTCTGCACCTTTCTGCACTTTCCTGTACTTTCTTATTCCTTTTCCTTCCGACGATGATATATACAGATATGTATATATAAAATATCGTTTCAGGACTCAGAAAATCCTAGGGAGTGCAAATAAAACGAGCGAACTTTTTGTCTCCGTTTTTCAAATTGGCAGACCGTTTCTTATCTGTTTCGAGGTTAGCACTGTTGACAGTTCACGAGTGGGAAATGGCGGGAAATGTTGTTAAACGTCTACAAAGAGAAGAAGATATACATTTATTTTATTCTTACTCATAGATCACGTCGTTAACCTGTCATGTTGAGATGAGCGCGAAACTGAAAGATTTGCTCAGCCAAAAAGACCGGCTGCACGAATTCGTGCGGGAGACCTCGACTGAGGAGGTAAGAATGCAGAACGTGAGACTTGTTATACTTACATTAAGATTCTTTGTGAGACAGATGATTAGCCAGATGATTTATGATTATTTCAGCTCGCAAAGATAATATCGAGCGAAATTTGCCACGCAGACATTTCCCGGATATTGGACGAGATCCTGCAAATATGTTCGGAATCAGAGAGTCTATATGCCAAGAGAGTCAAACTAGTGGAGTCCGCTCTGAGAGCTCTGGGCAAAGCCAAGGTTTCGATCAGTCATGCGAACGAGATTGTGAGTCGGATAGTGGTAGACTTCCCTAAATACCCGAAATTACATCTAGTCAAACTGGTAGACTTCTGTCTCGCTAGTATTCGTAACAATGATGACGAATTCAGGAGGTATGTGCACTCTACAGCTTTATTATGACGAAAGAAAGAAAAAAAAACTCATGTAACGGTTGTTACAGCTGGAAGGATCTGTTGCCTGTCCTGCTGGAAGTGTTGGAGGAAGAAAAATATATTAGTCACATGAACGGTGAGGTTTCTGGTACCAAATACAAGTCTCTTATTGTTAATAATATATGCAATAGTGAATGGGATACGCAGATAATGCCTTCGTTAGCAAGAATGTTTAGGTAAATGAAATGTTTACAGAATGTTCTTACAGTTCTAGAAGTAAATACGTGATCAATAAACTGATGACTTTTTTGTACTTAGAGACATATCTTTAGAGAAGGAAGATCATGCTATGGTAATCTCAATCCTCTGCACAAAATTGCAAGATATACCTCTTGAAGAAGTGCCTCCTTTTGTGCATCAGTCGTTGAGATTATGCACTAACCAGGATAATAAATATCTCTTGGAAGCCTTACGGAAGTATTTTACACTACGCTTCTCGCAAACTGACAGTACCGACACTTTTGAGACTATAGGTAAAAAATATAGTGATCTAGTTCAATTATATAATATAACAATATATTAATTATATAATTATACAATTACACACATAATTAATTATAATTATAAAAACATGTATAATCAATATAGTTTAATCGTATGATAATTTTAAAAACAAGTAACAAACATATTAGTCTGCAAAAATTAAAATTCAGTTATAATTTGAGTCTCTAAATGTAAAAATATATATATGCTATGCACATTTCTTTGTGGATTTTAATTTTTAATTATTAAATTACAGATGTGGTAAATCCGAAAGAAGTTCAGAATGTTGAAAGTACTGTATTATATCATATATCTCAAGCAGCAGAATTGAATCATCAACATATAAGAGACTACATCAAGTATTTCAAAAACATATCAAATATTCCTGAAGTTGTATTGGAGCCTTTTATGCTTTCCGTGCTGCTTACAGTTGCTTCTATCGATGACTATCAGGTGATTAATATGTTAATTCTTCCATGTTTTGATGCTTATGCTTTGACTCAATGTAATATTGTAGATTTTCGAAATGCTGCGAGCGATCATCAATAAACGAAACGAAAATGACAGTAAACAGAAAAATAGTGCATGGTTGAGAAAATTGATTTCTGATTCTTGTAGTGCAATGACCGTGATGGGAAACGTCATCGAGGCAAGGTAAACATGTATTTGTAATCTTTTGCATTATATAAATATTTTAATATCAAATTTTTAAATATATAAAATACTTTAATTATACAGTAACAAAGATCGCCATTTAGTATTGAAAGGCCTTGTGGATCTCGCATTTGTTCTTATGGCTATGGAAAATAAAACAAAAACGGGTGCGCATCCTTTATGGCAGATCGGTACCAAGATACTCCAAAAGATAATGAGAAAACATCACGAAACGGTTGCGACTATATTTCAAATGTTAATTGATAAGATAATCGCTGGTGGATTATGTGTTTCTCAATATACTGGTATAATCAATAAGTATTCTGATTACTTAGTTAATTATCGTATTTTAATTATCAGCTCGTTATTCGTAATTTAAACATTGGTAATTATTATTTATTTATTTACAGATTGTTTAGCGTATATGTGTCGCAAGTTAACAGTTCTGGTATTGGACCATCAAGATTCTATAATAATGCTTTTCGATCAGATCTCATTTATACCTGGACAGAGTGCCATTTTTATCGTTTCCGCGATATTTCCATTGATACAAGTCTCAGTCAGCATAAGAGAGCAATTGGTTTTAACATTAAGAAAAGCTCTCTATAGAAAGGGTACGTTTCATCGACAAATGGCAGTTAGTGGACTTCTGGAAATGATGACGAATCTGAAAATGCAGTCTCTGAGTGGTCTCGCGATGAGCTCCAGTCAATATATCAATTCGTCGTCGACTGGCGCGAGTTCAACATCCATCTTGACTCAGGTTTTATTACTCAGATATCATTAGAGTTGATAAACTTATGCAACTACAAAATTGCTAATTATTTTATATGATATTGATTTCGTAGGTGACATTAGAGAGAGGTTCTCAAGCAACAGGATCTACGACCTCGATGTACAATAGAACTTTAGCTTATGATGTCTTGGGCATTTTAAGAAGGTGTTTCACTCATGAATGCGAAGTTCGATTACATTTATACAATGGTACAAGATTAGAAAAAAAATTACTATTTGTTTTGCTAAAAGATTAAAGTAACTAATTATCAATTTTGATTCATATGAAGGTTTATATGAAGCTACATTGAAAAATATCAAGATAGCGGAATACGTTTTAGAGATGTTATTGCCACATTTTAAAACTTTTTTTGAAACGGACGAGAACGTCGTCGTACCAGTTAAGCTTGATTTATGTACGGCCGTACAAGGGGATCAAGTTGTATTGCAGGAACCTCTGGCGGAACTCATACTCGTACTACAAAAGATTTATATCAAATCGGCCCTAATGAAATCATCTTTTATAGATGATTTGGCTATTATCTTGGAATCTCTCTGCAGACGGATGCCGCGACTTGAGACAGAACATCTAAATCTAGTGAGTTCGGTAGATTAGATGTTAATAAAATTTAAAATTATTTGCAATTTTGTTATTTTAATATTAACTTTAATTTCTTAATTCAATAGGATGACAAACTTGACTTAAACAACTCTAATATCAAGGCTCAAGAAAAATTACAGAATGTTCTGTTAACGATAAAAATTTACGAAGCTCTCATATCCTTTAGGATCGATGCCTGGTCCGTAAACTGTACAGATACCGCACAAAATGTTAAAAATTTATTCAAAGGATATATGAGATTCGTTGAGTTTACTAAGGTTGAGTTACTAAAATAATAAAAATATATATTACATGTATATATAATTGATATAAACCTTATCTTCTATTTTGTAGCATACAAAGGGTAAGAAGGGAGAAGGAAAAAATAAAAAAACACAGAACGACGCAAATAATACGAATATAAAGAAAGCTAGTCGCAGTATAAAATTACCGCCTAGCATCATGGAGCTGTCTACAGTGTACAAAAGTCTGTCGCTCTTTTATTTGAAATCTGTCCCCTGGGCAACTGCAGATCAAGTAGCCTTGTTAATAGATCATCAAGATTTCTATCATTACATTCTGCGAACTCTGTTGCAAATTTTACAGAATATTAAACTGTTAACGGAGTACAATTTACGAAAGCATAAGGAACAATATATGAAGACCTATTTTGAAATTGGAAAGTAAGAAACATCTGTAAAATTGTAATCCATGACTCGCAGACTTTATACTCTTCCTTTTTTTCTTGTAGATTGTTGTATGATCATATTATACTGGATTTAAACAAAGTCCTCGATACAAATGAACAGGGTACTATACTAGCATTGGAATGTTTCAAAGAATTATGTTGTTTAATCTGCACGTACTTTTCTAACGAATTGTCGTACTTTCTCGACATTATTGTTTGTAAGTATTAAAAATGTTAAAATAAGGGAATGTTCCTATTATATGTAATATTCTCTACAGCTAATAAATCAACCCAAGCCGAAAATCTTAATGCACAATTGGAAAATGTGACTGGTGCTTTACGTGCGAGCTTCAAGACGTTCTTCAACAAGAAAGAGGAACATGAGGAGAATTCCAAACAGATACTTTGTTTATTATTGAATATTATATACCAACTGACACAGGAGATCAATTTTTATGAAACAAATGGCGATGAAGTCAGTATCTTTTTTAAAATTATTTTTATCAAATAAAAATAGAGAATGTGTGTATACAAAATATTATTAAAAAATCTGTTACATAAGGTGTTTGATTTGATGATGAAGTTCACACAATTGGAAAATATGGATTCTCAAGCTTCTTTAACTATTTTCCAAATTTTATTATGGATAGAAGAACGTAGTAAGGAATATGGGGAGTTATTAATCGATATTGCTTTTGCGTTGTGCGAGAAAATTGGTAGCATCGATAAGGTATATAATGAGTACATAATAATTATTACCATGTACAAGAATGTGAAGAAATTTCTCATTAAATATTTATTATTTACAGGCTGAGGAACCGGAAAATAATAAATTTAAAATTATCCACGAAGATACAGCGGATAAACTTTACAATTTGGTAAATAACGCGATAAAGGATAAATTGGATAATGTATCTTGGTTATTGATGCGTCTTAAGGCCGAGCAAAATATCGTTTGCTCGCCTGGTGCGGATTATGAAGAACGTGTGTACAATTCTATATTCCATATTATTTATTATTTTGTATTTATTTTCTTGTAGTAATATCAAAATCTCTAAACACAGATCAAGAAAAAGTGAAAACGCAAGAACGCAGTTTATGCAGACAGCTGTCGCATATTATACAAATACTTTATACATTAGCTAACGTCGCTATTAAACCGGGATTATCCACGGATATTATGTTTAAAAATTTACAAGTCTTGTACAACCTACTCAGCAATCTCACAAAATATTTTAATGGAAAATCTAGTAAACAAAATGCAGCGTTTCAATCAGTGAAGTAAAGTCTTTTTCATATTTTGTAAATTTTATTATAGATAAATTTTAATAATTTTTTTCCCCTACAAAATACAAATTTTACTGATTTTTCGTATAATTTCAGATTTATTCAAGTGATTCAGTCAGCTGGAAAACCATTAAAGTCTGCGTTTTATAATTTAATAACACATACTGAGGTATTCATCTAAGATATAATTTAATCTTGTTACATGTAAGAAATAATATATATTCGCGTGTATGTGTGTGTGTGTAGGAAAAACAAAATGCATCAAAATCGAAGGCTGATTCACATGTGCAAAGGAACAAGATTTTGAAGGAGACCAAAATTATACCTCGCGTGATATTTGAAATCGAACAATTTCACAACGAGGTTTTAACGCTTGACAAAAAGACTGGCGTAAGCATTTATTGTATATTAAAAAAAATAATTGCATTTATAGAAGATAAATTTGAATAGAAGTAATTGTGTTTCATTTATTTAGGTTCCACTTGAGACTTACATAAAGCACAGTATAACACGAGATTTTCGTATAAAAAATACGCAATTGGTGGAAGCACTTGAAAAGATGGATATAAGCTTGGTAGGAAAAAGTATTGCTTAAAGTTCAGTATCTCTTAATCTTTATATTCGTTATTCTATTTAACAGCTAGATACACAGGACTCTCGTCACAGCAATGATGCGTCTAATGCAGATATAAATATGTCTATCGAATCGTCTACAGAACCATCATCTTCAAAACGATCTAGGAAAAATGATGTGTCCTTAAAATCTCCTGCGAAATCCCCGCCTTCAAAACGCTCTAGAAGATTGTCAGAATCTTGAAATCTTGAATGAGTGCCTTGTCTGAAGATGTACATCCTTAACTTTTATTTTAATGTCAAGTTTAATTCTATAAGTTTTTTTTAATACAAGTTTAGTTCACATCATAAGTCGTATGTAAAGAACGCACATTTATTAAATACAAATATTCTATTAGTTTTGCATGTTAAAGTATAATAAACTGAAGTACAACTCGTATATGTAACTCATGTCATTTCATCGATTATGGAATCCTCTTGTTTATCTGCCAATGTATTTGATGACAAGTTTGACACAACTTAAAACACTGGAGAATTACGCGACAAAATCCAAAGGCCTGTTGAATCCACCCTTTCTGTTCATATATTGCCTGTATTTTCTTTTCAAAATGACATGAACTGCACCTACGTCGTTTCCTTCTACCTTCTTGCCTTTAGTGGTATCGAAATCACAGAATCCCATTATTCTCATCATCTCTTGCTCCTCAGGTGTCTTGCCTTGAAGGTCCGCTTCTGTAATACAAAAACACAGTTCATTGTTCTTTATCGTTACAGCTCTCTCTTTCAATAGTGCTAATCTTTTAAATGTGCAATAAAGCAAAGTGCTTTCGTTCTTTTTATGAGTATACTAGACTAACATCTGGATACCTGTGATAATGGGTCGTTCATTTGTTGAAGGTTTCGGCTTTGATCTATGTTTCGATCTGTCGCGTTCACGGGATCTGGATCTGCTGTACGATCTCCTGTGTCTATCTCGCTCACGTTCTCGCTCCCTGTCTAACTTTACTCTGTCTCGCTCTATAGATCTACAAACACGCAGAAGGTTCAATTGTTATTTATGAATGTTGACAGGACATAATGGATCAAAAAAGAAATCTCTTTCAGATGTACCTCCGTCTTCTCTCTCGGGAACGTCTTCTCCGTCGATCTCTGTCGCGATCTCGTTCTCGGGATCGATCCCTCCGTCTTCCTGGTGATGGAGTGCGACTTCGACCCATTCTATAGATATTTTAATAAAATTTATAGATATTTTTACAAAATTTATATACATTTTTAATACTTTACTGCAATTAATTTAGAGATGTAAGACTGAGGAAGATAATTGCATAAGAACATCGTGAAATACTTGGTGAACAAGACTTTAAAATATTGATTTTTAATTGAAAGAATTGTTTCTGTTATAACAATAAGCTTTTATTGCACAAAATTTACAGTATATGAGAAAGATATAATTTAAAAAAATTGAAAATTACTTTCGAGCGGTTGATACTTACAGTGATTGTTTATTTTCGTTTTAATTAAACAACAAAGTAAAAAAAGGGAAGTCTCTTTCTCTCTCGTATCAATTTCTAAGTAACATTTTCGTGCATTTGTACAGGTTATATTTTTCAGGTACTTACGCGCCACTGCGTGTGCGGTGGCGCATTTGATAAGCATCGGAGGCATAACATTCCACTAAAGCCTTCGGCCATGGATCTAAAGAAGATATGGATGGAGTCTAAAGTGTGTATACGGGCAAGGGGGCTGTGAAATTTGCGGCAAGGGGAATGCATAGTGCTGTCTCTTTCTGTAGGTAACCTTCGTATGTTTCCGTCGCATATCCGATGATTCCCGAAAGATTATATATCCCATATTAGCTAACTCTTGAATACGTCAATTTTACTTTATATAAAGCGTCTACAAGGAGTTATGATATATAAACTATACAAGACGCAATGCGCAGTTCGGATATCTTCGGTTACATTCGTTACAAAGCCGAAGGTTACCTACAGAAAGAGACAGCACTATGCATTCCCCTTACCGCAAATTTCACAGCCCCCTTACTATAGACTCCATCCATATCTTTTTAGATCCATGCCTTCGGCACACGATACGATTTTTCGTACTGGATTGCTTACGTGAACCAATTAGGATTAAGCTTTAAGTCACTTGATCTAAAATTCTGCATCCTTATTGGCTCACGTAAGCAATCCAATACGAAAAATCGTATCGTGTGCCGAAGGCTTAAGTTACCTTCATTACATATCATGGTTCATGGCTAATTAAAAGGTTTAGGGAGATTTCGATCAATTTATGGATTTTTCAACCTATTCATTTCTATCAACACAAATTAATTTTAATTTCGACTTAACTTACTTTTTATCTCTTTTTAATCTTACGTTGGCAGAAATGAACAAAAGTTAATTAGGTTTTATAAGTTGATTTAATTTGATTGGTTTAGGGACTCTGATGACCAATGGAAAGGATCGTTGAGTTTCTGGCTTTTGTTCTAGCTGGCGTTGGATCAACATTTTCTTTAAAGTTACTAGATATATATATCTAGTCACTTTAATTTTCTTGATTAGAGTCCCCACTCGCGCTCTTCGTGCTGTCTCGCTCCATCGATTTTACGTATAACAATGACGTCAGATAATTAATTCTTACCTAAACATTGCATAAATTTTACTGGAAAGCGTAAACTCGATCGTTAAAGGTCTTCTACGGAGAAGCCGAGGTATGTTCCGCTGTCGTTTAGCGTGTGCGACTGACGTTTTGGAACCATTTCTGACGTGGTGTCAGTGTTGCTTTTTATAACTTAATTGTTTTCCACAAAATAACGTAATTTCGAAACAATTACATGTAAATGGGTAGATTGTTAATCCTTTTACCATGCATATAAGTCACAGGATTCACGAAGATTAATTACGATCTTCGCACATTCTTTGAATCTGTAATTTGTTCTTATCTTCCAAATTGTTTGTTCAAAAAACCTAGAAATGGCCACTGTTCCTTTGGTGCTGGTAGAAGAAGATATTGAACGAGGTGGCAAGGAACAGTCCGAGCATGAGATCCAGGATGACTTTGCCTACCGAAATAACGTACATAATGCGGATATCAAGATACGAATGGGTAATGTTACAGGAATTCAAAATTATGCTGACATATGTTTGCTATTAAGTGCTCATAACAATAGTTGTAAAGTACTTGTGACATTGCAGTATAATCTCATACGATAATATATGAATTCCCTGCTGCTTAATGTTTATTCTAATTATTTATTCTAACTTTGGATTTTCTAGGCTTTTTACGGAAGGTTTATGGTTTACTAAGCATTCAGCTTCTGATGACAGTTGCACTGGCTTCAGTATTTGTCATCAGCTCGAGCGTGAAGTTATATGTGCAGGATAAGTAAGTGTACCTACATATTTAAATTGTGCTATTAGCTAGTAGAAATGTCGTTAATTATTTTGTTTGTTTAGCGTATGGACCATGGGTGTGGCGTTTTTCTCGACAATGGGAATTTTAATTGCTCTGATGATAAAAAGAAGGGATCATCCCACCAACCTGATCCTTTTGGGCGTTTTTGTAAGTATGAGAAATAGAACAATTATTGTTAACTTCATTGTGTATAAGAATTGTAAGAATTTGTTTTTGGAAATTACAGACCCTGGTGCAGGCATACACTGTCGGAGTCGTAGTGTCCATGTATGACACCACGGTCGTCCTAGAAGCTCTATTTATAACATTGACAGTTTTGCTCAGCTTGACAGCGTACACCTTTCAAACCAAACGAGACTTCTCATTTCTAGGATTCGGGTGAGTATGTGCATGTGTCTCAATTGTTTCAAGTGTTCATCTTTTTTTCGCTTTACAGATTGTTCATTGGACTCTGGTGTCTTATACTGGGAGGTTTGATGCAGATCTTCATTCAAAGCTCCACAATGGAATTAATCATAAGCATCGGAGGTGCACTACTATTCTGCTTGTTCATCATTTTCGACACGCAACTTATAATGCACACTCTCTCGCCCGAGGAGTATATCTTGGCTACAATTAACCTCTATTTGGATATAATCAATTTGTTCTTACATATACTACGAGCACTCGCTATTTCGAGACAGTGAACGCTATTACTACGTTCAACAAAACATAGAAAACATTAGAAATGCAGAAAACCGGTTACTCTGCTCTAAATTCTTTGTCATGTAACACATATACACACATACTTGTGTGTGCGTGCATATATACACATATGTATACGCGAATTCCAGATACATATAATAAGCTTATATTTTTTATCAAGTATTTTAGCTCTTGAAACATAATTATAATTTAAGGTGCTATTTTTTCTAGTATTAAGTGTAAGAAGAATTATCTGGGAATGAAAGAGATAAGTTTGAAAGTCTTGTTTTTCATATTTTATTGTGACGAACGCAAAAATATATCAAAATTATGATGTTTCCATGGCAGCCGTTACATCCTCTGTATATTTGCCTTTGTCTTTACCCAACGCAGCCAGCCTTCCCTTGCTTCGCCTGTCGATAATCTTTTTACGGTCTTTGTCCATTTTTAGTTTAACAATAACCGTCTGGAACAACGATTTAACAAGTTAAATTTGAGTGAAGAAATTTGTGCGAGATTGAAAGAAACTTGCAACAATGCGTTATATCAGAGCCAATCTTTCTGCATTAATTAGACTAAGCAAGACTCGTCAACAAATATGCAGGAAAACCCTGCACAAAGTTTCAAAGTCGAGCTATTTATCTAATTCTATGTGAATGGATTTGGATTAGTTCATCATTAATATAAAAGTAGAGCAACAGTCCGATATGTATTCCTCATAGCATGCCCACATTATTCTTACCTTAGAAGGATCAATGCCGACATAGACATTGGCGCTATTTGCCTTCTCACGTTGAATTCGCTCAATGTATATCACGAACTTTTTTCTGTACACTTGAACGACTTTGCCTACTTGCTGACCCTTATAGTGCCCACGTACTACCTTTAAAAAATACATCATAAATATACTATTAGGTTCAACTCCTTGGAATTCCTTTCAATTCATCAAAATTTTTACAAAAATGGAGTAGCCCATATTCTTGCCAATGTGCTTATACATAAGTTATGCTTACATATTAAATTTTATTGTGCATACTGTATAACATAATTAAAAACACATGCACTTACATTTACATTCTTACATGTATTATGTATGTAATTTTAGATATTTTAATACCTAATGACAGGAGTACAGAGAGTTTAACTGTACGAAGACAAAGCAGATATTGGAATTGGAAATAACCCACCTGTACTTCGTCGTCCTTGCGGATCGGCATCGACCGCACATTGTACTTTTGTCGTAGTTCCTTGGACAACGGCGCGGACATAAGCCGCCGTCTGATGTGAGAAGGCGCTGTGAAGTGCCTCTTTCTGTTTTTCCTGCGCGAGGAGGACACAAGACGATTGTACTTCATTGTACCTGTAACGAAAATCGATCTTAGAAGATATTCGTGATAATACCGGCCTTGAATTCGTTCGCGGCCGGTATCGATCTTAGTATCGCCGTCTATATGCGAAGTGCAAGTAGAAAGTCTCGCGATACAACAGTTTAGGTTAGAAACCGATACAACGTGTCAAAGTCGACGCGTTTTTTATCCGCGCAGAAAATAAGGTCGGCACGCGGAAATAGCGATTCTACGGATTCTCATTTGCGTGAAATATCGCTCCGTTTCTCTCGTCTCGGTTAGATTCCGCGCGATTAATATCCGATCAACTCACCAACAACTGCTCAACGCGACGGCTTCGACCGGAAGAATAATACTGTCCAGTGACATGCGCAATGCGGCACACCGAGCGACGCGATAGCCAATCACCTTTCGCCGCATGTATACGACTTCCGGAAAAACGCTGTCGTCGCATTAGCGCGTTCAATTATAGATACTTCAAGTTACAGAAATTTTGTATTTTTCCCTAATTTTTCTTTGCACTGGAATTTAAAAAATACAAAAAAACTAAAAATACTTAAGTTTTCCTGGGATTTAACATTTTAAAATTAAATAAACATTATTAGTAGACATTTTTATAATTTCTGAAAAATATTAATATTAAAAAAACTGGTCTGGGAATAATTCTTATTTAAAGTTCTCTCGACATTCAATAACAGCGCACGCTTTCGCAATTCATGTATTTTCAACAAATACTTACAAGTAAATTAACATGATGAATAATTTACATTCATATTCGTATTCACTGACATAACGCCAGTGGCTTGTAATATCGATAAAATCGTTTAATGATCTCGAGAAATTGATATAAATGTCCTACAGAATTAATCCTCGTCATGATATAAAAAGAGATATGCACGATATTTTTATTGAAGAAGGAAAGAAAATTGCTTCTCAATGAATCATCGTAACATGATATTTATACTAGATTACAGTTCCTTAATATTTAAACAATTTATCAGAATTCTATATGTACACGAAATTTTCCGAATAATTATATACATATATATATATATATATGCAGATGTCCCGTCTCTTTCTTTCGCATTTCTTTTCGCCCACATATTTTCGTAAAGAAATTCGTTGAAGAAATTAATCTTTCTTTAAAAAAAAAATGGACTTCAAAACGATCACATACAAGGAATTGAGATATTCGAATCTAAGACATTCCGCATTTATATATACATATATATCGAACAACTAATCAACTTCGCAACGAGATTAATTTACAATTAAAAAAAGAGGTTTTTTTTTACAAGTACTCTTTATCTACAGCTTGCATTAGCCACGCATGCTCGTTTTAAGTATGCAATGTATCGTAAGAGAGATTCTCTAGAACGTCATCAGGCTACACAGCCATGCAAACGTATGATGTATATATATTTGGTGTTATCCTTTGATTTTTAGTACCATGTAAAACTAGATTACTTGTTTCTCGTAATATAATCACGTATAATTATCATGTCCTATCCGTAAGTAGCAGCATCGTAGTATATTCGTTCAGGTGCGAGGTGATTTCACAAAAAGTCCTTCTTTTAGCTTCATTCTATAAACGGAATTGATCACTTTCAGAGAAAGTGCGTTTAAATATGTATTTACGTGGGTTTCAGAGAATTATGCGACTGTAAATTGAAATGACGTGCTCAATCGTTGAATATAAGAATATAATAATAATAATCGTTATCACAATTTTATGATTTTAAGTAATTTGTGAATTCAAGCGTATGTAACGATAATATCGTATCCGAGAAAAAAATCAGGTGCGATCAAAAGAACAAAGTAATCCGAGTTAGACCGGATATTTACTAAAATATTCGTCTGAAATAGAATACTCGCGTTGCTACTATAAATCTTTTTGTTATAAATAACGTAACTATAATCGAACATGGTGACTATAGCTTAACATTATTATTACATGAACTTTTATCATGTACAATTCAGCGATTCTATGTATAATACTTCGAAATTGTGATCGTTTAAAATAAATCTGGTGATCCGCATCATTTGTCGCTACCGCCATCGTATAATTACAAATTTCCTAACACTTCTCTCCGAACAGCACTCGATCGTGAATTGAATTGATTGTTATACAATATAATTCTTTAAAATAGAAAAAAAATATACATTCCGTACCTGTGAATTGTATATAGCCGTAAAATCATTACATACACTCTCTCTATAAACATACATACACAACAGTTATCCTCCCTTAGAATTATTACTAATTGCACTGACGCGTTAACGGAGAGTTAACTTTTATATATATATAATGCGCACGAAAGGTTCGTTTTATTTTCACTTTTCATGATCCGAGGAATATCAGTGCGTGTTTTTCGCATTGCAATAAGATTCCAAGATCAGGCATGGGCGGATTAATTTCGATTTACCAATGCATATCGTTATCGCAGCATATAAATTACTTAACAATCTGTACAGATATATTTTAGGCAACATATTTTTCTAATCATGAACTGATTCCCGCATATAAATTCGCGAGACAATTTCCTTCAGAATTTTGGAAGCTTTATACTTCGTCGCCAAAAATCGACATTCTTGATTTTTAATAATAGATCGAATAGTATTTTATCCGAGGACGCCGCGACACTGATCCCAATGTTTTATGTATGTGATAATCCAAAAGTTAAAAATGTGACGTGTAAAAATTTCGAAATTACGCCGTTGTTCCCGGTGGCTCAATTATTCATACATACAAACGACAGCCGTGCCTAGGTAAAAATTATTAATATTCAGTTCCAAAACGAGTTGTATCGCGATATATACACGTACAAATAGCAGTGACGATTGGTATTGCGAAGACACACCACGCGATCGTCCCATGTATTTCAGCTAAGGATGCTTCGAACACGAAATGTCTTACGCAGATTAAACAAGGATTTTCGAATGTTCTCAGCCCTCGCTTACGGAAGACAATGAGCTACGCGTAGACTCGGTTGTATGGTGTGTCAGGTCAGGAAGGTCGGCCGGCAAGCACAATGGTATCGCACTAGGCCCGTAAATTGCTTCCTGTTCCTCTAATTGTAATGCGAACTGCTCCTCAAGTTTCTGTAAAGTGAGAGAGACATATTAGAAAATCTATTTCTTTACGTATGCATAGAAATAAGTAAAATGATTACAGTAAATTATAATCTCACGTTACTAAATTGGCAATAAAACAGCATTTAACTCTAGAAAAAGGGAATACAAAATGCCTTATATTTACAGAATGCCTGTAGATGTGTCTGAAACGTAGATCGATTTTACAACAATATTGTGCACTAACCTTGTGGCTATTTTGTACACAGCTTTGAAATCCAACTTGTGGAATCTCTTTCTAGCTCTATTAGGATTTTTTTCTTTATGGGATTTACATTTAAGTTAAGGATTGTAATACAAACTGTATACGCTATTAAACTAATAGTTATGGGACCCTGCAAGGAAACCGCGCGTTGTAAGTTATTTCGCTAACTCTAATACATACCCATGGTAACACCACACTTACCCTGTTATTTCGATACTATAACCGATTAAGCTCTCATAATAAAGCAACATGATTTACGATTACATTGAAATACATGAACGAGACAACTACAGCGACGAAACTCTTTCCTCTGAACACGCATAGTCTTAAGATATACGTAAATTATATCATTTTTTTAAGCTACATTATTTCGAAAAATGTTCTTTCTTAATAAGTTAAATTCAATTTGGTATTTGCTTATTAGAAAATTCATTAGAGTTTTACACAGATTAATAGAGGTTCTCCGCACTTCCCTTTATCGATTTTGTCTTTTTAGCTATCAGCTACAAACGGAAATTAGATACGTAATTGAATGGAAGCGAAAGTAACAGGGGACACTAACATACATATATGTTATGTATATCTTATACAATAGAACTTAAATATTATATAAGCGAAAAACATGAAGATCTCATCCAATTCGTGCATACTTCCTAGACTTAGAATCATGATTTACAAAAAATTAATTAATTTGCCATATATGAGGCGATTTTTGCCACATGTGTCCCATAAATTTTAGCTGAAAAACATAGTTACTTATCTATCTCTCCTTCTAAATTATGTTAGTAACTCATTACATAATTACATAAAAATATATAACACATCTACATACATCTATACAAACACAGAGTGTAAGCTAAAAGTGTTACAGACTATTATTTCTAAAACTACGAAATATAAAAAATCAAGGTGTCCTTGAAGTAATCTTAACGACTTCACCTGGAAAAACTAATTTCATGATATAATATTACCTTTGATACCAAACAGTTGATAGGAAACGAAAATGTCATAGTTTCGCTTAGTTTTAGAAATAATAGTCTGTAATACTTTTACACCCTATACTTATATATATATATATATATATATATATGTATGTAAGTGTATACATAATATATATATATATATATATATATATATATATATACACAAGGATATGCCACGACTCACGTAATTGTAATGACATATTTCTGAACAAAAAATAAGTAGGAAATCCTAAGATAAAAATGTCAAGACTTTTCAAATAAACACATAATAGATGAATATAATAGATGAACCAGATAATTTAAGTTTATACGTTCAAAGATAGTACATTGTACGATGATAAAGATGTTCTTGCGTCTTCTTGAAATCTAATGAAATTGAAGTAATATGTACAATGTTAAGTCATTAACTGGATAGAAAATAAGTACACTGTACATATTGATAATCATATAAAAATCACATAAAAATATTACAGGATATTAAAAACAATAAATATAATAAACTGTCAATACTTGAAATGTCATAGGTTCAAGAGCAAGAGCATGGTATTCTGAGCGTACGAACTACCTGATTCGTATACTGTAAATATTTCTTATTTGAAAAGTATTACAATCTTGACATTTTCGTCTTACTTTTTGTCCAATGTCGCGAGTTGTGGACATCCTGTATAAGCAACAATCGATATAAATATTAAGTCCAAAGTTATTGCGTTAGTACTAAAGCGCCAGTGAGTAAAGCAGAGAAGATATTAATTATTCGTGACCAGGAAAGTGCTACGTAAACAGGGAAGTCTTACAAACGTTTGTAAGAAAACAATAATTAAAAAAAAAATAATCGCAACACATTTTGACTGTATCTCTGAATTTACATGACTTGGAAAGTGTCCCATTGGAAGAAGACACGAAGAAGGACATACATTGTGTGGACATGTATATGTAAAACTTCCCCAAATAAAATGTGATATAAACGACATGTTGAAGATAATTTAAATAAATACTATCTACGAGAGAACGGTACTAGGTCTGGCTTGGAGTAACTTCGTGAGAGTGTGCCGTTCGACACGAAGGTACCCGAATCCGAACCACTAATCTTCAGTGATACCCTGGGTATGGTGAAAGACGGGGAAGTGGGAGTGGAATGAGCTAAGCGCGATAAGCGTGGGGATCTTCTCCAAGTGTCGACAATCATTTTAGAATAGTCAAAAGGGGAAAAAGAGAGACCACTAAGACCAGAAGAAGGCAAATAGTCTTGGTAGAGCTTTTCCAATGCTTCCATTTCAGCCGCCAGATCAGCTTCTATCTTCTATAACAGGTACATCAAGACTTTATTTCAGACTTATGTCAAGACCTATTTCAATACTTCACGCGTCTAAGTTACTTTAATCGCGAGTGCTGTACTTCCTTCCTGTTGTGCTCTCGCCAATTTATTTTTCATCTTGATTTACAGCGATTTCGTTTTATTAATTATTAGTCATGCAAGTTAATCCTCCGCGCAAAGCGACGCAAGCTAAATGCAAAAGCGGACATTTCTATTACAAGAAAAATCAAACGACCGAGTTTACGTCTTATATTCCCACGTTATAACTTCCTGATCGCGTATTTCTCTGCGTCGGTTTGCGCCGACCTTCGAATTGAATTAAATTCTCACACTGTTACAGAATACGTAAAATCAAAATGTAATTTTGAAAGTAAAGCACATCACTAAACCAATAGAGAATTAAAAGGCAGTTGTACGTACTATTAGGCCGCAAAGATTAAAGATTTTTGCATTCAAGAAACACATCGATAAGACGAAGATAAGATAATTTTAAAATAACATCCAAGCTGATATAATTACCTGCTTTCGTGGCTTAAGTTGTGCCTTCCACTCACGAATTTCTCTCCCGTAAGCCTCCTCCTGCTCCTTCAACTTCAGCGTCTCGTGCTCCATCAACATCTTCCGCTTCTCATTCTGCAACTGCTCCAATTCTTTGATTGTAGCGTCGCTCTGGGCCCTCACCTCCTCAAGTTGTCTGGAATGCTTCAGTTCAAATCTCTGCTGTTCCGCTCTGTACCTCTTCTTCTCGTTCTCCTGAAACTTCTTCAGTTTCTCCCGCTCGGCATCGGGATCCGGCGCGAGCACGGACGACATTGAGATCCTCATCGATTCTCGGAACATCATCTCACGCGCCTTCATCTCGTTACGAATTCTCTTCGGCAGGTTCCTGCGTTCCACCGTTTGCCGCTTGATCAGCTCTTCCTCCTTTCTCTGATTCATTCTCTTCATCTGTTCCAGCTCCTTCTCGTGCCGTATGAGCATCTGATGTCTCTGCAGGAAGAAGATATCCTTGAGTTGTTTCTTGAGCAACTGCTGCCGCTCGTGTATTTGTCGTTCCTCCTGCTCCCAGATAGCCGCCTCTCTACCGCGCATCAATTGTTGTTTCTGCTGCAAGAACTGCCGCTCCATCAATGCGATCTTCTCGCGATGGCTGTCCGACAGTCGTCTCAACGACATTTCGTGGCTCTCGTTGAGCTTCTCCAAGAAGAGCTTCTCCCGCTCCTCGTGTTCCGCCTCGAGCTTCTCTTTCCGTATCTTAAACGCGTTCTTCCGTTTATCCTTTGGCATCAAGTCTATTTCTTGTTTGAGCAATCTTAATTCCTGTTTCAGGCCCTCTCGGAATTGTTTGAGTTCTCTCTCTTGCTCGCTTCGGATCTTCTTGGACGCTAGTCGCAAATCGATCTCCTGCTGCGCTTCGGCGCGTTCGATTTGCTGCCTCTGTTGTCGAGCGAGCGCTTCTAAATCCCCCTCGGCACTTCGTTCCAAGATTTGTCGTTCTTGCTCGAATCGCTTCTCCTGCTGGTCCTTGTTAAATTGAGCCTTCTGAGACAGATCCTGATATTGTTTTTGCTCCATTTTCTGCAGCATCTTTAATTCCCGCAGTTCCTGCTTCCTGAATATTTGATCGTCATACACCTTACCGTTCTCATCATCACCGTATATCACCTTCGAGGTCGTCGTCGTCATCATGACACCGTCGATCTCAAACTTCCGCGTGCGCTTTCTTGTTTTTTTCTTCAGATTCATCATCTGTATATCTTCCTTTGTTCTGGTTGGCCGGGATATCTCGCGATTGTAATCGGGTTTTCGACGTAGGACAACCTCCTCGTCAACCGTATGTTGAGGTTGATTCAAACAATTTTCCTTGTTTGACTCCCTACTATCTTGACTGATCGTCGTCGAAATAGACTCTGCGTCGGAACGATCAATGCTCTTACTTAGCGTGTGCGATCTTATAGAACTAGAATCGCTATGGGATCTGGAACCCTCGAAACTGTCCGGAGAAATTCGTTTCTCCTTACCGAAACTCTTTATGTTGACCTCTTTCGGTTTGACCGTCTTCACGATCCTATCGTCGGCGTGATGTGGCATTTCGTTCTTGATCAATCCATTTAGTTTCTTCGTGTTTCTCTCGTAATCGTCGATATCTGGAGACTCGATAGTTGTGCTGGCGACCATCATTTTGCCACTCTCGTCCCCGCTGTCGCTCCTCAAGCTCAATCTTTCGTTTGAACTTAAATCGCTGTGAGACGAACCGGTACGCATAACATTGTGTTTCTTGGATATCGACGAGTCTTTCACTTGTTCCTTATCCTCACCCACAGTAACCACCGAGACATGACTGGTATCCTGCAATTCGTCCACGATAGGACTCACTATAACCACCTCTGACTCGTCCAATTTTTTGCCGATTTTTTTTGACACGTCAGTAAGTACGATAGGCTGTTCCTGCGGCGTGTATTCCAGACTATCCAGACTAGGAAACGCATCGTCGTCGATAGAATTATCGTTCACCTGAGTCTTGTTCATCTCGTTGGCGACGATAACTACTTCCGATGTCGGCGAGGTGCGACGCGGAAGAGGCGTCGTTGTTGCAGCTGTCGTCGACGGCGCATCCACCAATACAGGTGGATGCGTCGTCACGACAGTTACTTGACTTATATTACTCGCTAGACTGTTCGACATATCCGGCGAGTCAGTAGTAATATGGACGGTCGATGTATTTAAGCGTACTTCTTGCTCGGGTTGAGCTTTTCCTGCAACGTGACATATAATATGAGTAAAGAACAAACAATTGATGATTAGTCTATAAGATAATAAACTATCTAAATTTTACCAGTAATAACGACTATGTTATCTCCGCTGCTTCTTCTCGAACCGTTTCTGCTTCTGATCGGCGTCGACGTAATCACCGATACATTAATTCCTGGATCTTGTTTCTCTAAACCCTTGTCATCGCTCGCCGTGCCTTCCTGATAATCTTTCTTACTACTGTTTGTTTTAGCATGCAATTCATCTGAAAAGCTTTCCAGAGAATCATTTCTGGACGATCCCGCGCTACGACTTTTCGTGGAACTCTCAGTCTTCGTTACGCCAAACTGCGTCTTAATATCATCCGTAGAATTAGCTTTAACGTTATTCTTCTCTAATAGGAGCGTCGACGCGACGGATACGTGCTTCAATGTTTCCATAGAACCGTCGCTTATTCTTTTCTTAGGGTCCATGGATAATCGCTTCTCCAATACAGCGTTCAATTTCTCCCCGACGGATTTCCGCTTTTCCTCCAAACTCTTATAAACCTCCTTCTCTCGAGATTGCAACTCGAAATTCGTTACGTCATCAACAGATAACAGCTTATTTTTCGTTCTAAAAATAATAAAATAATAAAAATTGTTTTGAAATAAGTAAAAATTTTCTTTAAATTTTTCAGTATTTCTTCTATAAAGTTAAATTCTAATTATTAACTAAATAATTATAAAATAAATACATATTTCTTTACCTGTTCTTATCTTCAAAAGATGATTGCTTGTATATTATCTTGGATAAATCTTCAATCATCTCTGGCTTCACGGGTGCTGACTTACGTTTTTCATTTACCCCCAATTGTTTCTTCGAGATAGAGCTCGATTTGTTGTTTATTAACTTCTGATGACTTTCAAATCTTTTTATATTATCAAATAATTTACCGTTACCCTCACTCTCTACTTTCTTTATCTTCTCGGAACTGTCCAATTCATTTTGCGTCTGATTTTCGGTCTCTAAAGTCTTTTGTTCTTTAACATTTATCACCTGTTGATCCACTGTCTTTTCATTTTGCGACTTATTAACATGCAATTTATCTTCTGTAGATTTCTGTTTATCTAGACTTGCAACTTTCTCAATTGTTTTCGGAATGTTCTCTCTTTCTTCGTCTTTTTTTTCTTCTCCTCGCTATCTTGACGCATCGGTGGCGGAGGCGCCGGCCCTTTATCTCGAGATAATCTGCGTTCATTTGTTTCACTAGGTGGTTTAGGTGCCTACAATAAATAATTACATATGTGTTATTAACAAACATTCTTAAATGCAAATAATTACATTCGTGTTATTAACATTCGTTCACTACGCTATCGACGAGCTGTTAATTAATAAGATAATTAATTATATCAAGTACCTGTTTCTTCTCGGTAGGAGGTTGTATGTTCTCTTTGGACTCAGCCTTACGTAATCTCTTATTCTTGTCCTCTTTCTCACCATCTCGATTGATCTCGCGCTTGTGACTCTCCTCTTTCTTCACAGTCGCAGGCAATGCCATGAGATTTTCTTTTTCAGGAACTGAAAAACAGAAAAAAGTATTAATACATTTTATAATGTTACATATATTAAAAACGTAATTTTGTAATACTCACTCTTAACATCAGCATCAAGGCGCGTAGAAGCGGAGTCATCTGTGATTTGATCCAGCTCCAGAGGAAGCTGAGACGTGCGCTGCTCCTGAAATATTAAAATACACATTGAATGCAAATATAAAAAAATAAAGATAAAAATCTCTTTTGATTGTAAATTATTTAATTATTTAATTTAATTACAAATAATATATTAATATAATAATATATTAACATGTAACCAAACACAAATAGAAATATCAGAATTCGCAAATTACAATCATAAATTTGCAAATATTTGAAAAAAGTCCAAGACTCACAAAAGTCAAGACGAGCAAATATAAATGGTTGTTAAATAAAATAATTAATTATTAATAATTATACAAGTTTGTTCTTAGATATTTATTTTATTTTGCGAAAGATTACATCAAATGTATTAAATTTTAATTGATTGTTAATTCCAAATTAATTAAATTAGATATTTAGTACTGATGACTCTGTACAGTTCGAAACATTCATTTGTTAAATAATATCTAAGAATGAACTTGTATAATCATTTTAACGACAACTTATAATTGCTCGTTTTGACTTGTTTGACCTTCTAAATATTTGTTATTACAAATAACGAGCCTGAATAACATTTTTGACATAAGTTTGCAGTTTATCGTTTTGCTATAAATGTAAAATAATGAAAAAAAATAGAGAAAACGTTATCCCATGCTATACGTTTCACATATAATTATGTAGTGGTCCATGTAAATTGTTTTTTCGGAAACTTATCACAAGATTTCTTTTAAGACTTTAAAGTTGAAATCTTTTAAATGTGGGAGGAGAAACAAAGGAAAACAAAATATCTGAACTCTGAAATAAACAATCTTGTATACTTTTCGTTTTCATAGATCGATTCTCATCATTGTAAAAGCATTTAAATAAAATATTTCTGACAATATTGTGCCATTCTATAAAAAGTTTCAGCAAACTTTCAAAAAATAAAAAAATTTTGTTTATTGAAAAAACAGCTCGTACTGTGTTACATGGGCCACATTATAAATTTTTTAATAGTATAATAACATACATAGCATTTATGTTTTAAATTTATATATTATATAGCTCAGGAGTAATTGATCCTGTTGGCGCACAGAATGCAATGGCGCAAACTACTAACCTGACGCACATTGGGATAATGAGGCTGGCGAGGGCCAGGAGAACCGCATGCACAGCCAAAGTAATAAAATTATCACAACACATTTATTTAGAATCATGTTTCTTTATGCACAGAATACTCTACTATTAATACTACATTTTCAATAATCAATTCCTTATACTAAAAGAAAAAAACAATAAAATTTGCAATTTTAATTTTTAACGCATGCACTATTGTAATGACATAGTCACATCATGTGCAATCACATACAAATATGAACAGTTACATTTTACTTAAGAATTGATATAAATAATAAATTAATATATTCAATGTGCATTCTTAATTGGTCAGACATATTTGTCAGGATCGAGTTTTAATTGATACAACATTTGATCAACAATTTTCTACTAATTTATATTCTTCCATTTTACTAATGGACAGGGGTAAGCTAACATGTATGCTTCAAACAGAAGCAGCTTACCAATTCGCTGATATTGTTCTCTGTGTTTTTTCGCTTTTTTGGCCTTCTATAATAACGGAAGCATGTAACAATGTGTAATACATGTTAATTCTGCATTATCAGAAGCTCTGTGCACGACTATTTAAATTATGAAACGAGTGTTTACGCGTCATTACATTAAAATATAAATTCTAATGCACTAGAGCAAATTTCTTTGAATAGAAATTAAAGTTTTAATATTATTAATGCAACTACAGTATAAACTAATGTAAAAGAAATGCTATGTGTTAGAAAATGTTTAACCTTTGAATGAAGCATATATTAAACTTTTAAATCATATGCAAAGAATATGGCTTGCATGTTTCTTGAATATAAAGATCCATGTATATGTTACATGTTCAGAGTTTTATGAATTTGTAATTATCGTCTTACTTCTATATTGTGTATGATCTGCATAATTAACATGTACATAAAAAAACGTAAGATGAATAGGGTAAAAAATAGAACCTACCTCGGCTTCCTCATCTACCAGTTCTTCTTCGACAACATCCGCCTTATATTCAAGTAACAAATCCCTGACAGGCTTTGGATCTAAATTTCGGCTTATAAACGGATGTTTTAACAAATCATCAGCTGTGGGTCGTGAGGTCGGGTCCTTTATAAGTGCTTTAGCAATAAAATCATTAAATTCCTTACTCCATTTCCCGGGCTGATCCAGTTTCGGCGGATCACCTTTCTGTATTTTAAGTAGCACTCGCATCGGTGACATTTCGTGGTTCGGTGGTTCCATTTGTGCAAACTCTATAAGAGTTATACCAAGAGACCAAATATCCACCTAAACAATCGAGTTCACGTATAACGTCTTCAAATCAGAATAATCAAAAATACATATTTACTATTGCTTACTTTAAAATCGTAAGGATTGTCCCTAAATGTTTCGCACAGGACAACCTCAGGTGCCATCCAGTAAGGAGTTCCAATAAACGTATCATGCTTTTGCAGAGTATGCTTATTCTTTGCAGATACACCAAAATCAGCTATAATTAAAAAGATAGAATCCTTCATATATGTCGCATTTAATACAACGTTAAAGAAATTATTAAAGCTCATTTTAAACACTTACCTATCTTAACACCCCCTGCCATAGTCAGCAAGACATTTCCCGCTTTCAAATCTCTATGAACGACTTTGGATTTATGTAGGAAGACAAGACCTTTAGTCATGTGCTGACAGATGTATGCAATCTGCAATTCTGTTAATGCCTTTTCCAACTCGACCATTATAGAATCCACAGCACCACCGTCACAATACTCAATTAACATCTGCAAAAATATTACCCTCTTTCTTTAGTCTTCTTCTTTTTTAAAGTGATCATTTAATTGCAGCATAAACATAATTATTTTATTTGTAAAAAGAAAACCCTCACTATAAATATAGAAATATGGTTGCCAAATATAGAACAAATATAAAACATACCCATAGTTTTCCCTCAATGAAATAAGCTTCATGTAACTCAACGATGTTAGGATGTTTGCACTCCGACAAAATGTCTATTTCGATCATGAAATCGCTAAGATCGTCCTCTCCCTCCAACGCACACATTTTTGCAGCAGCAAGCTGATTGGTCTGCTTATGTTGTGCCTGAAGTAACAATCGTTTAAACAGACCACTAACAGAACAAGTTTGATAATCTAAGATTCTTATATAAAATGCTATATTACCTTGTAAACTTTACCAAACGCACCGTCTCCCAATTCACCCACCATTTCCCAAAACTCCTCCGGATTACAGTCCATCTTAATGTTGTTGTACAATTTCTTCTTCTTCGCGTCATTACCACCGAAGTGGAAGGCCTTCTTCAGATTCGATAAGAACGACATTTTGGCAGCTATATAACTTGATATATTTGCATGTACACTCAAACCAGACTATTATTGAATTTGAACACACGGAGAACACTTAACAACACACTCTTCGCTGTACAAAATGTAACTATTAACAACCGCGTATTAAATTTGTAGTAAAATATAACTTTAATTGGCGCTCAAAAGAGCTCAGTAACCATATCTCAGCACTGTAATATGTGATACGTCTAAAACAATGTCACTTCACATAGTTTCGCATTATTTATCTCTACTATATCAAGATAAGTTTTTCAAGCACTCGTTATTTTCTTTAGATCCCTGCTGGATACCAGGGGACCGTACCACACCACTCCCGCATCTTTGTGTATTCTAAGCCGCACTTCTTAATTGATTATCGTTGTGCTCGAGCTACTGTAGGCACTGATAAGAAGAGCGCGACCCATCGCTGGCAATCTTCAATAATTAGATGCGCGGAGAATATTGACTCAAATCTGGAATAAAAGAACATAATTTATTATACAATTTATTATTTATTATTACATCCTTCTATTTTTGCAATTTTAATTTGTGCAATTTTAATTTAAACGCTCGATTTGTTAACGATACTAGAGTCAAAGAGAGAATAACTTTTTCTCTCTTTAACTCTGATATGATGCACATGTATAATAATATATACTTGTTTCTAATGTATTTCAACGTATAGTGGCTAATGAAGAAATTTCATTACAGAGAAAACTAGGGCAAAGTCAGTGGAACGTTCCATTAAATAAGATATTCATCTTTAAGTTGGCTTGAAACCAGAAATTAAGTATCACACATGTAAAAGCTTAACCCGTTCGTGTGCCAGGGTCTTTAAAAAGAATTCAACAGGAGACGTATTACGCATACAAATAAATTACAGAAATGAGATAAGAGGTGTTAGGGAACTTAGATATCATTGATAAGCTTGAAAAAGGAAAAATTGCTATCTACGTCAGCGGGTATTATCAAGGGATGCGCAGTTTAACGTTCCTCTAAAATAATTAACAATGAAACAAAAGGATTCGAGTTTTCGACGGTCAAATCGATAATCTAGTTGCCGATCTCTTCTTTACGTTTTGGCCCTTTAAACTTTCAGGCGGGAAACATTTTTAAAGGTCTGATTTTTCGAGTGCAAAAGCGGGGCGCACACTTCGCGCATCCACGGTTCGGCGTTTTCCTTTCGAGGGAAAGGAAGAAGCGGCGAAAAGGCAATTGTAAGAAATTGCAAAGCGATTGTCTTACTCGCGGAAGCATCTCTCGCGTGGGCAGCGGGACTTGCAAAACGTCCGGTGGGCTCTCGCGAAGAGAAACGGCAAATACGATTAGGCGTTAATCGGAATTACCGTTGCGATCCACGGTGCAGCCGCGCGACTGCGAAACGCGACCCCGCTCCGTAATCCTCTTTAGGGACGATCCGTCCGTCGCGTTTCTCGACGTCGTCGCTGTCGCCTGATCGATAGCTGCTTCGTACATATATACATATATATATATATCACGTAACGGACGATAAGAAATCGAGAAAGACGAGCGATTGCTAGAAAGGAGAGAATGCTGGAGAGAAAGAGAGAGAGCACGAGTCGTGGACAGGTGTTGACGCTCGGTCACGCGGCTTGACACAATTTTGACAAGTAACCTCAGGTGACGTTCGTGACGTCGCCGATGCAGCCGTCACGTCGAGGGTGCCGTACGGCCGATCCTGGGGAATCCCGCTCGGATCCGCTTCGTGTCCACGCATCTGTCCGCGAAAGCGGTTAGCTCCTCCTCGCACGAACACGCCCAGACGGGAAATTGGGCTACGCACGGCCGTTGACGCGCCGAGAGAGCGAGGGGATCGTCGTCGACGCTCGGGATCGCGTAGGACACGTCGCGCGTCGTGTCCGTGTCTCGTGGAGGCTAGACGGGACTGCTCTCGCGGCTGCACCTACCCTCCCTTCCTCACCGCATCGCCTACCTGCGACACTCTCTCCCCTTTGCCCGCCGCGTCCGAGATACGGAACGCAGATGACTTCATTCCGCACATAGAAAGTGCAGGAAGGTGCATGTGGAAGCAACACCCGATTCTATCAACCGATGCAGACGGAAGAGAGATAAGGCGAAAGATAGACAGAGAGAAAGAGAAAAGTGCCGTGTCGCGCCTCACTTCAGAGATCTCGCTGTGACGGCGCGTGTCCGCGCGCTGTCCGCGTGCAACTTCAGAGCGGACGAGCGGTCGTCCACCCAGATTGTTCCTCGCGGAGACGTGCGGCGCTCACGCTTACCTGCGATCAATGACAGGACGGATTCCGAGTCCCGGAATCCTGGGCACGACGACCGTCCCTTCCCCTCCCCGCGCGCCCTGCCACCGCGAAATCCGCCGGAATGTAGCCGCTATCTGGTCGACGCCGCGCGTCTCGTCTCGCGGGATCCGTTCATAGAGCGGGGGGCCAGACGGAGCGATGCGCTATTTACACGGGGTGCGTGCGATTGCGTCCCGTCGCGGCCCGCACGGGAGCTTATCTCTCGCGGGGATCGGTAATCTCTGCAGCGGAGCTATGCGCGTACACGGCCATTTTCAACCTACTGCGCTCACCACCACGCTCGCGCGACCGCGCTCACGCACGCACGCACGCATACGCGCGCGGCACACACACGCGCGCGCGCGCGCGCCTTTCATGCGTGCCGAGACGCGCTCCACCGCGCCTGGAAGTGACGTATCGAGTGGGCCAGTGCCGTGCGCGGCGCAATGGGGGGCCCCGTGCGAGTCCTCTCGCCCCTCGTACGTGGCAGCGCGCCGTCATTTTGTTCGCGAATACAAATACAATTTATACAACGGAGGGCTGCCAACTTGATCGAACGAAAGGACTGCTGTACTTTGTGAGGTTACCGGAATCTGAAGAATTTGTAATCCCGAAGAAAACGAGCTGGTTTCTAACCTGAAGATCGCGACTGTCTATGCATATATTGAAACGGTATGTGATTTGGTGTGCGACTGATTTATGTCGAGAAGTTACGCGCGAAATTGTATTTTCCTCGAAGGAACTGCAGTTGTATTGCTATTCGTTGTGTCTAAAATTATTCACGACGAAGTGCTGTTTCGAGGTTATGTGCTGTCAAACTGTTGTCAACGTTGTTGAGATTTCTAATATTTTCTCATCATTTTCGGTGCTTTCCATCTAGCGACACAAGTGTCATTCTATCTTTGGGTGCTTTCCAGCAACGTACACAAGTCGACACAAGCATCATTCTATCTTTTTTTAACATTCATAAATAACAAAGATAGAATGACACTTGTGTCGCTAGATGGAAAGCACCATTTGTTATTTATGAATGTTAAAAAAAGATAGAATGATGCTTGTGTCGACTTGTGTCGCTAGATGGAAAGCACCGTTTGTTACTTAACATCTCGAACGTATTTCACATAAATATATAATTCTCTTCACATTTGCAGTATAGCGGCAACATGGCCAAAGAACGTGGCGTCATGAAGATACTTTGGAACAGTTTCGTATCCTCGTTGAAGCCTCGCTTCGCTCGTCGCAAGTTGATCGGCGAGGATTACTACGGCACGAAATACTACGAAGAAGAGATCCGCTATTCCGCTCGGAGCAGGCCACCACGGTATTTCGTGCCAGTGAACAAAGATGACTTCGAGCAGGAGTTGCCTGCAGAATGGGAAGCTTGGTTGAGATATCGTAGAAAAAATCCACCTACACAAGAAGAAGTAGAAGCCAATTACCAATTGGCAATGACTAAGAAGGAGAATGCGAGACTTTTGGAGGAGAATTATTCAAAAAATCAAGATACCAAAGATCTTCCTGTTTCTTCCCCTACTCAGGCAGCCGCTCCGGGAAACTTTCCAGTCTACAAAGATTATCAAAATTTTGGTAGCAATTACAAACCGAAGGACTCGTATAAATAGATAATGGGTCCATATAGTAAAATATATTCTTAGAACAAAGTTATCTTCTATTTAGGCAATAAAGAGTTTGATGATTCCTAGAAAAGTTAAAAATGATGAATTGTTTGTTTTCTAGCACAGATGATGGAAAAGAGAATAATCTTAGGCCCAAAAATTTTAGACTTGTATCTCTTTATTTTCTACTTTCCAGAGAAAATGAATGGGAGTTAGACTTGGCACTTTAATCCTGACACTACACCTCATACATCTCTCGGATGATTTGCGATTTCTTCTTCCTTCCCCTAAAAATTTAACTCGACTGTACATTAAAATTATATTAAGTTATAATACAAAAAAAATAATTGTATATTTTATATTTTTAATTTTTTAATAATATATGTTTGAGAGACGTATTTCTCAATTACTAAAAATGAGAATTGTAGTGTTAGGGTAAAGACTCCTATGAAAATCAAAATGATCAAAACTGATGGTGAATTCTCGGGATATTAAATTGTTAAGTTTTATATGAGTCACTTTGTATATGTAAAATGATTTATTAATATTCTATTTTTTCTCTATACATATAAATGAAGACCTATCGCTTTCATATACAATCATCCTCGGCAAAATTATAACAAAAGGTACTATATATACTGGGTGTATGAAATGTTTCTTGTACTACGGCTCTAAGTTTGTAATTGCGGTTACCCATGATACGAAACGCATAACTTGGGTAGAATATGAAGTTACGTTTTACACAGGAAGAAAAAGTTGAATGTATAACATTCTAAATCACAAACTTGAATTATTTTCCGTTCCAAATCGCGTTGTGCAATTTCTAAGTAAATTTTGCGAATTGATTGCTACAAATTTACGTTTGGAGACGTGATATCGCGTATATTTGACTCAACGCATTCTAAGATTTTGTTAAATATAAATAATAGCTTAAACAATAAAGATCAAGCTGTCAGTCAACGTCAAGTTTTGTTTCTTATACGAATTTAATTAATAAAAACTTAGTGTATAGTAAATGAGAACATTCTGCTCATCAACCAGAAAAATCACTATTGTCAAACAGAGCTTGATCATACAGTTCCCCCTTAACCAGTCGTCCGCCGAAATAACGACCGTTCAGTGAATCTCTTGCACGTTCCGCTTCTAAAAATATATAAATTAATCCAATGACAAACTGTTAATACGACTGTTAATATAATATAGGGCGATCTAGATTCATACTCGGACGAAAGTATGGTTAATCTAGGACACCTTGTGTGTATATATAAATATACTTTACCGTTCATTTCGGCGAATTCGACGAATATCTTTACGATGACTTCCGCGTTTTCGTCATCTTCGGACTGTCTTTCCTTATAAATAATAACCCGTACGACCACACCAAACTTGGAGCATTCGTCCTGGATTTCCTCCTGTAGGGTCTCGTCCACATCCTCCGGCGCTACCATATTTCTTAAGATAACGACTCGGGACTCAACTTTACGCATAAGCTTTTGCATGACGAGATGACGCGCGTTCTGGCCCTTGATTGACATATTTTCTTGCTGTTGCAATGTTTGCGGTTCTGTTTCCTCTAAAAGTTTTTTCTGCAATTCTTCCTGTTGTTTTTGATGAGCCGCTTGTTCCTGCGCTCGCCTCATAACGTCGGAATTCGCAGTCGTTGTAACTGGTATCTAACGAGCAATCAGATTTTTCATAATTGACAATTCAATATTTTTTTTCGATGTCTTTTATTCTACCATGTTAGTAAGATACTTACAACTGGTGTACCAACAATCGTAGGCGCAACAACAGCAGGAGGTGGTATAATGACTGGTTGACCCGGAATCGGTTGGATAATAGCGGGTGGTCGCGTTAAGGTTTGCGGTATGGCTATGCCAGGTGGAGGTATCACTGGCGCTACCGTTGCTACCGTTGGTGGTGCCATTATTGCTGCGGGTGCTATAGTAGGTCGTACTACGCCAGGAAGCGCTGTAACAGAAATAATGGTAAAGATGTAAATGTAAAAACGACTGTTCTTTCTCTTGTAATACTTGAATTCAATGTAGATGCAGGAATTACGAACTTTGATTCAAAATTGGTGGTGCGGTAGCTCCAAGTTTAGTGAGACCTAAGGCGACAGCATTACTAGCAACCGCGTCCATCGCTTGTATCTTTGCCGTTGCTGCTGCTGCAGCTACCGCAGCCGCGGTCGGCATCATACTGGTACCGCTAGGTGGTCCCATGAGTGCATTCGGCGGCGTTATAGCTCTCCCCACTCTCAAATACTGACCACCTAGGTCGAACAAGTTCATGGAGGCAATGGCCTCCAATGCAGCTTGCATTGTCTCATACTCTATGAAGCCGTAACCTTTATGTCGATGTGGCGAACTACCTTGTGCAAGTTTACAATACGTGATTGGACCAAATGCTTCGAAAACTGACTTGATGTCATCTTCCGTCAGGTCTTGATGTATTGATGCAATATAAATGCGATTGTAATGTTTGCTCTCCTCGGTGATCTCATCGATCACTGACTGCGCTTGTGGCATATTGGACGGACGTCCCACTACCTAAGGTAAATATGAGAAAGAAATAATCTATAGATGTATTCTTTAATGTTACATTAACATTATTGCAAAACTATTTAAATAAAAGATTTTAATAGTTTCAGTTTTAACTTTTTAAATAAATGTAGAATATGTATGATATGTAACGCATGGGATGTAACTCAATAAAATGAAGTCAAACTAATGTATACATAGTACAAGTATACTAATGACTTAAGATTTTCGAGCAAATTGTGTGTTCGCTCGAAAATCATAGATATTGGATAAAGGACTAAATAAAAATTTGCCGACCTCCGGCGGGATGATAGGATTGCTGGGGGACAGGAAATTCGTTATATAGGTACGTCCTGCTACCTTGATGTTGCGGCCACCGATCATGACACCATTCATTTGCTCCAAAGCAAGTTGCGCGGCTTCGGGTATCTCATATTCGACAAAGGCGAAGCCCTTGTGTTTCTGCGTAACGGGATCCCAAGACATGTTGATAGACTTGATTGGTCCGAATGGCAAAAAAGCTTGCCTGATTGTATCTTCTTTCAACTCAAAACTGATGCTGCCCACATAAACCCTGTCATACAATTATATATGTTATTAATATCGATGCTAATAATTGATGCAATTGTAATTTCTCGCTAACAATATTCAATTTTATTTAAATTTCCATATATCAGTCATTTGCATTTAAAAAGGATTTCAAAAAGGATATGTTAATTTATACTAATATAATAGTAATAATTTATACTAATAGTATTACATATATCTCGATATTAAAATATTAAAATATACATTCAATTGTTATAAGTGAACAATGATATTAATACTGGCAAAACGATAAAAAATATTCAAAATATATTCAAATATTCAAATTATTGCACAATAATCAATATTTTTAATAAAATTTACAAAATGTTGCACTTGTAGAAATTGTAAAATTGTACAAGAATTAATAGAAATATATTTATTTAATTTATAATCTGATATAAAAATAATACAATAATATAAATAATGTTCATGCTATTTTTCAATAACACAATTTCTAAATTTAAAAAAAAACAAAGGGCAAACTGTATAATTATGTATATATCATTGGCATTATCATCTGGCGCGTTCGTTTTTGCCCTTTGTTTAAAAATTGTGTTATAAAAATATTTAATTTTTTATTTTCATAGTATATTTAGAAGAAAAAACATAAAATAAACAAAATTTCTGTTAATTATGACTTAATATAAGTTTTTGCTAATATTATTATTTATGTACAAATTATCATTATATCCCAGTATTATCATACTGTGAAACAAGAAAATTATTACTAACAGAAATTAATATAACAAATATTGATAATGTAATCATCAATATAATATATATTAATGATAAAATTACTACATAATGATAGTGTGAAAAGGAGCGATACGATATAGGAATGTACGTATATAGGGAGAATAATGACTAACTTTTTTATTCAGGATACTTGATTTCAGGACTATGGAATTAAACATTAAAAGCTATAAGGAATTAATTTCTGTAATTGTGTCTAATTTAATGGCCTGGAAAAATCCATATCCTTTTAGGATTAAAAACACAAAATATCTAGAATTTTGGTAAATCTCTTCTCTAATTTAATACACATCTTAATTACTAAAAATAAAACAGTTTTGTAAAAAATAGTTTTGTATTGTATTGTTTTTATAAAATAGTTTTGTAAAAAAAAAAGCAAAAGTTTGAATATATGTAACTCTTTTAAGTTATAATGGGGCTTACACATGAAAGTTTCAAAGATTAAGACAAAGAACAAACAAACCTGCACATGAGAGCGAGAGCCTGTTGTCTTTGCACTTGATTCCGTTGACTAGCCATTTGCTGCAACACAAAGGAACAAAGGCCTTCTATTGATATCCCACCCCCATTTACAATACATCATCGTTCAAGTAATCCCCCCCTCAAGCTCTTTTACCATTCCAACTTCCTTGCTCGACTTCTTCAGTTAGCAATTTAAATTTTTTATAAATTTTGTCGAAAGAATACACTAACATTACTTTTAATAAAGCTCAAGAAAAGCATCTAACAAATCAGAGTATATTTTTAAAAAACATAAATAAATTAATATATATAAATAAATACATATAAATAAGTTTCTACTAAAAATAACTTTATTAACCTATTCATAAAATTTATATAAGGCAAACCGATAGCTTATACACAGAATGCTTCAAATCAATTTTAATTTCTTTTTATTTGCTGCAATTTTTAATAAAATTAATCGGAGCACAGTTTTTGTGTCACTTTTTGAAGCAAAGGAACAGTCGAGCTCATAAGAATCATTCAAATCATCTGAAGATTCATACATTCGTGAAAACTTTTTCTTCTTCATTGTACAGCTCTGCTCCCGCCGACTATACTATCACAAAATTATATCTAACCTTTTCTTATGGTAGCTTGGGAAAATGTTTAGGAGTGTTCGACCATAAGGCGGATTTATCGTTTCTTTCTTGATTTGATGACACTAACCTGCACATTAGCAATAAAACTTGCTGCCGTAGGACCAACTTATTCTTCTGCGGGGAGAAAAAAATGAGCCAATCAGAGTCAAATCTTATTTGCTCCTTTTTTAAATATTTATATAATAATATTTGTATAGTAATTGATTCGGCGGGATGAGCTATATATTTCAGAGTTCTATACGATATTATTCTTTATATTACAATTATATAATCGGTAAAGAGCTGAATAGAGAAAACTACTTATATATATATATATATATGTGTGTGTGTATATATATATATGTATATATATATAAAACATCATGCAAATCAAACTTTATATATGTTAAACATGATCACCGAATTGGCTGTTCATCAATTAATTTCATTAATAAGCAAAAACCTACACGTGATACAATACTCAACAAATTTATAAAAGATGGGAAGATTAGTTTACAAATGTTATAATTATTTCAATAGATAAAATTTAATAATTTTATCATAAACAGCATTCTGAGCATTTGCTAAAAATTCGGCAATTTGTAAACATATATATCCATTATGCATTCTTATAAGAAATAAAATACTTCATTAAAGAAGAAAAACTTACGATTTACGAGTTAGATTAATAATTATACATTAAATATAAAAATTGTAATTCCAACATTATAATAAATTTTATGAATGACATAATGGAATAAATATATCAAATGTGCGGTTCCTGACAACTTAAGTTACCTGTTGTTGATGGGCCAAAGTCTGTTTCATGAGGACCATCTTAATGCTTTGTTCCATCGCATATTTCTTCGCCCTGTTTACAGTATCTTGTTGCTCAGACGTAATTTTCGGTAGACCAGCTCCTAATATTCCAGGCAGTGTCAGATATTTAGCACCAGGTCCTATAAAAATAGAAAAAGATATGAAGCAGATATCTATCAGAGCAATTCAAAGCGATAAAGAATAGTTATTCATATCAGATCTTATCAGCAAAATGTCCACTAGATTTCGTCGTCAGTGCTCAATAAATTACTTGAATTGAACTGACTTAAAAAATAATGTCACTAATAATGTAATACATCATTTTTCTAAGATAAACTGTATTACAAATTATTGTAATAAATAAAGATTCAAATACAAGCAAATAAAGATATATATATACACACACGCACACAAAACATTATACGTACCAGCAACGACTTGGCCGATTTGATTGAGATCATATATGGGGCCTGGTAAGAACTCTGATGCATTTCCTATAAAAAAATCATGCATTAGACAATTTGCATTAGAGATGGATAAATATTAATATTTCAAACATTTCATTTTTTAATAGAACCAGTTACGCCACCAAGTTATTTCTTAATTACTCAATCGATAGATTAGGGATTATTTTTTCTTATTAGCAAATTGGGTGGCCATTTATTTCATATTTTTAGAATCCAATTCGTAAAAATTTTTGATTATTTAATGTAAAAATAACTGCTGTCTCAGCAATCAGACATTTGTTTTGACCAATCTTTGGGGAAAACATTTATATATGTACAGATTCGTACACGCAGATGGATAACAGCTGGACGACCTATTGCCCTAGGCTAGTAAAACTTCTATTAGTCGCATTGATGTATGCGGGCGCATTATTCTTATTCGTATTGTGGAATATTTTTCTTAACACGGGAGTACCGTGACGCCATGCCAGAAGCTGCTATGATAAAACCGTCCTCCAAACTGTAAGTTCACAGAAATTAAAACGATCAAGGAATATTACAACTCTTTTAATAAATATAGTTGTATGATGTGTGTCGATGTGTGCATATGAATGTATTGTAGAGATATGTATGCAAAATGTATATATATATATATATATGAAACCATATATTAGTGCAAACATCCAAACGAAGAAATATTTCTCGTTTGATGCATGCTATTAGAAGAAATAAAGCGTAGATTTTACGAAGACCACAGATAAGAAATTTTATCAGAAACTATGTTTCTATACTTGTAAGAGAAAATATGGATAGACCGAACATTTACTCGTATGTATTTACTCGTAAACTTTGATCAAGTTAATCATTAGCCGAGGACTCTTATTTAAATTTGAGCTTTAAGTACTGTTTGCACAATCAGCCCCAAAAATCAGACTAGTCATAATTAGATTAGGTTTCATAACCAATTTGGTCTGCTAGTCTCTGAAACAGAAATCAGAAACAGAAAAACAGAAGTCAGTTCGACTTTTTCATGAATTAAAAGGCTCTTAAAGTTTTGTGCGATCATTCGATTTACAGCTAACCGTGTTCTGGGCTGAGCAATGACGGTTGTGCGCAAATTATCCGAGATTGAGGCGACGCACAAATCTGTAAGCACAAAGCAAAGGAGAATACTCTCAGTGCATTTTCTGCGCCATATTCTTAGTCTTTGCCTTCTCCAACCTACTACTTTTCAACCTAATAAATTTTCACGTAGCAATGGCGAGATCTTTAATGCAGGTACGTGAAACTCTTTTTCACGATTAAGATTCAGGATGCGATTACTCAATGGTTCAACGTCACGTAATATTAAATCGTATTTACGGTCAATTTTTTTTTTACTCGCATCGCCTACGTGCACACTCGGACATCGTTATAACATGTCTCGAATTAGCGCGTATCCTGCTTAGCGATGGCAGAATAAAATGTGAAGACGAAGGCGTGACAAGAGTGGATACCACGTTCTCGTCAGGTCATATTTAAAAGGGATTCAATTAGAATCTCCAAGCCACATATATGGCTATATCGACGTCCAAGTGCTGGGACTTATTAACTTCATTACCTAATATAAATATAATATAAATGGATGTTTGATACATATATGTGACAAACTTAATATACACCTTTCGCCATTGCCACTCCCGATTACGAGCCTCTAGATGCTTTGATATTTACAGGTAGAGATATCACTCTTTTGATAGTAATAACTCCACAAGATAACCATATACATAAAAAAAAGTATCTCTTAATCGATATCATACCGTACATATTGATAAAGAAAAAAATGTCATGTATAATTATTCACAACGATGGCTTTAAAGTGGCGTCTATCGTCCAAAAGAGGCTCATAATCAGGAACAGAGAAACTCTAAGCCCTAAAATGCTGACCTATCTAAAGTATGCATCGTACTCGGCAATAGATACGGTATCAGTGGGAGTTTGTTAAACTCTGATTTGTTCTGTTCAACGAATGAAGTCTTTCATTGTTTGGCGCACGTTCATGATCACAGCTCAGTCGTAGGCCACGGATTCTGTACTGTCTCTCCGCTGTAACATCTCAGAACAGAAGGACAACCATACATTAGTGTGATTTAAGCGCCATACAGTCATCATCTATTTACCCTAGCCTACCGAAAATTTTATGTTCAAAACTGCTTCTGAATAGATGCATTCTGCAGTTTTATAGAGTATGGCAGCATTTTTTTAAAGAGAAAACTAGCACCTGAGTGTCCTATAAGTAGCTATTGTACGCATTTCCATGTCATGTTCTCGTTCTTAATACACATATTACACTTGCTGTCGTTTCTCTGTTTGATTGCGTTTCCCACTAACAAAGTTATGTATATAATATCGTAGTTATCACAGGCATAACGGCTATCTAGCTGCATCTATCTTAGCAATTTACCTTCCACTTTGGCCTTCTTCACTGGTGGCTCTGCACTGTTTTGAGATGTTGGTGCCTACAAACAAAAACAATGTAACATAAAATAAGATCAACAATTTTATCTGTATTATAAATTCTACCGAGTTTTATTGCTTGACATTTCAGTAAGCAAAAATGTTTGCCATATGCTAACAGTTTGTCAGTGGATTTAAACAGAATATCATGATAGATTGATGTCAGCTGTATCAAGCTCGCATTCTGCCAGATTACCAACAGAATCTATTTCATAATCATTTAGATAATTACGAATTTCTGTTAATTTCTCATTATTCTACTAACAAAGTCTATCATATTCTGTCAGCATTCTTTGGTAAAATTTATAATACAATAATTTGCGGATAAACTTTGTAAAATCTATTTTTGACAAATTTGTTTGGACAAAGTTTGAACAAGCGATATGTTGACAGTAGATTTTTTTCACTAGTAGATTTGAACAGAATATTTCAGTAAATCAATATCAATTACATTGAATTTGTATTCCCAATGCAATCTGACAGCAGATTGTCAGCAGAAACCAAGTAGAACCAGAACATATAAAATACAAAAAAAAACGAAATGAAATATATCAATAAAAAAATGACTACAATAAATTCTTTGCTTCTGCGTTCAATCTACTATTTTATTTCGCCAGCAGATTATTCTGTTATATTTTCATTTCGACAACCAAATTTACAAGTCAACTTTTTGCAAAATTTGCTCTCGCCAGACCCGACCACGAAGACGAGGTCATTTCCCTCGGCGTGGCCGTTCCGTTCAATACCGTGCTCTAAAAATCGAACAGGACGCGGTCGACGATCGGCGTGTCGCGTCGGAGAAAGTCGGACAACGATCGCCATTACGCCGCCGAAAGGGTTAACCGCGGTCATCGCTCGCGACGAAGGCCGGCGGTCGGGCCGTGGGTTTTCGGAAGAAACTCGCTTACCATGGCCATCGTTCCGTTCATCGTTTCTCGAGAACGGTCGGGGCGGACGAGGATCTGCTGAAAATGACTGACGAACTGTTTCGCGAATTCGCGACGAGCCACTCGAAGCACAATGTACCTCTTCTTTGCGGAAGTACCGCGCGCCGGAAGTGCACCGCGATAACCTCCCCGTTGAACCGTTCACTGGCGGCACCACGTGAAATTATTTATGCCTAATATGTTTCCCGAATATTTCTTTATTCGCTCGCGCCGTGAAAAGCGCGACGAAAGGAAAAGAGAAACTCGAGTGCACGAGCGGGTGATTTGACTCGAGTAGTGCGTGATCCGTGACAGCCTTCACGGTTCACGGTGGTCGTCGATTCGGCTTTGAGGTTAGGTTAGGTTTCGAATGGCTTGCAGTGGGTCGATTCCTTTTTTCCCCGTCCGGCTTCGTTCTCGCACTCGCTCGGTATGACCGACGACGAGGTTATGGCGGACAAAGGCTTCTTCATCAAACTGGTGAACGACGAGAAAGTGAGGCGCATCCCCGATTACATGCAATTTCCATGACTCATCGTGAAGTCCTCTTCTTCGTAGTTTCTTCACGGGAACTCTCGTGGATTATTAATTTCTGCGTTTGCCTTGCAGGGCAAGGGGCTGTTCGCCAATCGCGCGTTTAAGGAAGGGGACCTGATACTCGAGGAGCGGCCTGTGGTCTGCTGTCAGTTCCTGTGGAACTCGCAGTTCGGATACCTGGCGTGCGATCACTGCCTAAGGCCGTTGGAAACTGCGGAGGAGAATGTCCGCAGGCTGACGGGCAATCCGAGCTTTGTCGTACCGCACAAGGAGTGCTGCGAGATAAATAAGACCTTAATAACCGAATGTCCCCTGTGCGGGGTAAAATATTGTAGTATAGAATGTCAGAATGAAGCTTTTCAGAGGTGACTGTGCGTCAATTATTTGCTGGTCTTAAAACACAGTACTTTCTTGGAACAGTAATCCACTTAAGTGAATCAATCAAATTAGCTATAGATAATGGGTGCTTTCCATTTAACAACACCATTCTATCTTTGTTATTTATGAATGTTAAAAAAAGACAGAATGATGTTTGTGTCGATTTGTATCATTAAATAAAAAGCATTTACTCGCTCTGAGTAATCGGGAAGTTTCAGGTTTGAATCTTGGTTGAGATACTTTTCGCGATAAACTGTTCACAGTGGTTTAAATGATGTTTATTAGCATCCAAAATTAAATCGATTAATCAATTTAAAATCAATTTGCTGTTCCAACTGAGAGTTGTGTTTTAAGACCAGCAAATAATCATAGTTACTGAGTTGGTAAAAGTGTACAATATTCACAGAAGTATTATTAGACTACCAGCTTGGATAAAAAATGACATATTTCTCTTGTTAAACTAATATATTTGTTTTTCAGATATCATAGTACGCTGTGCCTGCAAGCGAGAATCAAAGACGAGAGCCATCCTCTCAATCAGTTATGTGAAACATGGAAACAAATGCACTATCCACCTGAAAATGCGTCAATCATGTTGCTAGCGAGGATGGTCGCTGTAGTTAATCAAGCGAATGATAAGGAGGAAGCTTTAGCAATATTTTCACAGTTTTGTCATCGTACAGCCTCTAACGACACGCATGAAATTGTTCACTATCTATTAGGGGAGAAATTCGTGGGGCAAATCGACATCCTTCAACAAATGATGAGAGAAGCTCTCAACACTGAATACACTGCACATGTGTGTAATATACATATATGTATTATTGTTATATGTACGTTGATGTTAACTAGAATTGTTGCTTTCAGTGGTTCACACCGGATGGTTTTAGAAGTTTATTAGCTTTAGTAGGAACAAATGGACAAGGAATTGGTACTAGTTCATTCAGCCGTTGGGTGAAGAACGTTTCGGCTTTAGAATTGCCCAAAGACGAAAGGATTTACATTGACAAGTTGATAGAGAGAATTTATGATGCCATGGACGAAGGTATCTATATATAATTTCTTATAATTTATCTTTCCAAATGCTGCATTTCATAAATATTCCTATAACTTTTGGAAATTTCTTTCGCAGCGGTAGGTCCATTTTTAAATAATGAAGGGTCTGGACTCTATATTCTACAGTCGTCAGTGAATCATAGCTGTGTACCAAATGCAGTCGTTGAATTTCCTTATTCGAACAATACTTTGGTATTAAGAGCAATACGAGATATAAAAGTTGGCGAAGAAATCTGTACAAGTTACCTCGATGAATGCCAACTTGAAAGGAGTAGACATTCCAGGCAGCAGGCATTGAGCTCTATGTATCTGTTCGTTTGTCACTGCGATAAATGTCAAGCGCAAGCGAATGACCCCGACGTAACGTCTGAGGAAGAAGACTCTGATGAAGACTGATGAGTGCTGGTTGAAAATGCACAGGACAATGACACAATTTTCATAATAAATGAGATATATTGAACAATATTTAATCTCCTTAATAAACAATTATCCTAACGAATATCCTTCACACTTTACTCGACTATCATACGTACAGCATGTCAAATGAGCTTTATGTAAATCAGTAGCATGTGTAGGATAAACGTATCATTACACTTAAATAAACTTTTAATAAATATACTTTATTAATGTAACAGAAGCTTTTAATGGCACATTTCTATGTAACAAGATTATATAATAAATTTAATACAATATTCGGCTTCTTTTTTTATCTTCGCTAGTAAAATCGAAGAATGGATTTTAATCATTAATTTTATTCTTTTATTAAGACAATGTACTTTATACAAATTCAAATAATAGTTACATTATGTCAGAATAGTTTATGTACAATTTTAATCAATCTAATCTCTTTATTCTTTATACACGTCGATTATAATTTTACAGCTTTGCGCATCGTTATTATTTAGCAAATTAATATCTAACCTTTTTTATAGTTGATTTAAACGATATACAGGCACTGCGTGTACGAAATATTTGGTTTTGTTGCCATAAAAAAATTTATATTCGCAACCCAATTTTCCAATTAGTCAACTTTAAGTGTTAATTCGTTTTTTCCCATTATCATGAGATTAGATACATAATCAGGTAAAGGCAATGTAAATGCACGTTTTTCAACTAAGGCAGTTAAGAACCTAGCTATATTGTGACTACGAAATTCCCAGCTGAAACAGTAGAAATTTCAAGTGAGAACGCATTTGATATATAAAAATGCATTTTGATATATATAAAAAAAATATTCTTACTTCATATTTATACTGTTATCATCAGGTAACGCTGGAGCTATAGTTTGATGTTGTATAGATTCCTTTGGTCCTTTTATAACGAGCACTTCTAGAGTCGGAGGATCTTTGCCAAAACACTGTTCTGCATACTTTTTCCGTTGCTTGTTTTGTGTGTAATCTAAACCATTATTACTGTAACAAGACTTGCACATTATACAATGATACATCACATAGTATGTTCAATCCAATTGCAAAATATAATATGTGCATTAAGCGCAAAATGTATATAATTGTAATTTATGTGAAAAACAAGTAGAGAAAAGTACAATTTTCTAAATATTACCTGACGATAGGATTGGACGGTTGGTAAACTCGTGGTTGACTAATGTCATTGGCATGTAAAGTGCCTTGTTGATTAATCCATAATAATTTTATTAAAGATCTGAGATCTTTGCCCATCAGTTTGATCCTTTTGCTGTTCTTATAACCCAGGCTGATAGCTATCACTTTTACATAATCGAGCGGTACATTCTTCTTAGAGCAAAAAAAATACTTCTGTCCCAAGAACAAGGCAAAAAAGGTTGGCGTGGTGTGTATCTTCTTTTTCTTTTTCTTTTCCTTGACACATATATATGTGATATTGTTGTACATTTCAGCCTTCACATCCACCTCCAAAGCGTTGGAATGAAATTCTGCTTTGATATTTTCCTGTATCTCCTGTTTTTCAATGTATCTTGTAGCCTCGTTCAAATTTGTCAATTTGTATCCGTACCATATTTTTCTCTTATCATGTCTGCTTATATCTAAAAAATTATAACTTCACAAGCTAAATATTTAACATAGATCATATATGAAGCTTAGAAATTTGAATTTAATATTTATGCATTGGCGTCTTACCTATTACTTCCAGTGTGGCCAGCCGATCACGCAAGTCTTTCTCTCTTACATCTAAGTTCTGTAAATAAATTAATCTTAAGAACAATATATAATATATTGTAAACAGATAAACTGTCTAGATAAATTAAGATATATCTACAGTACATGAAGTAAGAAAAATAATAAATAAGTATTAAAGGAAACTATTCTGTAAAAATAATCAGTAACACTAAAAGTTGTAGCACTGTAAAGTAAAAGAGCGAAGAAGAGCAAAAGAATGAATGCACTTCTAATTAAAAAAAGTGCCAAGCATAAGGACTGAAATAGGTGTAAAAATAAAAATTTATTTCGCTCACGCCTGTAACTTTTTTACGGAAAGTGTTTCTTTTACATTTATTCTTTTTTTTACTTCTTACTCCATATATTGCAGACCAGCCTTCATGACCCTTACATCAAGAACTTCCTCGATAACGCGCACCGCATTAGGGACTGTGAAATTCTTGTGATTTTTAATCAATTTAGACCTAACGCGAGTCCAGGAGATCTCTGGGAAAACGGGCATCACAGCATCTTCCAATTCCTCGAACTTGAACTTCTTTATCACGTTGGCTAACTGACGTTTGAGAAGCAACGCTGTGACATTTCAAATGAAACGGTTATTATATCGGCGGCATAACCTCCAAATATCTCGAAGCTGCCGAAACACTCGGCTCGCGTGTACTTACACATGATCGCTGCTGCAAATAGTATCCATATAAAATTGCTGTAAATATTATATAATTATATTAAGAACACAAACAATTTTTAAGTCAAGAAACTGGTATTTTTAAGTCGGCGCAAACACCTCGCGCGTGAAAAATTGTACGCGCCAAATTTACCCGTCATCGAACAGTCGACAACACCTTCTTTCGGTGGTTTTCGGAACGCGTTGACGCACCCAGTCGGCAACCATAGACGTATGAATACCTAGACCATGTATTACTGGTATCGCGCATTCCCTATCCCCACCACTTAATGCGTCTACATAATTGGTTTAGATTTGGGATCTAACAGAAAGGACCAATAATCACTGACCGCTCACTGATCACTGATGTTTTCTGAACGCAGCCATTGTAGACCCGGCCTAAATTCGTTTGTGCACTATGATCTGCGCGGAAGTTGCTGCACGGAGCGGGGATGTCCCATGGTTGGGTTCTTGATTTGAAAGAGAATCACCAAAGATAAGAATCGGTACGTTTGTCAGGAGAGAGGATTGGCTGAAGATAGTCATATTTTATCAAGAAAAATTAACACTTTCCTGCTGTTCTTTGTAGACATGTCAACGTGAGAGAAGAGAAGATCGCGACGTAAGGATGTATATAACGATCGATGACAAAAAACTCGTGCCGAAGCATTTCGCCGTGTGCGACTTTTACGACGTGGAGACGTGTTTCTGTTGGAATGACGACAGGCTCGTCATCTTTCCTTATACAGAGGACAGTTCGACTGGACGTACGCGGAATGTACGGATCCTGGTGACTCCAGCCTCCATCAGAAAGGTGCAGTTCTTCGACGGCAGAGCCTTCCTGATATGCCTGCCGCAGGGTGCCTACAAGCTATCGCGATCTGACGAGTTCGCTGTTCTGAGCAAAAACGCGCTAGATATGGGTAGCGAGTTCTTCCAGGTGCTCGTCGCCTGGAACAACAGTGTCCACCTCGATGATAAGCAGGTCAAGTCGTCCATGTTACTGTTCCCTCTTGTGTCGAACGAAAAGGTGTGTACGTATCCTCTGAACCTGAAAAGCACTGAGCTAAAGCTCGTGAGTTGTTTCGCTGCTGGTTGGGAGACTAAGAGTAATCTGTGTGTTATTGCACATCACAGGAAGTTGTACGCACTGAGGGGCAATATTGTACAACTGGTTTATACCAGTGACATTGTCATTGTGGACATTCTACCTGTAAAGAAGCGAGACAAAGTGACAGGTCTGCTACTTCTCACGAGACACACAAACGTCGTAATCTTAGTACACAGTAGAGATGATAAACTGGTATTTGAAAGGATACAGCTTGGGGAAAATATGAAGGACTTAGTAACACTCTGTGCTGGTTTCAGTCTGCGCATGGAGAACATTTTGTGGATGGTGTGCTGCAATCAGTCCAGAATGTATTACGTAAAAAAAGAGCTCTTTGTCGACGCAGTTCAAGAGACAAGGGTAGAAGAAAGGACGTTTACATGCTTACAGTATTACAAACCAAATATAATTCTAGGTCTGTCACAGAAAAAGGAATTGGTGGAACTCTCTGTTGAAGAGCTAGAGGACTCTCTGTTAATCAATAATAATATTGTTCTTCATACTGGGATGTTTGAAAGAACGGACATTATTATGGAGAATATTTGTATCAAGGTGAAAGAACTGGGTGCACTTTATGAGAGTTTGACGAATGAACAAGACAAATTGAAAAGAATAAACCTGTATGCTGCCAAACAAAAACTACAAATGAGCCCTTGCATTGAGGTGTCCAGGCTGTGCAAGCATCGTTATCTTAGTTTAAGTATACTGGATAAGCTGCCTGAAAACAGTTATGTAATATTTACCTTTGCTTCTAAAAATCACAATACATTCTGCTTAAAGAAAGTTGCGGAGACAGTACTCACGATAAAAATGCCCATCAATGAAAATCGGGTACTATGTTCTTCGTCTATCAACATGGATTTGATCACATTGATAAATGAACAACGCCCGTGGTGCCTTATACAGAATTTTATAATCTCTCCACCTCTTAAGAAGAAAAGAAGTTCAAAGAAAGACAAAACTGCTTTCATAGATGCTAAAATAGCATCCTTGCAACGTTTAATAGCAGAAAAAAGAGAACTGAGTTTAATAAAATTATGTGAAATAAAAAAAAACATACGTGCAGAATTATAATTTGCAGGAATAATAGTACTTATAAATTTTATGTATATAGTATTTTATGTATATATAGTATATACGTATGTATGTATATATGTATATAAAATTATAGTTTTATATACATGAACATATATATATAAAAGTTTAATAAATTTAACTATAAATTTAAATATAAATATTTGAGATATACAAATTCTCATTTGTTACTATATTAGAGAACTAATTACCTATAATTAGAATAGAATTTTAATGCAATACTTTATTATTCTGTCAATAATATTGTTCCTCGTGATACAGATTTTATATTTTTTTATCTCTTTTGCCTAAGTACATCCTACATTTATTCATTTAAAAAAAAAGAAGTTCGTATGTACAGTATTTATATTTATATAATTACATAATTGTGTGTGTGTGGTTTGTACATTATGTACAGAAAAAATACAGGAAAGAGATTGTAAAAATTTTTATATTGTAATTTTTATATAAAATAAAAAATGGACATACAGAGAGACTCAGGCAAATGATAAGTTATGACAGATATTTAATTTATAGACACTTTATAAAGCTAATATAATCTAAGGAAGAACATATATATATTTATTGTGATATTTTTTTCATATAAAACTTTGTCGCATTAGATCGGTCCTTTTTGTTATTTCTTTATCTCAATTATTGAAATTACATTTCTCTAAGAATTCTTCCACTACTTTCGTGGCATTAGCTTCGATATTTTCGGAGTACATATTACAAACGTAAATGTAATTTTTAGTATTCTAGTATAATTGGAGGTAAATAATTTTAAGGCATTATTTGAAAACACATAAATATAAGCTAAGCTAGGGATCAATGACATTGTAATATGTTAAACGTATGGCAGTAAGTATAAACTTACTAAATAAAATATTATTTAAAAATGATACATGATAAGTTTCAATAAATATAGATATGAAATGAGGAGCATACATATTAACACAATATTCATTACATTACATATACTGTGTAAACCATCTTTGTAAAAAATGTCACGTTTATATTTATCTTTCACACTGTAACTTCATTTATGTAACAGTTTATTGTATCTAGATTTATTATCCTGCAATAGAATATTTTTCTTTCATCAGATGTAATATATTTCTTCTCTACACATAATATTTCCGTTAGACTCAGATAGTACAAAATATTAATAATATTTATCGCAGTTTTTCTTATTGATTTCCTCTTTGTAAGTATTTTGATCAATAATCTACGGAGAACAATGTCAGGTAATCATTATCTACTTCGATACATTCTACAGAATCCAAAACCAGATATTACACTTTGCGTAAAATATTTCAATACAGAGATAATCCGATTAACAGATACAGATTATCCAGACATATTTCAGCTGTCTTTCAGCTTTTTGAATTTTACTTTATTTCTATGTATTTCACATGTCTGCTAATGTAGAATCATCTCTTGTACATACATAGGCTCGCTTTATGCTTAATAATTACAGTGTACATCACATTGATGCATTTAATGTATAAGTACTCAATTAACAACAGTATAAATTATATCGTACATTTGCCTCATGTCTTATAAAACGGAGAACAATAGTTTATGGAAATTAGACTCCTGAAAAAATATTAACAATATTACGGAGTAAAAAAGTTTCAATATAACTATAACTATTCGTTACTAAGATTATAACAAAGATGTATATAATGAAAGACAACTTTCATATATATATTTTAGATTTCACATATTCCAAATGTTTGAATTTTAAAAAGGGTATACTACGCTAGAAAAATTCTATTCTGTAAACAATTATTTTTCTTTAGCAAATATTTAATCTTTCATTTTCAATAATAATATTACTTCAAGATAATAAATCAATTAGTCAACACAAATTAAGTACTTAATAGAAAATTTACTAGGAAGACTAAAATATTGTTTCCGCTATTTACAATTGTATGATACATATACATTTTTCGTAGCTTAATTACAATATTATATATGATTTGCTAATCAGAACGAATTAAATTGTTGCTAAGAAAAGATGAAATGCAAATCAAGGAAAGAAAAATTCAAAATTTTGTTTTGTTTCTTAATCTTAACAATAATCATAAGAAAAACAGTACATATCTCCTGCATCTAAAGACCTTTCATTAGAGTAATGAATGCGAGAAGTGATGTAAGTACGTGACTGCGTCAGTTACGACTAACATATCGATAAAACTTCAATTTCTTAAAAGAAACTTAAGAAAGAAAAGCGGAAAGGAATACTAGTAAAAAAAATAATTTACACACAAAGATAACATCTATATAGGGAATTTTTTAAGGCACATAATAAAAGTACAAGTAATTACATTAATTAAAACCAAGTCATGTCCAAGTACTAAGTCATTTCCTCGTTGCTATTTACTAACTGGGTCATTTCAAACTATCATATAAGTTTCACAAATAACTCAAAAAAGATGTAATTAAAATCTCTAACTTTCGGGGAAATGACCTTTGAGTAGCTATACCAAACTTTTTTCATTTGTACTGTTTTCTAATATATAAGTATATGTAAGTACTCGTCTGTGTGGTTGACTTTATTTATTTGATTTATGACGAATTTTTCGTACTAAAATATATTCAAAATAATGTCAAGGCATTATTGCAGCGTAGTTTCTATCACTTTTCTCTCAGTTAGTTAAAAAAGCTATACTCGCAATGTTGTTAATTTTATTCCTATTGAAACAATCATAACATAATATTTGACAAAATGCATACTTTGTGAAATCTAGCAATACATAAAAAAATATCTAAAAAAAAAAGAGGCAGAGAAATCGTTGATATGTGCAATTATAAAATGGAAGCAATTATTTTTCATTTTAAGACAAAAAGTATTACTAAATAAATTCTAATTCTCTCAGTTTTTTCTCATGTTTAATTAGATAAGCTTTAAACGAATAGTCTTTAATCATAAGTATATCTTGACTTTATCATCTATGAAATGCTATCAACAACTGATTACATACTATTTTCTTTTTTATGCAAACTATCGATATAAAGTGACTTTTGATACCTACGAAACTTAGGGACTTACGAAAGCCGAAGTTGGATACAACTTCTAAGCCAATCGCTAAAAATATGAGGCGTCTTTCTTGCGATAAATACCTAAGTAATTTGTAAAGTATCTAATGTCACAGTAATAACAAAGTGTCATGCCAGCATGTTTTGCTCTATATTGTTCGATGTTTTTAATGTTACCGATTTCGCCGACAGTACTGAATGTCGTCGGCCGTTCTGCAAGCGTTAAGAATTATCCTGTTTATGTAAGAGATTTGTTCGTTCCTCGTCGCCGTTTATTTTCTTCATAGCGGGTGACATTCGTTTCACCTCGGACTGTCGAGCGAGAATGTCTGCGTCTAGTGCGTTCAGCGAATCGCGTTTAGCTTGAATTTCCATTGGACTTGTTTGTGCCTTGAATGTATATCCAATATGTCATAAATTAGAATATATATGTCACATTCTTAATGCATCTTGAATCCCCAAGATTTAGGAAACATGAAATTATCCCTTATATATACAGGGTGGCCCACATATAACAGCTGAATATATATATACACACACATCATATTCTTAATGCATCTTGAATCTCGGAACATACACACGTCATATACAAACCTTTGTCGAAGGAAAATGTCTAATTTTTCCATCGTGCCGCGCTGAAATAAATTTCGAATTTGTGATCGGACTGGCGCTGACCGGAAGCGGTGACGTTGGTGCCGTTACGCTACGTATGGGTGAATGAATAACACTGTCCTTTCCCTTCTCAATATCCGCCAATCTATCCGCAGGCAATACTGGAGATTCAGGTGCACTGCGATCGTCTTCTTCGAGAGAATGCAGTAACTGTAGATTGACAAATTGGTAATTTCGTTCAATAATTAGTGAAAAGTTTCGTGATGATTCATAATAGCTTGTGATTTATATAACAGATTGCAACCTTTTCTACTTCATCGTCGAACTGTTCCTGACCAGGCAACGGATCCTTTTGACTTCTTTCCAGAAGTGTGGCACGCTTCGCGGCGAGGTACAGGGATCTCTTGATTTTTACATAGAATACCTCGGTCACTGCGCGCACTGTGTAGTCCGGTATAAAGGTATGACGCAGCATAGAATCCAAATTGACAGATTGAATGCTCCCGACTGTCTGCGGGTTTGCGTTTGTAGGTGACTCGGCTAAGAACAAGAGAGCATCGTTCGAGAAAAGTTTCATTGCAGACATCAAAGTTTTGTTACATCTCATTCTTACCGATTCCGATGTTAGCGGTAAGAGCTTGTGATCCAAAATATGTGAAAGGACCGCTTTCAAACATCATGTTCTCTTTTCCCACCGTCACATCGACGCGCCCTTCTAAAATTAGCACAAAGTAATCGACCGGTTTTCCTTGTTGATAAATTATCGCAGCTGGATCGGTTTTGGCTTTCTCGCGCGATTTCACTTTAATATGATAAATAATATCTTGCTTCAGCAAACGTCGTAGGATCGTCTCCGATATAACATCGGATTTAAACATATCCACAGCTAAAGAGATCATACACGATATAATTACAGGTACAAACATTATAAGATATATTCGTAAATGTTTTCCGTTCCTTACTTGTTGATAAGTATTGAAACATTGCCAACGTCAATTGTGGTGAGATGTGGATTCGTTGATTTTCCTTTTTCTCTGCAAATATGGTGAAGTCCGTTGGCATTTTCGAACGAACTTGTCTCTTACGTTTACTTCTGTTATCCGCTGCAAGAATTAACATTCGGTGTTAAGCGACAAATTTGAATGTAAATTCGAAGGAATTTTTAATTATGAAAAAGTGTCGCGGCAAAGCACGAGTAAACGATAGAACAAAACCTACTAAACACATCTGTCTCATCAATAATCTCGGCCTGAATTAATTCTTCAATAACATCCTCCAACGTTATCAATCCAATTACTTCGTAAAATGGATCGCCTTCGCCTTCATTGTTAACTCTCTGTACAAAAGCCATGTGACCTTTCTGACCTGAAAATATATATGCACGATTATTATTACTCGTTATTCTTCTGAAACCTAGAAAAGAGTTAAATTATACAAACCTTCCTTGAATTGTTTAAACATTATATCTAATGTAACATCCTCAAAGACAAAATTACACGGATTTTGATAGAATTGACAAAGTGTCTTGAGAGGCATATTATCATCAGGATCAACAAAGGCGAGATCTTTGATATATAGCATTGTTACTATGTTTGTTCTTACATCTTCATACACCGGTATACGTGAGAATCCTAAAAATAAAACGCACATTTTATCCTACAAATTAATCTACAAAGTTAATAGAAAATCTACATTCACTAACATTTAATAATCACTAATCATTATTAAATTATTATTAAAAACCATCATTGATAAATTATTATCAAGACCTGATAAACTGACTATTTCACCTGACCATTTATCTTCAATAAGTGTTTAATTAAACTGATAATATTTACGAACGTCAATTAACACAGAGGAGTGTACGGACGTTATTTTCTCGTGAAATATTAATCGTACCTGATTTCATAATCTCAGACACAGTTTCAAAGTCTAGAATAGCATTATAGTTCAACATGTATACATCTTCGATTCTGGTCATTACATCCACTACGGTCTTCTTCCGCAGTTCTAACGCTCCTGCAATTATATTTACTTCATCTTTTTCTAAATCGTTGTATTCGGTCGTTACCTAGAAAGGTTTCCTGTATAGTTTTAATGTATCAATTTCAAGTATTCATGCATTTCAGGCATTTCTAATAAAATTTGTTCGCATGCAAGACATTTCACAGTTGTAAGCATTAGTTACAACTCTAGTTATAAGTGATAAATTTGCGTAATTATAATTAATTACAAAGGAACATCTAGTTAATTATAATAATAAGTTAATTAGTAATTAAGAAATTGATTTTATTGCAAGTTATTTACTTATAACGATACTGCATAACATTCTAATTCAATTTAATTACTATACAGCTATTTCATTTCTTACCTTGATCAATTCTTTCAAACGTTCTCGAGTATACACATTTCCGATTTCTTCACCAAGAAAGAAATCAAGAAACTTGCTAATTGGATAACTTAATGGAAAAGTAATTAGCATTGTCAATTTGGTCATGTAGATAGTCTTTGCACCGACGCATAATCCGTGCCTGCTGCAAATAGCCTACAACACACACATACGAATCATATCCCTAAGCTCGAGATCAGAATTTCGAATAAACTATGGAAAAAGCATTCGCGTAATACGAAAAACATACCTGTGGCGAAATCTCGCCAAAAATGACAATAGCTAATGTCGAGCAGATAACAGCGACAATCCCGGATGTCAACTCATCCAACAATATCGTGAATATCGAATTGACAAGAACGTTGGAAAACAGAATCGAACACAAAAGGTAATTTCCGTGATTTCTTACTGGCTGAATAGCTCTTGCATATTTTTTCTCCTACAAGTAACGCAACATAAATGGAAGAAGGAAAATGAAAGCACAGATAAAATATTTAAAAAAAGAGAGAAAAACCACTTACTTTTTCTGTACCGGTGTTGACGAGTATTTTCAATTCAGTCCTATCTATCGCCATTAAACCGAGATTGAGACCGGAGAAAAGTGCGGAAAAACTGAGACAAATGAGAATGATCAAGATAGTGAGCCAGAATGGTAGTAATTTCTCATATGTGCTGATCTGAAAGTCCCGAACTATAAATAATTGTTTCTACTCTGAATAATGAAATTTTAATATATTAAGCCTTATATTGTAAATCGTTAGTTATTTGCCTGAAATCGAGGCGATGAAAAAACAAGAAGAGAAATATGCTCACAGTGTTGTACAGCGCGGTGCCTTGATGTCTAAACAGCACATCCTCCTTCTTCACTTTCTCTCTCTCGTACAATGGCCGTTTTGCGCATACGTAAAACGATGATCCCAGAGGAAGTACTACACGAACGATCGCTGTAGTTTCCTCTACGTTTTCCACCTTAAATGTCGAGAGGCATTTGATAACTTCTCTTTTCTCGTTCGAGCAATACAAACGGCAATACTTACTGGAAACTCGTTACTCTTAATTTTGTCACACACAACGCCTCTTTCCGCTGGCATGTCGGTGAAGGCAATCAAGGTATCCTTCGTGATACCAGTACCGAATAGTCGAATTACCGCCTTAGATCCGGCCAGAATCTGAGGAATGCCCTTCTCATCGTGACTAGGTTCCTTGTCGGCTGTGTCTATCCGCAATCCTTCAATATGTATGTTCGTGTAATTGTCCGGGATGGAAGTCTTGAAACCTTCGAACGGATCGTCACGTCGCAGGCGAAAATACTTTCTAAAAATAAATAAATTTAACAGTTAACATTTTATTACATCAAATTTGTTCCCCGTCATTATTTGTATTGTCATTGCGTATCGCTGTTATGGTCGTGATATTTTTTAAGTATAGGCGTATCCAGCGGAAAAGAGTGGTCGATAAATGGTAATGTCGAGTGACACACAAAGTATTATCATTCCCGAGATACCAATATAACTCGTTAATCTGCAGAATGAATCGTGAAGAGTAACGAGAGCCCTTTCATAAATAAAGCTATCGTCTCAAGATGTTGAGATATGATGTTTTGGATGGCTGATAAACACATAAAAAAATTACGTCATGAAACGTGCTTGTCTTACATAAGTCATTTAATCTTTTTCGACTCGTACACAAATTAGGTTCGTAAAATATTGAGTACAAATAAATAAGAAAACGTTTCTATGTTTTAAATTCTGAAACGGTTTTCTATTGGCAATTACCTTCAAAATTATTAAAATAAAAATTATAAGCGAATGCGTTTTAACAGAAAGATTCTGTTGAAGCAACCTTTCCGTAAATCGGAGTGAAAAACCGATTATTTTCAAGGTTACATTTTTTCAGTTCGATAAAGCAACATCGAAGGGACGAATCCGTAGCATAATTTATCATAACTGTAGAAAACGATACGTTCGTAGCCGCGCAAACGGCGTTTATCGGAAACGGCGGGATATATGGGTCGCACCAATTTCTATTTTTATTCATTAAACTGGCAGGCCAAGTTTCAAGTATTGAATCGCAGACTGTTGGAGCATTGCCAGGGAGAGGTGTGGTCAATGGTTTAGGGATAGCATGCGGTTATCGCCGTTGTCGCACATCTTAATCTTAGATGAATTCCTTAGCGAACCCAAATGTGTGCGTCTAAAGTTGCGCATTCCTCTTGCCAGAGCGATAATATACGTCCTAAGCGTTTTAGCGTCGTGCGACATCGTCTTCTATTACCTAATCTGATGCGGTTTAGTCCCCTGCAATGTTGATGGGTGAACGGGTAAACAGTCGCTGAAGGGAAAGCAACACTAGACGTGATTTATTGAAAACTAAATGATCTGCGTGCTGTATAAAGTCATTCGTCTTCTCATAAATCAGCGTCATAATATTCGTGGGAACGAATGGAGATAATTCTGGCGTATATACATTTCGTATATACATACATACATACGTATGTGTACGTGCACACGCGCGCGCACACACGCACACTTCTTTCTCTTGTTGATCCGACAATCGCAATTAGACAGCAAAATAAAGAAAGACAAATTACTTCTTTCTTAGGGTAAAAACTCGAGGATATTTCCCTATGACATTTTTAAAATAACAATATCGTACAACAATATTTTGAATGTTGTTTCAAAGTATGGACACGAGTTTTCACGTCAAGATTTAAATTGAACAGAACGTTACATGTAAATGTTGCGTACAAAAATAACATTATGTTAAAATATATACATATTCACAGTTTGACATAATTTTTAATTTTATATAAACAGTGTGTGTTTTATATAAACACACACACTCTCTCTCTCTCCCTCTGTTTATATAAAATTAAAAATTATGTAAAACTGTGAATATGTATATATATTTTAATGTAACACTACTTTTGTACGCAACATATTTACATGTAACATTTCTATTTATATCTTGTTTATGTTATATTCTGTATACGTATATATATATATATTATATATATATATATATATATATATATATATATATATATATATGTTTAGTAGTTTTGCTGAAATTGTGTGATTCATTGAGTTTGTAATAATAGACTTAATAAACGAAGAAAGGTCTCCCAAGGTCTTTAATATCACAGTAATGAAATATTAATGTCCAACGCAAGATAATTATATGCTTTCTATTACTTCATATCTGTTTTTAGATACTTTTAGTCATATTTCCTGAAAAATTAATTTAGATAATTATTTGATATTTGATTCTCACTTAATTTTAGAAATCGCCGACTCGCAATTGCGAAGAGGAAAAAATCGAAGAAATTAACAAAAAATGTGGGAAAAACCAACGGAACAGCAGGAACAGCATTGCGTGTGGTAAAAGAAAAAAAGAGCAAAAAGAAGACAATAAAGAAAATACAAATGAATGAAGCTGAAAGAAGAAAAGAAAGTAAATTAGATAAAAATGCAGATGAAGAAAATAAAACAAAGAAAGTTATAAAAATACAAAATAAAGAAAATAAAACAAAAAATATAGAAAAAAGAACAAGAATATAAAACGAATAATGAAGAAAAAAGATTAAGATAACATAAACATAAAAATGAAGAAAATACAGAAGATGAAGCAAAGAAAGAAGATAAAATAAATGAAGATAATAAGAGAATTGGAAAAACAAAGAGAAGAAAAAAGCGCGGGCTTATATTTACGTAAATGACTGTTAAAGTGTTCCTGTTACTTACTCTGGTCGTACAAGGAATTTTATGGAGACGCGATCGCCGAGATTGCTCCATTCTTCGTCGCTGCTGTTTTTCAGGCAAAAATAGACGGCGGTCACCTTCGTGTCTGGAATCATCCGGAATCTGTAGATCGCGCGATCGCTCGCCGACGACGTCCACACCGCGTCCAAAGTGTTGTTCACGTCGCGCGGACAGTCATGACTCGACAAGGACCATCGTAACGCGAGATCAAGACCGAGGCCGGTACCCAGGAACTCGACAAAGGGAACTCGACGAGTGTCAACGGGATTGGCACAGAACGGTAGTGTCGACAACGCGACGACCGCCACTGACTTCACCGCAAGCTGGTGGTCGACGCGCGGCGGAACGTCGATGTCATCGACCGTCATCGCCGTCGTCGTCGTCGCCGACACGCCGGCATTCGCTAGCTGGGCGACGTACACGGGGACAAGCAGCAAAAGAAATGCCGTCGGCACGAATCCCAGACGGACGACATACTGCGCCATCATACGACCACTGTAACTCCGTCGACAACTTCACTCGGCTCGAACGAAGACTAGTAGTTGTATTTATAATGCGCCGCCGCGACTGCGTGCGCATGCGCCGTACGCCCACACGCCCGCTCCCTTTTAACGCTTCAACGGTGGACTTACTGGAGGTTAAAGCCGAGTTTGCAATGGAGTTTAAGATATTAACCAGTCACGGAATATGGGGAGAATAATCGAGCGTGATTGCTCAGTTTCTCATGACTCATAGCGAATTCGGGCACTTGCACTAGTGCGCACCGAGTGTACATGAAGGCTTGTTCATAGTCAATTTTTATATTTAAAACTATCTTAACATTTTCAAAAATTTTTAGCCAATAAAATGATCCGTACTAATGCTGTACAGATCATCATTTTACTGATTAAGAAATATTTGAAGAGATTTAAAATAATCTTTAAATATAAAAATTGACTATGAACAAATTTTTGTGCACATGCGCACTAGTAGTGCCCGAATTCGCTATAAGGTTGCATTCCAAAACGTATTATTTGAGGAAAATTTTTTCGATACGCTATTTTAGGCGATTTTTGGCGATCGCTTGGTATATGTACCAAGGTTGCTATTGGAACGGAGCAATTTGGTTGTAATATGGTAATACCACACCAATAGGCTAAAATGCATTGGTTCTTTTCCATACGGAATTAATATCTTGAACTTTTTATAAAATAAGTAATTAAAATATCAAATCTAACAATAACATAAATTTAATATGACTAAATATTATAAAATACATTACTTGCCTTTATCTTTGTGTTGAAGCATATCAGAAACGCCCGAATACCCGCTTCGTTCACAGGTATGCATTCCAAAACCTCTACCACAAATTATTTGAGGAAAATTTTTTTTCGATACGCAAAAATTTTGATGCGTTATTGCGATACGCTATTTCGATATGCTATTCTCATAGGTCCATACATTTGGCCCCTTATTTACAACAAAATACAAAAACATATATTACATTACGTTCTTCATGACCGTGAATTACCTAATAGTAAGAAATAAAATACAAAACATTGATATATTTGGATTGTACATCGTTTGTACATGAATGTATTATAATTTTTAGAAATTTTAGAAAATAGACCAATTTCCTTATGCACCCAGATAGCACAACTGATGCTTTTGATTTCAAAAAGAATTCACTTTCTTGAGTTCTTTTTGAATTCGTAATCTGTTCGAAATGAACTAAAAAAGAATTCCTTTTCATTGCGAATTCTTATGGACTCGAAAAGGAATCTTTTTTGAATCTAAAAAAGAACTCACAAAAAGTGAAGTCTTTTGGAATGTTGAAAATACTTTTAGAACAGAAATGGGATGGAAAAAGAATTCATTTTGTAAATCGGGGACCAAAAAAGAATTCTTTTCGAATTCTCTGTGCTATCTGGGCATGTATGTACTTATGCGCTTATGCAAATTTGTGTAGATAAGCCATAAGATATCTATTGTAAACTCACCCTAAGTGAGCATTTACATAAATTATTGCAAAGCAATTTTTTCGTTTTAACGGTTGGCTACTATGTTTAAGTTTTGACATTGGTAGAATTGGGAAATTTATTTGCCAAGTTCAAATGAAAAAAAATTATTTATTTATATTTTAAACACGCGAAAGGGAATATTTAAATAAAAAATAAATCAATTACTAAGAATGTACAAACAATGTACAAACGATTAAGTATAATAAAATATGATCTATCATCATTTTTTGAATAATGAGGAGCTAACTTTTAGAAGTCCTGTTAGTAAATTTTATTTATTTATTTTTTAATTAACCAATAATGCACAAACACTAAAAATCATAATAAATTCATGTACAAACAATGTACAATCCAAATATATCGATATTTTTGTATTTTGTTGTAAATGAGGGCCCAAATATATCGACTTCTTGGCTGGGATATCGATTAATTGCTCAGCTGTCGATAATACCAATGGCGTTTCGCATTTATCTACCACAGATCGTCAAGTCGTTTCCCGTGTTCGCCAGCAGATGGCGCTACCCTCGATAATCCCTGGACCGCTGACAATTGGCTGTCTGCTCTGCTCCAGTGTATTCAAGCATATCCAAGTGCGTCGTGGACGGGAGTCGCTCGTGGAAAGCTCGTGGACCGTTGCGTCGCGATCCTCGTCCGCGCGAATCGTTCCGATCGTAAAACGTCGACTCAATCGTTGTTGGAGTTCGGAGTTCCCGCTGAAAGAGAAAGGAGCACATCTGCAGGAGCGCGCGGCAGGGGCGGGACGCGCGTCCTACGGTCCGTCAACGCATCGTTCGCGGGGCGGTGCGCCCCGACGCCGCGCGGTCGTCTTTGATCATTGAAGCGTCGTTCCTGCGTGACCCGGACAAAATGGGGACCTTCTGCTACAACTTCTCCAAGTACACGCTGGCGGCCATGAGCCTCGTGTTTTTGGTGAGTCCACACCGCGCGTTTCGCGTCTCAGATCGATACATGCTTCCCTCCACCTGGGACGATTTGATTCGTTTTTCTAATTCGATTCAATTCTAGGATCGACCGGTTTGTCGATAATCATCCCGTTTATCTCCAGCCTGCAAACGGAGGTGCTTACCGGACATTTCACATTTGTTTTGTGACACGTTACGCGCACGTAAACTTGGAAGGAATGATGAAAAGCTTTTGTTTTTGTTTGTTGTCGCGGCGCTTCGCCATTATCGATGCCCTTTCGACGGGTCGCTTCGATTCGATTGATGTTGTCGCAGCACGAAGTCAAGTTAAACCACCCTGAGAAGCCTGCTTAGATTGGACTCGTCGCCGAAACATTTTTTTTCTAAAAGTCAATTATGTACTTATTTCATTGGAAAGTTATGTCACGAAGATCGATCCTCGATCCTCCGCGGGATCGAAATCGTGAATGGAAATTGCGCGAGACGATCGCATCAGACATGCGACAGAAATATCGATGATAAATCCTAAGACGCGGGCTGGTGATACGGAACGGAGCACAAGAAATCATCGACTGGAGGAATTTCTCGAGAGACATGACGAATGTAATGTTTTCGATGACGAAGTTGTATAAACAGTCGGCCCGGATTAATGGTTCTCACACAAGTGCGACGTTCATCACATGACGTTTATCAGCCTCGGAATCGGCAATTTCGAAATATCCATGTTAGACGTGCGTTTAAATATAGTCCCGCGGTCGTAGAGCGCGAGAACGCGTTTCTTCCTACGAGCCTTCGGCCCACGCTTACGGCCCAATTCCCTCTTTCCAACCCCCGCGATTATAACGAAGGAGCGGCGCCTTCCGAGAGTCGACTATATTTGCCGTAATCGCTACGTAAGCTGGCTCAGAATTCCGTCGCGTTTACGACGGCAGCTTTAGATCGAATCCCCGTTTAACGTAGGAAATCCGCGAGCTTCTACTCCCAGATAGTCAAATCTGTTACAAATTGATTTGCTTGCGAGATATGATACGTAAATTTATAAAACGAGAATTTGCCGATGATTTCTGTAAATGAAATACTTTTTAATTGAATTGTATCCGGTTTAATATGAAAAATCCGCGATGTTTTACTTCCAAATCTCGGTAGATTTGCCATAGGATCTGTTATTTCTGTAAATTAAATGACTTTATAATTAAAAAAATAAATCGTATCTCCATTTAACGTGGAAAATCTACGGAACTTCATTTCCAGATAGCTAAATCTATCAAAAATTTTGTTTGCAAAATATAATGGTAAACCGCAAAAAATGAGCAGTCTGCCATTTCTGTAAATTAAATAATACTTTATAATCAAAAAAATAAATCTCCGTTTAACGTGGAAAATCTTCATTTCCAGATAGCTAGATCTAAAATTTTGTTTGCAACATATGATGGTAAACTGCAAAAAACGAGCAGAGTCTGCCATTTCTGTAAATTAAATGACACTTCACGATACAGTACAATACTAGATTCTGCAAAGTTATGTCGGCAGATTCTCTTGGCAGAAGATGAGTTTGATGCGGACAGATTGGCATCAGCTGCGATATTCCGTTCGAATTCGCTGTCGAACTGTTGTGCTTACTAATTTGAGCACTGAACCCTCGTGGTGACGACTCGAAGAGAACGTTGGGGATCATCAAAATCACACTTGACAGCTACGATCGATATTAGCTCTGATATTAGCAAAATGGAATTTTGCTTCTGATTCATAGGATTGTTTTTAGTTTGTTGCGCGCGCTCTTACATCAACTCTTGCGTGTTATAGCGAGATTTTCTATTCTCGCCGTGCGACGAATAAGAGATGGCACGCAAGAAGAGTTTCTCTTTTCCCATTTTAAATGGTCAGGAACCCTCTTGAAATTTCAATTCTCTTCCATCAAAATTCTCACCTCTTCTTGGAATCTTTTTGTATATTTGTACGTCTCAGTACTTCATCGACACATTCTCTCTATTCCTTGGAAGACCACCCCCAAAAACTGTTCTCAGATTCTTCCGCGGAGTCTCTCGCCTTTATCAATATTTGACACTGTGACGCATTAATATATATATTTTCGCTCGTGTTTGCACTAGCTCGCGGGAGACACGAGACTCGAGAACAGCGCTGACACTTCGAACGCCAAGGACATCTCTTCTTTTCTCCCACCTTTTAACTTGTGAACCCACGTCCGGTGGACGAGAAACTCCATGCGGCAGGAAACTCCGTGATAATCCGCACGCTTAAATGGAAGTTGCCACATCTGGCGGACAGACAGTTTCATTGTCCCGTCCTCCTCCCTCGCCTAGGCCCTGTACGCTTCGGCTTGTAAAGTGGCTCGTTAATCTCTTTCATCCTGCAACGTCGGGACTTGAAAACATCTTTTGTGGACCGACTCCCTGCAATTCCGAACAATTCTGAAAATAAATCAGAAAAGAATTAGGATTACTCGATTAGGAGGAAATAACGCATTTCTTGATTTGTTAATTATAATCGAAATCGCGTCCAACGAGCACAAACGAACGTGAATGTATTCCATTTCTCGCCGGAGTGTATAAAAAGGAAACGTTCGTTCGTGGTCGATTTGCGTGTTTACAAATTTATCTTAATAAACTCTAGCCGTTCGTTCTTACCAGCTCGGTCTGAACATCATTTCATATGTCTTTTACAGATAATCTCGGTAACGGTGATAACCCTGGTAGCATGTATGCTATCGGACAAAACGTATTTAGTATCGATCGCCGAGGAAGGGAACAACTATGAGGCAGGCCTGTATATTCTACTCTGCACTGGAGTCCTCATGCTCATCGTCTCCGTCTTAGGCTGGTGCAGTGCTTTCAAGCACTCTCGGTATTGTCTAGCCACTTTCTTCAGTATCATGCTCGTCATCGTGGTTGCGCAAGTTGCCTTCGCAGGCTGGCTTTACGCCCATAAAGACCGCCTGGACGATCTGGTGCGATCTTCCGTGGTAAACACAGTTAAGGTAATTCCTCTTTCGATTATAAAACGTCTGTTAAACACTAAATCCAATAATTCCTACATAACGTGACTTCTGAATGTTATTCGAGTGGTACTTGTTACATATTACGAAAGTAAGCATTTCATTATTTTTCGTAGGAAGAATATGGCGAGATACAATGTCGTACGCAAATCATGGATACAATTCAAGCCACTCTCGAATGCTGCGGAGCCAATGGACCTATGGATTGGGCCGGCAGCAAATACTCAAACCAGGATACCACTCTTCCACGGTTGACTTTTGGCGTTTCAAACGCTAACAATATGTTTAAAATACCAAAATCCTGTTGTAAAGATGTGAGCAGCACCGCTTGCAGCGAGGGTCGCCAAGCAAAAATTGCCGGAGTTATGAGCTCTGCGATCTACAGTGAGGTAATGCTTTTAAATTATTAATTACAATTAAAACATTATTAATTAATTGTCCGTTATTCAATTTCATATTATATATGCTTTTATTTTATTAAACGTTGGAGTACGTCAAGACAAAAATTTTGTTACAGGGATGCATGGAAAAGTTGGTGACTGCACTGAAGACTCAGACTTATCACTTTATGGGAGCAGCGATACTGGTCTTAGCCCTAGAGATTCTTAGTCTGGTACTCGCTCTAATTTGCTGTTGTAAAGGTGAACCATCAGATAGATACAAAGCATAAATTGATTCGTCGCGCGTGTCGTCTAAAAATCTTCCCTTTACCAGATGTCCCATAATAACGGCGTAATACCAAAAATAATCACAATTTCTATGCCAATGCCAGCGGATATTTTGCAAATTATATCTTATGTTTGATCACGTAGAACAAATGAAATGTTTATCTCTTTATCACAAAGCATATTTGATAAATAACTATTTTTTTAGACTGTATTATTATTCTATGTTGAATTGGTATGCGTTATTTTGGGACTAATTCAAGATCTGACGTATGATACTACCATTTTATTATTTTATTTTCTTGTAAATATCTTGATATCTCTTTTTTAACATGTAAAGAGTTTGTGTATTTTACAAAGTCAATTTTTACAATTTACGTACGCACACTCATATTTGCAAGAGTAGTACTAATTTTTATAAGTGACTACTATTTTTAATAATTGACTTTTTTTAAGGAGTACAAAGATATGGCCAGGTATTAAACTAAAATTTTTATCAACATGCATATATATAAATAAGCCTTCCAAATTTTGAGAGTGACAGCAGGACTGTAGGAAGAAGTCTGATTATGTAAATGCTTCCTAAATAATTTTAATGCACTCTGACTCTATTGAATTTTATTGATCTTATTTTCATTAATAGTATTTTATAACATTATTGAATTCGACTATCATCTCAATCTATATTTATACCTACATATCTTACATAACAATATTATGTACTGGACAAGAATCTTGATTTTATGAATATAGAAGTTAGATGCGAATTTATATATAACGAAAACTCGATTTTTCTGGTTACTGCCAAAAAAATGCTCTATATGTGTGTGTATATATATATATATATATATATATATATATATATATATATATATATATTTCCAGTTTAAAGACTTGTGTACATAAGCATTTAACATCTTTCACAAAGTACCTACACAGCTAGGGTTTCTTCGGGCCAAAGTAGTAAACCAAACTAACGCATTGCGTTGATACAAAGTGAAAATTATTATTATATTTTAAATTGCATGAAAGTATAGAAATATTATTTCTATGACAAAAAATATATTTTGTGTTGGATTTGATATTTATAATCTTATATACGAGCGCGTTTAATATCTCGCATAATATTAAGTTGCTGATTCTCCTTATTTTAAGATTCTTCTTATTACTAACAGAAAAGCTATATTTTCACATGACTAATCTTAATTAAGAGTGTAGCGTTTAACAATCTGAGTATAGGACTCTCGAAATATTGAAATGATGAATATCAGTTATCGTGTCTTACATCGATTAACGTTTTTTTAGCGTTAATCTTGCAAATCAAAATAGGAAAAGAACATGCACCTACTAATATATGCGATACAATCAATTTAGTACTTTAACTTACTACAATGCGATTGTCATAGTGTCTAGTCTGTAAACGATTAATGTTAATTTATCGATCTACTTGCTTTATCTCTTTCTCACGTAATATACGATATATTTTATATACATTATTTTTTATATACATATTAATATAATAATTTTCTATAGATTCTATGAAGTATAACAACTGTTACCAAATTTTACAAAAAATTATTACTTATAGAGTTTATACACGTAAGAATACGTTCGATTTTATATAAATTGTATTAATCGCAACAAATTATTATACCACGAATATTGCTTTTGCAAGTAATTTTATCAGAGTCATATCAATATTTTTATGACACTACTAAATCCAAATAAGTTTTCGAAATGTTTAAATCGTATCTGACGTGCTATATAATACTCGGCATCATTAATACAAAATATTGATTGTATACAAGAGATATTGTATAATATAAAAATCAATATTTTTAAACATTGATTGATCTAAACATTGTATTGTTACACTGTCTTTAATGTACGTTTTATTAATTAAGATTCTTGTGGAAATTTTATTCGTGTGGATGGTCAACTACTTTACAAGTTTACGTTAGAATCAGTCTTTTTGAGAATTTTTTAGACATCTTGACAATTGTTGCAAGAGAGCGAAAATTCAAACAAAGCAAATGTCTAGAAGCAGATAAAGTTTGTGACCAAATTCATTGATAAGCAATATTCCGCCGTTTAAGAAAAAATACAGTGACGAAGTCATCGATGTTATATTAAAGCTATAACGCAAAATAATTATACAGTGTATGTAAAAATATAAAACAGCGTGTAATAGCAATACATATGTTGACTAAAAAAAATCTCACACTCCTTCGATTCTGCATTACAATACACCAGCACAAAAGTAAGCACACATCTGTATAATTCTCAGTCGGACTGTTTTATTTTGATGTTAAATTTTACAAGTTTATTTTCTAACGTGGATTGTACTTGTCTTTTAGATATTGTCTGTCTTTTAGTAGAGAAGATAAAAAGAGGATAATAAGTCAGATAAGTCTATAAATGTAAAATTGTATTGTATCGGAAAAGAAATATCAATGTGTGCAGGAGTGAAGCGACTCTCACTTGCGAGTATTACTGTAATACTTAATTTTATAGTTTACTTGCGTTTTGTGCGTCCACAACGTGAAATTAAGACATTAATTAATCTCTGGACAGATCTCCATTCTGCACATGCAGTTTTCCATGAATAAAGATATTCGTACACCCCCAAAAGTGTTTGTTTCGTTACATAACTGCAAACATTCACAATTAATGTACGATAAGTAAAATTATTATCATTGGTTTATTCCCATTTATACCTCCTTTTCTCCTCAATGCCCTTTTTTTAAGAATAGACATTACATAAATAATATATAAAATAAAGATTGTAATATCATATGCGAGGAAAATCTTTCGAGAACATTTTTCTTTGAAGCGCAAAGTTAAAATGATAATTAAGGACCGCACGTGTCGAGGAATACAGTCGAATAATCATATACGGAAACACATTTCGCTTGCAACGTTGAAGACAGTCAACAAGGGAGAGTAAAATCTAAAAGAATAGAAGATTAATAAGAACAGAATGGCAGCGAGCGAAATGGAAGACAATCAACAGAGATCTCTGTAATGAAACAATTCCAAAGTTAATTCCGACAATAAGCCACAGACATAATTGAAGTCTTTATTAAATTCCGTTCGAGCGTACGCTTTACACGCCACGAAACGAGCGTCTCTAATTGCAGTTCCCCATTCGGAGCCGCGCCGCGAGTTGTTAATGACGACAGAGCGCGAAGCGAAGAGGAGGGACTAAGGAAGGAGGAAGGTAGAATCGGAAGGTGATGTCAGAGGGAGAAGAAGCAGAGCGGAGGAAGAACCGAGACTGAACTGGAGGGGTCGGTCTCGCTCGGCACCTGGGGCCCGCCAAGGGGCCCAGGAGGGAAGCGGGACCGCAGGTGCGGTCGGGATGAAGCACGGCCGTGCAATGTGGTGCGGTCCGCCGTCGAGAACGGGAAAACGTTCCTCTCGAGCTTCCTGCCTCGCGGAGTTCCCTCCGGTCTCGCGCGTTCCTCGGCTTCCGGAAGTGCCGATCTGTCCCGGAGGAGACCGCGAAGCGGAAAACGCACGGTTCTTCGCGGAAATATATATAAGGGCGCGAGCTGTACCGAAACGAGGTGCGTGTCTGATCGGGTCTCCTCCTCCTGCGGGACAAGTGAGATATATGGTATAACCCGACGGTGCATTCCTCGGACGGATTCGGGGGTCCCCCGAGTCTCTCCATCCTTTTTCCTCTTTCTGTCTCTTTCTCTCGCTCTCTCTCTCTCTTTCGCCTTCTCTCTCGTCACGCGGACGGAATGGTAAGTGGTATCTCTTTCGACAAAGTAAAAGTTTCTTACGCGACGTTGGGTCTCTCAACAACAGAGAAGGTCTGACGCGGAGAACGTGTAACCGGATATCGAGCGACGTACGCGTATTTTGATTGATGACCGGGGCACCATCGGCGAACGGAGATGTGGCTTGCTGTCCGAGACCTTATTAATTAATTGAATGCACATTGGTATCATCAAAAGCACATTAATTATTATTAAAGGCTTCACTTGAGAGTCGCGACCAGGTCAAGTCGGTCGGTCGTTCGCTGTTTTCCGTTTACTAACAATAAGCAAGCATCGCTTGGCTTAGCAAACGAAGCCGTAATTTCGACGCTTTCTCTCAATGTCAGCGTTGAATAAATAAGCCATGGCCATCTCAAGCGTGCTCCAAGACATCCTCGGCAGGCGGTTCTCTTCTCCGCTCGAGAACTCACCTGTCGCGTGGGTGAGGTTTTTCAAGTCGGCGATATAACTCGGCGACCTACTTCGAAGCTGCCGACTACGCAATTGTATACGAACATGATCGAATTGTCTTGGATCTTTAGCATTTCTCTTATCTTAGCCAGAAATTCCACGGAATTTCTGGAATGACTCGCAATTCTCGTTCATCTTATACCCAACGAATCTAATTATAAACCTAGAGAATCTGTTAATAAGTCACTGTCAAATAATTAATTTGATGCCATGCAGTATATTCCGGCAACGTTACGGCAATATTGGAATATTTCATCCAATGAGAAACGATGATTGAAAAGATGTCAATGTAAAGTAAGTCGAATGGACGATTTGATGTTAATCGACGTCTTTTCAACTAAACATTTTTTTCTCCCTCGGAACTACGTTCTTGTTGATATTAGTTAAGTGTGTTAGCTGAGATCTTTCAATATTGCTGCAATATTGCACTGCATGGAATAAATTTATATTAAATTGTAATACAATATTGATGTAATATAAATTACACCATATTAAAAATTAATTTCAAATTATATTGTATTAAATATTAATATAAGTTAGCTGAGATATTTCAATATTGCTGCAATGTTGCGCTGAAACTGCATGGAATAAATTTATATTGAATTGTAATACAATATTGATGTAATATGAATTACACCATATTAAAAATTAATTTCAAATTATATTGTATTAAATATTAATATAAGTTACAAATAATAATTTTGTGTTAAAATTTCGTGATAAAATAGATTGGAAGCGCGACGTGTGAGAACCAACGGCCAACGTTCTTCTTCTCAACCAACGTTTGATCAGATGTGCGCAAGTGTAAGCGCAAAATACCTAAAGATTGCGAAGCTTTTTGATCGGCACGAGCCGCGATGAGGACCATTTTTTGTTCGACACTCGTCTTGATATCGGCGCTGATCGCCGGGTCAGTCAACGATTGCGAAGATTCCAATTTTCACTCTCTAGAGACACTGGAGTCGTCCAAGCTGGAATGCGGCCCGACCTTCAAGAACCGTTGTCATTGCCTCAGAACGTGCTACGACGGTCACCATCAGTACGTCGTGAATTGCACGAATGCCGGATTCCACGACACGTCCCCTCTGACGCATCTGCCTAACGAGACGCAAGTACGTAGACAATCGCGGCCAAAGTCCGTGATTCTATCATGATTATTAATGCAATGACGTTTCGATGCATCCAGGTGCTCATTTTCACGGGGAACGAGCTGGAGGAGCTACCCTGGAACGTATTCGGCACCCTGGACAGCCTGCCGTATCTGAGGGTGATCGACATGTCGAACAACAAGATACGCGAGATACGCGGGAAAGCCTATCACCACGTGCAACACGTGGAGCGTCTTATACTCGACTTCAACGAGCTCTCGTTGGATCCCGCAAGGAGTCATCCGCGGGTATTCTCCAATTTCATCTCCCTCCTGGAGCTGCACTTGACCGACGCCTTCGAGGACGGCCCACCAAGGAATCTGGCGTCGACGCTCCACGACATCTTCGTGAACAGGTATTTTTACATTGTTCCTCTTCATTCCTTTGTTTCATTTTTTTAAGAGTTAATTATTCAATTGACCTTTCCTCTTTTTTTCCCAGCAACCTCACACAGCTGATCAAACTCCATCTCGAACAGAACGAGATCTCGGAGTTCCGAGACGTCAATGTGTTCTGCGATCTACCGAAACTCCTCGATCTTCATCTCGGCGACAATAATCTGAACGCCCTATACTTCAATCTGTCGTGTTTACACAACTTGCGTTTCCTGGATCTACGGCGAAACAAATTCACAAAGGTCCTCGAGCGTGACCTCCATACCATGGACAATCTCGCTAAGCACGAGCGGAACGTAGCCGTGGATTTTTCAGGCAATCCCTTCGAATGCTCCTGCAAGCTCAATCCATTCATCAAGTGGATGAAGAAGACGAAAGTATTCATCCGAAACAAGGGCAATTTACAGTGCTACGCGGGTATAACTCTTCATTGATCGGATAAACATTATTTTTTTCTACGAAAATAAATCTTCTCTTCGCTAGTGATTAACGATTCAAAAAGAAGGGTATTATTCGACGGCAAACTGGCTATATGATAGCTTTATTTGTGTTCATGGCGTTTCGACCATTGGTTCTGGTCCTTTTCAAGTGGTATATACATTTTTTCTTAACAGTGTTACATAAGAGGTGTGTTAAGGTGTGTTAAGGAGTCCATATATGTTTCTTTATTGTTTTATATATGGACTCTATTTAACACACAGCCTTTTATGTAACACTGTTGAGACAAAATGTATTATACCACTTGAAAAGGACTAATTGTCCCGTTGTGTCATCACAAATCTCTGACGCGTTTTCTACACTTACGCGAACAGAATTTTCTTTTTTCTTTATTGTTTTATATATGAACTCTATTTAACACTTATGTAACACTGTTGAGAAAAAATGTATTATACCACTTGAAAAGGACCAGAACCAATGGTCGAAACGTGAACACAAATAAAGATATAGTCAGTTTGCCGTCAAATAACACCCTTCTTTTGAATTGTTTTTTTTTTTCAATCTGCAATTGAAATTTATGCTGTCTTCCTTTTATCAGGTAACGTAAGCCAGGACTTCCATGAAACTAAGAATTGCGCTCCGAAGCTGCTAGCTTCCACCCGGCGAGGAACGACGGTAGTGCTTTGCTTCCTCTCGATGGTGCTGATCGCCCTGGTGTGTGCTTTGATCTATCTACAAAGAACGAAGCTTCAGAAGAAAATCGAGCCGGTGTTCGATTCAGTCAGCAAGAGAGTGCGGTATACCTCAATAGCGAATGGTGATACTCGCGAGGACGTGTGAACGAAGGAGAGAAACTGAAGCAAATGAGAGGTTTTCACTCACGGTAAAAAAATTTCGTTCACGTTCTCACGAAAGCGCTAAAGAAGAGAACTTAATTTATCTGTTCACTCGTCTCAAAGCGAAGGGCGACGAGCACAAATTGAAGATCGAGTTCCGGGAAAAACTTCGCACGCGTAAACTTTTGTAAAATACTTCCAGTTGCAACGGTATCGTCGTTTTATGTTAAATTACACTTTAAATTACACTTTAATCTTAATGGTTCTTGATGACTCACGCGCTCGCAACGGCGCGTGAAATTGATATGACATAAATTTTCATGTTCGGTGCATTTTCAAGTACCGTCATATAGTCAATGAACGATATTGCATTGTGATTAATACTGCCTATAGCTATTCAATTTAACTTTACGATGTAATCCATTTATAAATAAATGTTATTTATTATAACGATTACTGGAATTTATTTCTCATAAATAGATGTCTGTGTTGCGTAGTCGAATTTTCGTCAAGGATGATAAATTAATCGAGTGCCGAGATCTTAGCGATATTAGGTTCGGCAGGTGCAAAAAAACGACGTAATCTTTCCTTCTTATCAACGGCTATCAGAGCATTGATACCTTAACCAAGATTAGATACTGCGCATACAGTATATTTTAAATTGCCTCAATGACTGCTGTTCGTTCAAAGCGAATAAGTGTCGTGGAGTTATTTTAGCGAGTTCCTGTCGTTTCTTTTGTATAAGTTTACACGCTTTCGAGCTTTGTGCCGAGCGCAACAAGAAAAAATGTCGCTCGTCGGGCGACTTCATCTCGACGATGTCATCAGTTCATACCCGGAGCTCGGACCGACAGTTCCAGATGGTGGATACTCATGGTTGATTCTCCTAGGTGTTGCCTTCATTCAGGTTCGACTATAGCACGTGTATCTTTGCTAACAAGACACACTTTCGTTCAGAAATTAGATCTCGTGACCCTACAGTTGGCACTGAATACTATTGCCTGTGATTCTTTATTAAAATTATAAAATACTCCCAGATAACACACGTGTCTAAAACGTATTAAAGACGTCATAATGTTTTTTAAATGTCATTTTCTGTGGGAAGCGTAATCTGTTTCTTAAACTCAACTGAATTAAAATTATTAAAGCAACTGGTTAAATCGAAATCGAAAAGACAGACACGTATTCGACACAATACAGGGTATTTAGAAATGTATGCTCAATGGTATCGACATGTATTCCAATCTGAAGAAATAATTATTAGTGTTTTTTTTCTTTGTTCACGTGCAAATGATGACGCGTAAATTACGATACCTTAAAAATAATTTTGTTCCAGGTGTTACATTGTTTACAACAAGTAAGTTTGCCAGATACGAGGAACGCACAAATCGAACAATGATTTTTCAATTTAACAATTTGCTATACGATATACAGATCCATGCCACGTCGCGTTAGTCTCTGTAATTATTTCGTTTGGTAAGTATAGAATATCCCTGATATTGTTGCGCCTATATTTCACGATGCCCTGTATAACGCGCTTATTAAACATCGCATCAGAAGCGATAGATGGATTCATAAAATGTTTGCAAAGTACGAATGTGCACTTTTAAAAATGTAATAGATCACCGTGCCCAGCGTTCTGCCGATGTATGGCATAGTGCAAGGGTATTTAGCGCACAATTCGTCGTTTTGCTTCGATCTGTGGAGCGAGGTCACCCTGGCGCCTCTATTGTTCATCGCTTTTTGGAACTTAGCAGGTGCTTTTTTTAAATATCCCTACACGGAAAAAAAATGATATTGTATCAACAGCATCAGTGTAGTTGAATAAATTTAGTTGATGCAACATTAATATAATGAACAAAAAACATCTAATAGTTGTTTTAATAATTTAAATATTTGATTTAAGCAAATATAATTAAATTAAATTAATATAATTAATATAATTAAGCAATATATTAAATTAAATCAACTATTTATGTTTGTGGCAGCCCGTGACATACACGTTTAATTGAAGCAACTTCATTTTTTTTTAATTGAACAGCATTTTTTTTTCGTGTATAATATATCGGCTCTTTTATCACGACTCCCACTATCTTCGCTTATAATCTTTCAGATCCGTGGACCAAAACCATCACGGACTTAGCGTCGGTACCACGGCTCGTCGGCCTCATCGGCGTGGCTCTTCTCACCACGGGTGTCATAGCTTCCGGATACTTGGCGACCGGCGGGGTGGGCGCATATTTAGCCGGCTTGAGTGCCGGCGCGGTGATGGGCATAGGGGCGAGTTTCGTGATCGTCGAAAGCGAGACCGTGCTGCGCAGACACTTCAGGGTGAGACTGCCATTGGCGCTCACGCTGAAGAACATCGCCACGTCCATCGGTTTCATCCTCGTGCCTGCGCTTACGCATTTTCTGCTCGTGGAAACCAGCTTGAAGACCGGCCTCTTGCTGATGACGATCGCTTTCGTTCCTACTGCCGTAGGCACCCTGACCTTGCGCTTTCCAGCTCCGAAGCGAGCGTCTCCTTACAGGTGACGGCAGAGGACATCCCGACTCATTTCTAGATTTAAATTATTGCAGAGTTTATTCCATAATCAAAGCAGAAATCAGTTTGAAGTTTCTTAAAAAATTGATTGGTTATTTGACTTTTTAAATAGTAGAAATCCGTTTAAAAAGGGTTTCAAACAACATCAAAAAATAGATTGCAATATATAAAACCAATAATTGTTGAAAAAATAAATTATTTATGAGTTAAAAATTATGGATGGCAGATTTTTGAAACACGCAGGAAGAAAAACATTTATTTGTGGTTTAGCATTAGCAGTAAAATCCATTATAGAAATTGCAGAACAAATATTTAATGAACCTTAACGTAGAGAACTATACAAACTTATGCTTTTATAACATTGCGTTTTCGTTAACAGGTTGCTTCTGACTGATGAGGACAATGAATTGGGCATCGGGATATCCCCGGATAGAGAGTCGGATCGACAAAATAACGGCGCGGAAAATGTCGGCTATGATAACGGCGACAAACAGGACAGAAATGCCGCACCTTTGTTTAGTGAGGTGAACAGTATCTATGCATATCAGGAACCGGACGACGATGTCGAGCTCTTCATTAGTCCGGCCGCACAATCGGACAAGTGGAAGCAGGAGTTTCACGTGGCTCGCTACTTCAGGTTCTGGGCGGCTGTGGTGACGTGGATCGGGATGAGAGCCGGCTCGCTCTTCTTCTGGATCCTGGTACCCGTCTTGTCCCTGCAGCGAGAAGAACTGGTTTACTATACGGACGGCTGGGTGCAGTTGCTGGTGGTCGCCGGTGTTGGTTCTCTCGTATCTAGCATCGCTAGTTACTGGTCCATTGTCACCACCGTTCAATACAGAAGAATATATTTTGGTGGCGCCTGTTGGCTCGGAAGTGTTATCCTGTTAAGTACGTAAAATGTATAGAATCACATTTCTCCGACATTCTTAAGTAATATTGCACTACTCATTAATGTAACGTTAATCCAGTTCTCTACGTGATATCATCTATATTGTTAAAACAGATAGTATAATCTTCTCTTTGCCAGTGATAATAAAATTAAGGTAAGACCAATAACCGACTCCAAACCAGCATCAATGATATAAAATTAAAGTTTTATTAACGTTTCGACCTATGGTTCAGGTCCTTATCAAAAATATAAAAGATGGTCCGATAAATGATTAATATTATAATAAATTACATAGTTGGGAAATGTAAGAGCGTCTGATGTCAGTGACAGCGGTACAAGAAAAAAAAATTTAATTTATTTTATAAATTTTAATTTTAATTTATTATAACATTAATCATTATCGGACTATCTTTTATATTTTTGTTAAGGACCTGAACTATAGGTCGAAACGTCAATAACACTTTAATTTTATATCATTAATGCTGGTTTGGAGTCGGTTATTGGTTTTATATTGTTAAACTACTAAAAGCACGGAGTAAAACGTTATGTTATTTTAATTCTCACCGATGTTTCATCTCTATCAGGTTTAAGTTATACATATGATTACTACTGGTTTCTAACGTGGTCGCTACTCGGTGGAATCAGCATCAGCAGTCTGCTCGCCTGTCAAGATTTGACACTGTGCGACGTGTTGGGGAATCAATTCGCACATCGCTCGCATAGGTTGTTCTCCACCGTCGTCGGACTTGGTGTGCTGGCTTTCTGGTTCGTGCACAGTATGTATTTCATAACACCGATTATTATTATTTTTTTAATTTTACAGAAATTTAGTTTTAAGTTTCTCTTCTTTGGTACTCGTGATGCATTGGCTACGGCAAAGAAAATGAAGAAAAACTTACGTCTCAAAGGTTTCTCAAGGTTTATTAAATTTATAATTTGACAATTACAGATGAGAACATATGTCTTCGTGTGGTCTCATTGCTGCAATTCCTCGGCGGATGCTACTGGATCGTGCCACCCATTTGGGTAATTATACGTGCGCGAAGGCTGAGAGAGGGCTAAAATCATTGCAAAAACCAAACGCTGCAGTTCGTTGCAGAAACACAAAGATAACATCGATGATGAGAACTGACGACAAATGATTCTTTGTATATCAATATACTGTCTTGTCGTTAAAGAGAACCAAAATCCGCAAATAATTCATTTAATTTGGACAACTTACACTAATTAGGAAAAAGGGGGCAATAAATGACGTGCAAACTCTAGTTTGCACGTCATTTATTGCCTCCTTTTTCCTGATTTTATCATCACTGGCGAAGAGAAGATTATTCATTTGATTTACACTAATTATACTAATGAAACTACACGCAATAACTGCGTTACTTCACTGCCTATTCTTTTCACTTTTATTCTTTGACAATTATCGAGAGGAATTAATAAATTCAAAGATCTATGTTTTTAATTCCAAATAAGTATGAGATACAGCAAAAAATTCTAATAAATAAAAACCTATAAAAATTAAAATATTCATATATTTAATTAAAATATATAAATAATAAACATAGTACACATAATAAGTACATGATAAGAAATAGTATATTAAAAAAATAGTATATTAAAATTGAAAATATAATATTAGATATATATATATGTTTTTACAGTGGAAAAATTGTAGTGAGTGTTATATTATATGTTTAATACTCGTATATATATATATATATTTGTGTGTGTGTATATGTATATATATATATATATATATATATATATATATATATGGGTGTGTGTACATGTATATAAATATTTTTTTTTAAAGAAAACACAAAATGCTACAAGTTGTGAAACACATAAATTTAAAAAACTTAGATTATGTAAGACTTTGAAGAATTCGAAGTTTGTGCGACAGTTGCATACTTTGAACATGTTAATAAACTTATAAGTAGCCGATTTCTGCGTTTTATTTTTTTGAAAAGAATAAAGCAAATAAATTTTAACTGTTTGATAAACATAATGTTTGATTAACATGAAGAAAATTTTGATTTAAATATTTTGATTTAAAGAACATTCCTTCGATAAAATATTGTGAAATAATTTTCATGTCAATATTCTTGTATCATAAAGTAATCCTATTTTAACCCTGGAAAAATGAGAAAGGTTATGTGGATTTTTCATCCGAGCTTCAAATTTCAATGTTTCTTGTTCAGTGGTTTCGAACAAATTGAAGTCGCCAGGGTCAGTAGAAGAGACATCAAACTTTTTCCTCTTCCTGGTCTACTCTTTTTCTCGATCTTTGAAGATAGTACGATTAGAAATGATTCGGATATCTTTTATCCATTGTGACAACTGCAGAGGGTTAATCGGAATTTTTTTTTCTTCTAAAAAGTTTTTAAATATTTCAAAAATTTTTATTCGCCGAACAATCTGTGCCGTTTAAAGGTAACAATTCTAATAACTGAGTTGTAAATTTTTTACTTAAAGCCGATACATATTGAAGTATACATTACTTTAGTATCTGTTATATCTGTACTTTCCTCAATCAAAATAGAAAATCTACATGTTTGTATTATATATATCAATTTTCTCAATTTCGCGTTTCACAATAACATAATATAAAGAGCTACGTTACGTACATTCTGCAAAAAAAGCTAATTTAATTTCCGTTAACTTTATCTTTATGAAATAAATTACTATTAACATTATCAGTGGCTGGAGTATAGAGGAATTGATCTTTTTAATATGTTTATTGCAACATTGATTGCAATGTTACTTGAATTCTGTGCTGCATGGATTTGATCATCCTAGTGAGAAATGATAAAAGGATATCAAATTGATATTCACTCGACGTAAAATATTAAATAGGTTTGATAACAATTGACGTCTCTTCGACAAATTATTTCTCACTGAGTACCAAATGTGCAAAGCAATACGTCTTATTTGAAATTTCACCAATCGACATTTATACGTATGATCATTATTAAATATGACTACTGATTTCTGACGTGATCGTTCGGGGGAATCAGCAGTCTGCTTGCTTGCTAAGACCTTCTGGTTCGTATATAGTATGTATTTCGTAACATCAATTTTTATTTATTTTTTCTGTTTTTCTTACAATTTTACATAGATTTATAAATTTCGTTACATTTTTGTATACAACAAAGAAAAACTTACGACCCAAAAATTTATCAAACTTATAATTTGATCATAAAGAGAACGTGCATCTTCACGTGGTCGTGTTACTGCAGTTCTTGAGCGAATGTTATTGGATGATTGTTCCTATTTGAGGAATTATACGAGCGCGGAAACTAAGAAAGTACTAACAAAAATCATTAAAAAAGCCGAAACGCTTCGGTCCGTCGCAGAAATATTTACAAGGTTAACATCAATGATGAAAACTGACGATTGAATCCTAAACGCCTTCAAATTGTAACAAATATTCTAAACAAATACGAAGTAATCTTAACAATATAGACACGTGTGTTCCGTATAATGCGAACTGTATAACAGGAGATACATGATCCCTTCATGCTATATGTTGATTCGTAAATTACATAGTCGACTTTGGATTGGTTCAAGAATGTATGGCAATATCGTACGCAACGAAGTGCCGGATTTTACATTCCTTATAACTTGAAGGAGGAGCAGTGAGAACAAGTGTTTTTTACATTATACGATTGTCTACGTATGCCCACAATAAAGTGTCGTGAAATCTTTATTAAAATATCTTTCTTAATCGTCGACATGTTAAACATCGTCAACAATGCACATCACGGTATTATCACACTGATCATTTTGTCTTACCTTACTGACAAATTTATTCTATTATTTATCTTGCAAATTTTATCTGCTTAGAATACACGATCGTATTTCTCAATCTAAATACGTGTTATATATACGATATTGTATATATATACTAATATGCTTTTCATTTGAATACATCAAAATAGATATAATTATATCACAAGATAATTACACAAGATAAGCGGAATGAACGATATACCCCGCATTACATCTTGCCCACTATTTTCTCTTGAAAAAGGAAACGTATAAAAATGGATATTTAAAATTAAAATATGCATGTTTCCTAGTTACATGTAAATGATAATCAATCGCGTTATAGCTGAATAGAGCAAAATGATGAAAGACTGCCTACTTTTCTCTTACATATGTATCATAAGAATACATCACGTTCACAGTAATCGCCTGATATTTTTGCACATGATATTTTAATGCAATAAATTATCTAATTTATTACATTTATGAAATTGCATTTCTTCACACAAGCCAGATCCCATCATTTATCTTATTTTAAGATATTCTAAATCATAATGTTAAAATCAACATTAGAATTCTTTTAAATGTCTTTATAACCATTGCGATATTGATACGACGAAAAAATGTATACAATGGATTCTCCACGATAAGATCTTTATGTATTCACAAATTCTGTTCATGATTTGATTTATCACCTATCAACCTTATTTATCAACCTTATTATTGCCAGTTTATTAACTATCCTTGTTTTGGCGAACATATGCACGTATATCAAGTAGATATATAATAATTTAATTAAAACTATACTTAAAAAGAGTATGTCTATATATACAGAAACGTTCATCTTCTCATTGTAGTAATTTGTGGCAAAATGAGAAAACGACAGAGATCGATAATATCTCAAGTAAAAGCTAAATATTAAAAAAAGAGCATGCCAGAAAAAATTTTTTGTTTTAGATTTTTCTTGTTTCACATACGAATATTTTTGTAATACTGCCATAATTACTGTCAGAAAAAGGCACGATAAGCGAAATAGATTATAAAACATTCAACATAATTTTTACGAGACGAATTTCATAATTAACCGTAAAGACTTACTTAAAGATTTGCTTAAACAGTAAAAGTAATACCACAAACTTGCTTCTAGAAAAGGGACAAAGTCTTCTGATCGAACGTAAATAAAACTCATTTAATTTCAAATGGGCAATTAAAGAAACGCTGCGAATTTTTTAGGTTTCACCTAATTCCGGATCCTTGTCTATCACTTTACTAGGTCCCGGATTGTCACACGATTTAGGCAAAAAACCGTTGGCTGTCCGACTCGAATGTGGTTTTATGTTCCAGCTTACTGGTCGTGGTTGATTTAACTCGTCGTATTCCGTCTCGTTGTTTTGCTTAATTTCGTCATAGACGTGCTCGACTTTCTTGCCATCCATCTCATCGATACTGTGATAAACATTCAAGTTTGGATTTCCCATATCGGCGTCCCTGTTCTTCAGGTCGAATTGCAGTCCGTACGCTCCTAAACATACAAATTGATGTAACAATGTAACCATGTAAATTTTTTTTGTCGTTTTAATAAACATCCCTTACCTTTGCAATCGTCTTCGTCATCGGTACAGCCTAGGCCGAATTTAGCCTTCTCGGTGTTTATGTTTTTATGGAAATTATTTCGGAATTGGAAATTGTTTAGCAAGGTAGTAGTGCCATCATCGAACTTCGAGGAACCTTGATACGCATATACTGGATTGTCGAATTGATTTCGTTCTACGGCGAAAGTAATATTTAACTTCTTTGCTCGAAGATTAAACTCTTCGATGAGAGTTATCAATAAATAAACTTTCGCAAGGAATAAGTGTTTAATTTACCTGGCGTAGTTACAGGTTCAGCCGTGTATTGTACTTGAGCGATCTCGCTCTTGAGATCAGCAACTCTGCGACGATGATACATCCATGCAGCCAGCAAAACACCAATTATAACAATAGTTGCAAATACGACTCCGACAATGTGCCCATATCCTCCGTCTTCCTTCTCTTGAATATTGCGGGAGAAAAGTTGTTCGTCACAATTCTCACCTAAAAGCAATTTCTCAATTATTTTAAGTCGCCCTATACGAAGAAATCTGAATTCTTCGTACAGAATCACTTCTTTAAAAGTGTACCTTACATACCTGAATATCCATGTCTGCAAATACAACCCTCAGCTGGATGGCACACGAAGAAGTCGTTTTTACACTCGCAAGGTTCCATACAATGGTCGCCGTAGTATCCCTCGGGACAAACTGAAATCAGCAAGCGTTGCATTTAAATATCACTTATCAATATATAATACATTTCTTTCCTAGTCATCAAGTCACAGTCTACAACTTATCAAACCTACTTTCAGTACACACAGTTCCGGTCCATCCCGACGGACATCGACAATGGCCATCGTTGGATCTACATTTACCGCCGTTCTGACACTTGCAATGTTGCGTACAATTTACTCCGAAAGTGCCTTCCGCGCAAGGTGTTTGACAGTATTCGCCTTGCCAGCCAGGTCGGCATTGACATACACCTGATTAGAAAATACCTCGATAATAAAAGGAATTCACAAATAAACGTAAACGATTATATATCTCAAGAATATTCGCGAGTTCTCAACTTGCCTGTTACGTGATGACATTCTCCGCCGTTTTTACAGTGACAGTGATTCGCGCAGTTTAGCCCGTAACGATTGGGCGGACACGGATGCTCGCAGGTGAGACCCAGGTATCCCGGACGGCAGACGTATTCACCAGTAACGTGATCGCAAGTCATGTTTCCTAAGAAAAAAACGATGTTGAAGAGAGAATTTAACATAGAGAAATTTCTATAGTAAAACTTTATCGCTTATATTAATTTTTCAATGTACAATATATATGTTGTAGTTATTATCTCTTTCACCACAATGTGTTTGTTTTAACTAAATATAAGATAGATAAACAATTAATAAAGTCACTCAATGAAAAATCTGACAATAAAAGCAACTAACGACAAAGAGCGAAATGGAGTGTTATGTCTATTGTTTGCGTCAGCATTTGCACAAGCAGCGGTCAAACTATTTCTTAACTTCTGAATTCTACTGTAAAGTATATAAAAAAAAATCTACATCCACATCCATAAGCATGTAATTTTCGGATGTTACACCCATAAGCGAGAAAAGTTGATCTTACAATTTAATCCATTTCTTCTGTTTTATTTCCTTCCGGTAATATACCAAAATATTTAATGCAACTTCGAACTTACGTAAAAATATGTTCCGTGAGAGAGACTGACCGAGCGTTCCGACTTATGCATCGGAAAAATAAGAGATTATTGAAATATATGACAATTAAGAGAATAATAATAATACATTCAGAATTGAGATGTAAAACATAACACAATTTGCTACAAGCGTGATAATACATTTATGTTGTATACATGTACAATTAATCGAGCCAAAGAGCATGCGATTTTAATGTGTTATAAAACATGATTCATAATAATGCAAACGACGTCATGCATTTGACATTGGATCTGTTTTACCATTCATTTTCTCCGGACATTTTTCTTTGCATCCCAGTCCATACCATCCTTCCTGGCAGGGTTGCGAGCAATTGGGGCCTTCCCAACCCCTGGCGCAGACACAACTTCCGGTCGTAGGATCACACGAACTATTGTTCATGCATTCGCATTGAGAGTGACAATCGTCGCCATAAAGACCCTCTGGGCACTTTGTTTCACATCGTATTCCTGTTTTGTTAAAGCAAAACCCGTCTCGAAAAACGACTCTTCGCTGAACTGCCGACTAAGACCAGCTTTTTCTACTCGGTTTCTTTTTACCGCTTTTTCTCTCTTTATATTACTATTGTTAGATTGGTAATATATGCGATACAGCTATGTTTACGAACAATCTTTTTTACGATCGTTTTAACAATAATTTTTCTATTGATTTTACATAATTGATTCTACAATGACATAAGATGTTGATTATCTGACGTGCAAAGTTTTTGATTAGCAACTGCGGATGTAGTAATAAATTCAACAAACCTCGCCATTCTGGCTTGCAGTTGCAATACCCGGTAGCAGAGTCACAATCCAGGGTGTTTTCCTCGACACAGTCGCAACTCTGATTGCATCCGTTTCCAAAGGAACCCTTTTTACAACGATCCTGACACTGTATGCCGGTGAAGCCAGCAGCACACGTGCACGTGCCTGCGTGTGTTTAAATAAGATAACGCGTGTTCTAAGTGCATGTGCTAAGAAAGAGTTTAAAGATCGAAACTTGTCGCGTATTTCTTTTTACATGTTCTTCTTTAACGATATCGATGTAAAATTTTACCAGCCCTATCGCGAAGACTCGAACCAGAAAAGTCACTACTCAATTGCTTTACCATTTTGCGGGTTGCAGGCCGCGTTGTTGAAACAGTTGCATTTGCCTTCGCAATCCTTGCCATAGGACTTGTCGTCACACGGACGGTCACACAAAACACCGACCCATCCTGACAAAATGTCACAGAGATACGTATAATCTGTGTCGTACTTACCGATGTCGAATATCTTCTCCATCGGAAATACATAGCGAGACTTTAATAAATAATTCTACTGAGTTCTACTGAGAGTACTTAGTAATCCTACTAAGTGTGGTAAACTCTACAATGAAAACCCGTACGAAAAATATCAAACAAAACTGTCTGATATCATGCATAGATATTTTGCAGAATAATTGGAAAATAATATATATTGACAAGATTTCAAAAGACAAATATAATTAAAAATGATCAAGCATTTTTAAACCCAAAAATTTTATACGGTTGCTAACACTGACAAATTTTTTTTCCAAGTGTAAGTGCATCTAAAAGATTTCCTCTAAATGAGGAATTTTGCTATTTCCTCTTTATTGCAAGCCGTCGATCAATCCGAGTTGCGTAAAGTTACACTTACCAGCTGTGCAGTTGCAGCGTCCGTTCTCAGCCGAGCAGCTGGCTCCGTTCTTGCAGGCGCACTTCTGCGCGCAATCCTCCCCAAAAGTATCCGCGGGACACAGCTCGCTGCAATCCTTTCCGCGATATCCGGCCGCGCAGATGCAAGCACCGTCGATTGGCGAGCACTGCGCATTGTTCTTGCAGTTACAACGATTCTGACAACCCTTGCCGAATGTGTAGAATGGACATGGTCTGGCACAGGTTTCGCCATCCCATCCCATTTTGCAGGAACAATGTCCAGTCCACGGATGACACAGCTCCGTATTACTTTCCTCGCATTCGCAGACCTGTGAATTAAATTTAATTTATTGTACAAGGAGATATTATGAAAGTTTTCAAACCTGATTTTTCAAGAAGTCGTGATTCACCTTTGCACAATTGGAACCGTATAAACCGTCTTCGCAGGTTCGTTGGCTACACATTTTACCAATCCATCCTGGACCGCATATACAAGTGCCGTTAGTAGGATCGCACGTGGCACCATTTTCACAGGTGCAATTGTTTGTGCAGTTTAATCCAAATGTACCCTCGGAACAAATCTTCAGACACTATTTGTCACGTTGAAAAGAAAATAAGATATTAATTATTTCGACTTAAAAGCTATATTAACATAATTAGTAAAAAATTGGCGTTCACGTACTTTGTCGTCGTAGAAACCTGGCTTGCACTGACACTCGCCCGTAACGTGGTGACAACCAGCTCCGTTATAACAGTCGCAGGTTTGAGAGCAGTTTTTACCCCAGACACCTTCTGGGCACCGATTCGCGCAAACTGTACCCTGTGTGACAGATATTGTATTTATCAATGTAAAATTCACATGTGTGTGTCACGGAATACTCTTCGTATTTAATTGCATAAAATCTTTCGTACCGTCCAACCGGGTGTACAGTAGCATTCGCCGGTCATGGGATTGCAGGATCCACCGTTTTGACAACGGCACTCCGATTTGCATTCATCGCCATGTTTACCCATTGGACACAAATCATCGCATCTGTAGAACATAACAGCGATCATCATAATAATCGTCGAAGATCAATACAAATCTCATTAATTACATTTTTGACTGGCTATTATTTTTTAAGACAAAACCTTTCGGGAACAATTAAAAATGTGCAAAAGAATAGACAGATGGACAGATATTTTCGAGTGATAATCTAAACAATTCGGATAGTCAAATCTGTTGAGAACACATTATAAAAACGTCAAATTTTTTCGATAAAAATGACAGCAGAAATGTAATAAAACCTGCTAAGAAAATATAACGACTACAGAAACTAAACAAAATCTGCCGTTTCGTTTAACCATAAAAAAAATAATGTATGCCATTTAAATGTTTACGATTGAGACTTTTGCTCGGTTTCCGCTTTATCAAATTATATCGGCAGATTCTAGCCAGTAAAACACGAGTTTAATGCAAATAGATGATTTTGTGATTTGAGTAAGTTTGTTGTCAATCTGTTGTCATATTGCGGACAGTTTATTTATTGCGAATATTCTTTAATAAATATTTGGAGTAATAATTTTAAGATTATCCCACGATATTTGCGGTAAACTACAATGAAATTTGGAACTTACAGCGGTCCGGTGTAACCGGGAGCGCAATGACATTCGCCGGAGATATGATGGCAGCTTCCACCATTTCTGCAACGGCACTCCTCGGCGCAGTCTTGTCCGTAACGGTTAAAAGGACACTTTTGATCGCAGTACACGCCGGTCCAGCCTCTGGTACACATGCACTTGCCGTCAAATGGATCGCACGTGGCACCATTTTGACACTTGCAATCCATTTCACAATCTCTGCCCCATTTACCCAAGGGACACCCTGTTCATACGAGAGTTAAAAATAAACTACCTTGTTTACAAGATAAGCGGTTTAAACGCCTCTTAAATAAAATTTTTATCCTTGGCACAGAAAGTCATCTGTATTTCTTTCATCAATTTTTTAAATTAACTTTTGAACGTAAATATTCCAAGGAAACCTGACGTAATTTTTTGAGTATAATATATTTATATTATATTTAAACGTTCGTGATTTGTAATTACGTATGTATTCTTAATTTTTCTTAAACGCGAGGCGTGTCATTATCGCCAATTACATACAACGTCTTTAATAATATTTTCTCTGTTTGATTGGTTATTTCTCTCTTTGATATCTCTCTTATCTTTATGTGTTATCCTAACACTTTATTATTCATGTCGGGTCATTGTGTCGTAAATAAAGCGCATGCAATAAAACGGTACTAAAAGAACTCGAGAATACTCGAGTCGTCAGGTATCGCTGGAATGCATATCCCGTCGTAAATAAACAAAGAGTAAAAAAAAATGAGGCTACACTCACTGAAGTCACATAACGGGCCGCCGTATCCCGACTCGCATTTGCAGATGTCAGGCGCGATACAAGTACCGTGGCGGCAATCCTCGGAACAGACAGGAATGCAACGATCGCCGTTCGTAGTTTGTGCGTAGCCTTTGCAACATTCTTCCACGGGCCTTTGTTTCGTCAATTCCTGCAAGAAATACCGACCGTAATCCATGTTGTTTCACCGATAATCGTTTCTCCGCACTTTTCTTTCCTGAGCTTGCTATCGCTCCGCTCCGCTTCGCGATAGTAAGCAGAAAACGCAAAACTAGATCGGATTTATCCATAAAATTAGAAAGTATTTCACAGACGCAGATTAAATAACCGACCTGTTCCTTGTAGACCGTCCTGTAGACCACTTTGTATTTTGAACATCTCGGTGGGAAGCTGAAGCACCACGTGTTCTCCCGCATGGTATATGGTTTCTGCTCTGACACTTTCACTGTTATTGTATACCTAAAATGAAACCCACTCTCATCATTCTCAAGTACGACGTAACACCGTATGGTTTAATGAGCAAGACCAGGCAAATTGATTTTTAACAAATTATTAAAAATTCGATTCCCGAATGCTTACCTCTCTTGCCGGGTGCATATGTTCGGACCCTCGAGGGCTGCTCCCGTGGAGATTATCACGGTGACGACCGCGATCAGCCAGACTGCAGACCCCATTCCGGCTGATCGATACAACTTTGAACTTCGTGACTGAAACATCGCTATCGTCGTCCCATCGCGTCTACAAACAGTCTCACGATTAATCTCTCGCGTTTCGCACGGCCGAGTTGTAAGCCCTTTAAGCTCAGCGTCCGAAAAGCAGGACGGTCAGCCCGTCGACGGATCTGAAAGTAAAATGTGCCGTGTTAGTCGCGTGTGTCGCAACAATGCGATTTACCTCACGTTTTACGAACGACTGCAAAATGCTCACGTGTGAGTACGTCGTACCTCGCGTACCAGACACGCGATTACTCGCATGTCGCTACGCGAGGCTGTACGCTGCGCATTTTATTGAACCTTACAATGCGACTTTTAATCGCTCTACAGGAAATTTATTGTCGTATACACGTTCGTACTTTACACTCTGCACCGTCCGTAATGAATCACAGCGAAGCCACTAGCCACTCAGCGTCAACTTGCGGATCTTGATTCGTTGTTCAATAAGCTCGCGCGTCGAGTCGAATTTCCGTTGAATCGCTATCGGGTTCTATGTGTAACTTTAACCGTGTAACTTCAACACGTCGACTACGGTGGTCGCTGATGGATCAGCGCTATCAAACATTTTTTTAATGTTTGTGATAGATAAACGCTATCCAATATAAAAATTTAAATGATATCAGTTAGATAACAACGTAAAGTAAAACGTGCGCTGCTCACATTATATAATTAAGTACATTATACGAAGGTACAGATTTAAGAAGGTTGCAAGGAGAAATTGTGAAGAATTATATAAAATTTATTGCGTAAACTCCTTAAGCAGTGTAAATTTTTTCGAATTTTTCACCGTTAATTTTTAAGAATATTCATGATAAAGTTCAAGATTTTTTGATGTCAGTAAAAATTTTATCGCAATTCTATAATAATATTATTAGAGAGAATTATTTCTCTAGCAACATTATTATAAAACACGTCCTTGTAAAACACGGTTTAAACTAACGAAAGAAATAATACAATATTCGTTTTTGCGCTTTATTTAGAAACTGTGTTATTGAAAGAAATAATATTTATAAGAAAAATTAACAAAACGTAAATTTATTCATTTCTCAACATTTTTAAGCCACACTTGTTAATAATTAATATATTATATTATTATATATTATATTATATATTATATATTATATATTATTATAATTAATATATTATATATATATTATACGCCAAGTTTCTTTTATTACAACTCGTTAAAAAAATCTTTAACTTTGTTAAAATTATAATCAAAAGCTAACCGGAGAAAAATGACTTTATTTACAAAAGAGCTTACGTTTCAAAGTTTTATGCAATTCTTAACATTTCCGAGTCTTCTTCTTACAACAATATTTTATTATAATGATTATGAACATTCCTCCTTAGGCAATATTTTATTATTATGATAATGAACATACGGTGAAACGTGCAAAGTTCGTCAAGGTCACTATCCTTTTAATAAAGACTGTATTATTCAAATAAAATGCAACAGCGCTATCAATCTGCGCATTCTATCGATCTGATAACGCGGGAAATGTCTGCCGCATAATCGTCCTCGTAACGCGATATCGCAACGGGAATTTTCTATCGAGTGCGAATGGTATGTAATTTCGTTGAACGAGGACGCGTGTCGATATCGCGGCGGATTTCGCTCGGAATATCGACGAGCAGTTTTCGTCGATGAGCATTTCGACGGTTCCACGAAGCCTTTTCACCCAGCGAAATTTCAGTAGCCTGCTTATGACCGGAAATTGTGCCTCGCGATCGAGTAAAGTACATGAATCACAAGCCGCATGTGTCGAACATAAGGTTTGCCTCACGTTTTTGTCATGACGTGACTCGTGCGCGTATATGATTCACGTCGCAAATCAGGCGGCTCGCTGAACGGCGACCGGAAGTGCCGTAATATTAGACCGATTAGAGCGATGCTCTAACAATAAGACGAATCTAATCATTCAACCGCAACCGTCTACGAGAACAGTATTAGCACACATGTGGTATCTCTGCCACCTCCTGCCCCCTCTCTCATTTCCATTTTTTTTGTTTTATACGAGAGAATAACAAGTGAAAACAATAACAAGTGAAGTATTTAACAATTTAACTAAGAGAAATACCATTTTCCATCCGAGCTAGATCTTGACAGCATAATAACAATACTTCTTCACTGAAAAAAAATTAATTCAACTAAATCGATTTGCCACGGGCGGTCAAATAAATTTTTTTGTTGGAACAAACAAAAATTTTCTTGTCCAGGCTGAAAAATGTCAGACAGACTAAGCAATTAGTTATGATAACAACAAATTTCATTATTATTACTTCAGTTAAACGGTATTTAGTTAAATCAGCTATTTTTTTTTAAATTGATAATCATGATTATACTTTGTATCGAATACTAACTCGACAGACCGCGCATCGATCATTTGTCGATCTTAAAACGCAGCTCTCTGGAACGGTAAATCCACATACGTAAATCAATTAGACGATTTAACTTTCGATTTTATTAATAAGCATCCTATTTAAATCGCGTAATGAGTTTATCGCGAAAAATATCACCTCGAATAGAAAGCCAGGCGAATTTTTATTTAACATTTTTTGTATCCATTTTTACATTTTCATAATTGAAGAATCTCGCGGATTTTCAGTCTGATAATTATTCCGACCGGATTTTATGCATCTGCGGTGACTTTTTTCTGGAGCGCGTGACGCGCCCGGAAAGACGCGGTTTTTCTCAGAGACACGCGAGACGACACGGTTCGCTCTTCCGCGTACGAATCCCTCGGTCGTCGTGCTAATTATCGTCGAACAAATGTGTGCGAGTAACTTTCGTGTCGCCGACCAGTTATGGCATTCTCATGAGCGGGACCGGCGAAAGAGGTGAACGTAACACGATTGTTCGGAGCCAGACGGACGCACACCCGGGGACGGAGCGTCGTGTGCGTATACTCACATCACGCACACATACGTGAATTCGCGAAACCTACCTAATGAGTCGCGTAACGACGGCTGTTAGACATGAGCGATCGCACGAGTCTAAAATAACGGCACGCGATGATAAAACGCGATTCTCACGTCGAGAGGCTTTTATTTATAAAGTCGCGTTAAGACCTTTATTTATAAAGTCTGCTACTTGTCTCGCCTTTTTTATTCAGAGGAGGAAACTTTTTACGATCGACGCGGCTCGTAAATGCAAATTTTCATCGACGTTGCAGAACGAAGTCTGATTTCACTTATATGCATAAAAAAAAAGGAAAAAAAATGCTTGCGGAGGGAATCTTTCGCGATAAAAGCGTTGTTAAAACCTCAGATATCCCGCCGACCGTATAGTCGATACGGGATTACGTTTTAGAACTCTCGTTCCGCCGTTTTCGTGCGACCGAATTCTATCGTGTGCTCGTTTCCGAACCGAAGGGGGAGCGACCCCTTCGCGCGGCGAAGCTTCCCCGAAGGGGGAATTAATTCGTTTACGTAGGAAAGGAGTTCACGGACTTTGTGGCGTAGGTGCGGGCGCGAGTCACAGGATGTGGGGCGAGTTCGCGATAAAAATGACACATCGAACTCTCTCCGTCCGCGGGATGTGCATCATTCGCCGAGCAGGGATCTCGGGTCATGCGGACAAAGGATCGGTTCGAAAGGATGCGGCGACTATCGAAGGCTGTTATGGGAAAAGGATAAAAGAATAAAGTTAATTTTGCGGGACAAGGATAACGCGTTGAATAGATAAGATAATAGATAAGGGGGAACACACATGATACACGAGAAACCAATTCTTGATTGAGTCATACAATTATTTGTACTCGCAAACATTTCGGAGAAGATAACAACTGCAAACTCAACTAGAAAACATCATCTAGCATTACATCAATATTATAATTTCTTAACAAATACGTGTTATATTACACTTATGTTGAGAGATTGTAATATTGATGCAATGTTACTGTTGGTTGGTGTTGCGAGAAGTGTTTTTTGAACTTGGAACCTTTCTCTCCGACTGTTAAACATTTCCTATTATCTCAGACTCGATTATGCAGGCATGGCTTCTTGTCGTATTGAGATCGCTTCGACTTTTCTACTTTAGTTTACCCTGGAGATCGTAGACAGCTCGGCGTCGTTTGGTAATTTTAATATCCCAGGCAGAATAATATTGACAATCGGCCGATGAACTGCGAAGGATCGGTTACGCCTTGCGTTATCTAATCGCGCAATTCTAACATTTAGACAACTGATAACATCGTCGTTATCTCATTTGGCACGATTGTATGATTGGTGCACGAAGGTTCGAGGTATCAATGAGTAGAAAAAGCGCACGTTCGCACGGTGCAATTGTGACGTCTAAACGCGGCCTCCTAACACGAATCTTCACCTACGAACCTTCGTATACATATAGCGAGATCGGAGAGAGTAAAACCACGGAATCGCACGCTCGCATGTCAAGCGTGGCATTTAAAGAGGATGTGCGACGTCAAACGATGGACTGTATCGCGACTGTTATTATGGCTGCTAGATTAGATAAATCACCTACGCGCACACTGGCACGCATTCGTTCGAATTGTCATTGCCGTCTCGTTGCATACGTTATCGCGTAAACAAAAATAACGCGGATCCACACAGGTTTAAAGAGCGAGTCACGGATACGGACGCGTTTCGCTAAATGAATTTAGATTCGAAAAGGGAGTCACGTAAGATGGACACGCTTGCCGCGAGGGAAGTCGCCAGTTCACACTCGAGAAATAATTTGACTGCGGCGCGACTTTCTAACGTTACGATAATAACGCGAAAATGCGAAAGTTACATAACAATGATCCTAACGCATCGCGGAAGAACATAAGCGGAAGACCGTCGAAGTGTGCGTGAGCCCCTCGCGTTTTCCGGAGTTATTTAGGTATGGGCAAGAAGATCAGTCGCGTAATTTCTCGTTAATTAACATGTGCACACTAGTAATTAACATCTCATTTACAGCCTTTCCCAAGAAGGATAAAGCGCTTTGATTTGATAACATGATAATGTGATTTACGTAACCGAAGATTTCTTCTTACGTTATGTTTAACAACCGTGCATGTGCGTAGTATCGTTTTATCAACGCCGTCATGTTACGCCTCATCAAATTATTCGAGTTATTAATCACGCGAGCGTGAGATAAAACTCGACACCGAAACTATATCTGTACATAACAAGGGATATTCTTTATCGTGTCGAATTACGATCGAAACATCTCGGGATACACTGCGGCAACATCTTTTATTTTTTCACACTGAGACACACACACATATATACTTAGCATAAACGCCAATTTGTTATTATAATATAATATTATAATTTCAATCAATCAATCACTTTATTCTCTTCAGCTATACCAAGAAGAAGAACAAAAAGTCTACCCACTCATTCCTTCCATTCCTTTCCTCCTTTCTTTCCCTTTCATTTACACTCATACTCATAGTTACATCTATCTAAATACCTACATATATACATCTATTCCCCCAAACTGCTCATTTTCCTTATTTGCGTCCTCGTTATTTTCTATCCCCATCACATCATTTCACATCACAGTTTATAAATCTTCTTTGCTATTTACTATTACCTAATCACAGCTCTTTTCTAACTTATCATCTATAATTGCTTTCCTCCTTTCCTCTTTTTCTTTCCATAACTTTATTAGTGCATTTTCCTTTTTCTTATTTAATTTCTCGTTCCATAGTTTCTCCACTCTCACTTTCGCATTAACCCCTATCTCCACAAACCATTCCTTAGTTATCTCACACCCCTCTACAAAGTGAGTTATATTATCTTCCCCCTCTTTACAAAATACACAAATTCTTGCCTCCTCTCTTAACCAATATTTATTATCTTCTTCCATATTACCACATCTTAATTTCAAAAGCGCTCTTCCCAATCTTCAAATCCTCTCCCCTTTTTCCTATCATTTTTGTTATCCATTCTCAGATATTCAGAGATAAAATATCTGAGAATAAATAGATGTTCAGATCCTCCTTACTTATCTGTTTATATTTCTTATTGTATTTCGCCTCTTTTATCCTATACTCAACTTCCTGTCTCTGAGTATCTTTATCTCTTGCTGTCAACTCCTTTATCATATTCCTTTCTTCTATCGCTACTATCCCCCACCCGTTTCTATTATAATACTTTTCTTTATAATACTTTATATTCTTCCCATATAAGCCTTTCCAACCTGCTTCTTGTTTCTCTTTCCAACATTTCCTTACCCATCTATTCTCATTCATCTCTTTTATTTTCTTTTCAAATTATTTTCTTTTCTTGTTCTTATACCCCTAATCTTTAATTTTCCATCCCTAACTCCCTCCTAATTAGATATCTCGGTGTACAGAATTCCAATCTAAACATCCATAATCTAACAATACTTTTACTAAATTTTTCCTTTCTTTTCATCCTTATAACTCAACTCCGTATTGCATGACACTCCTTACTAAATAGTTAAATAACATGCCTCTTCTTACAAAGTCATCCCTACATAATATTATACTTTTAATGTTATGCTACTCAACAATGAAACTGTTATGTACAATTTATACATATTATACAACATATTATATTACACTTATATTGTTGAGTGAGAAATTATAATTTTGATGTAATGTTACTGTTGGCTGAGTACATGCATATATGTTTAGTTTTTAATTTTAATATTGCTGACAACAAAAGTAATATTCACCACATAATATTCACATTTTTTATTTTCCCCATTGTTCTCATTTAATTAATACTATGGATTTAAACTGAATAAAAAATAATTAAAACAAAAAATCAATTTTTCTAACTTGGAAAGTCTGAAAATCATTGTCGATGAGGAATAAACGCACAATTTTTGTACCGCGTCTGAGGCGCGGTTTCGTTTTTTTTCCGAAGGAGGCTTTCTGGCTGTGCGTTGCAACCCTTTATGGTTGACTAAACTTCGCGACTCTTCCTTATGTAACAACGGAATATTGCAACACAGTGAAAGTCACGCATTAAACGTAACGCCGTCGAACAGATGCGGGCCCCTGAAGAAAAAGTCATATGTGACGCATACGCATCCACGGCCGAGGAAGGATAATTATCCAAAGACCTACTTTCCGAAAGACCTGCTTCTACACACGCGCTAATAATGATAAAAGCAATAGAGAATGCATAGCTAATATGCGTGTTATGAAACTATCTATACTAATCGGGACAAACACAAATAAATACACGAAATCATGGATGATTAACTATGGATGACCCGGTTGTCGAGGCAATCCTTTCGCGTCACGTAATTCGTTGGCTTAGAAACACGATCGTGAAATCGTGAAATCAAACTATCCAAATGCTCAAGCAGTAATTTCCAACAGTTATCTTGATTAGTTACCGTGTCGGAGGTAAACGCATTATTTGCACGCAGACTGGTTCGGATTGTTATTAGGGAAGAAGAGATTCGTAATTCCGTTTTCGCAAGATCGGTTCAACCCTTTGCACTTTATGACGACGAATCCTTTTCTGTTTACCGCAGTCGAGCAATTTAACGCAAGCACATACAGAGTTTACATTTCGAATTAATTTAATCGACTCGGAATGGAAAAAAACATCACCCAAAGAAATTAATTTACATCGTGGCGTAACAAAGTGCGCATAAAACAGCAGTGAGTTTTACATCATGAAGAAAAAAAAAACAAAAGTTCGAATTACGCTCACACAATGAATGGAAACTCCTCGAATTACGTGCAGTAGTCCGTGGCGAACTTTGAGGAAGAGAAACTCTAGACATTGAACGTGATCTTTAATTAGATAAATAGGTATTCAGCGCTAAGCGTGTCGTGGACAGGCGAGAGTACAAGATGGTCTCGATACACAAAGACGGTCTGAGTGGATTACGCGGAATGCATTCCGCGAAATTGAGACTTCACGCGACGTCTGCATGGAAGTGGTAATTGGTCGTTTTACGTGAAAACGACCTTGACGAGAGAGTCACAACAGCTCTCATATCGCGTTGTCATTCCCGGAAAATCCAGTCACCGTGTGACAAGCGTAGGCATCTAATTACTGACGTTGTTCGTACCATGCTCCGCGCGTTTAAGCCATTTTTGCTTCGAATCGATCGGGATCGCCGGAAGTCACTCGCGGAAATTCGGGTCGCGAAGTGAAAAGTCGTCGACGCTTTCCGCAAATTCTGATGACGTCCCACCGCGGGAAAAAATTTCCTACTAGGGCAAAGATCGTCATTACTATGTTAATTAAACAAAGCGACATTTCCGATTCTAGCAATGAATCATCGTGAATCGATTCCGAGCGAACGAGGTAAAGCATTTCCAAACAACGCACACGCATGTTTTAGAAACATTTCTTTTCTTAAGACTTTATCGAAAGAAATCTTGGAAATGTTTTCAAAACTTTCCGCGTGAGATAGACGTTTGAAAGTTGTGGTTTTTCATGAAACATTTCTTGGAACATGCAGAGATATTTATACATTACTTATATAACTATATATAAGCTATAACACTTATTAATTAAAATGTATATGACACGATCAATTTGGATATAACATAATCTATTGAACTGTAAAATATTTACTGTTAGTTAACTTGATATGCAAATGTTTTGCATTATTTAGTGTCACGACACAGTTGTTCGGAAACAAGAGGAAAAATATGAGGTAGAAGCTGGAATTATTTACATTCGTATATCAATGATTTAATATTTACATAATAACCGCGATCTCTATTGTTATCGAAATACGTAAATATCAAGTTATTTATACACCAATTTACCCCGATTTATCAAACAACATTAGCTCCTCTTTCGTATTTTTCTTCCTGTTAACGCGTTTCTGTATTATTAATTTTTACTTGATATTTTACAATATGTCTAAAAGTGGTCGTTTAAATTAATTAAAATAAAATATACTGATGTCTTCCTGACATTTTATAAAAGTATCAGACGTCATAATGGTGTCTTTATGAGATGTCAATGTTTTCTGGATGCCTCTTGCGGAGCCAATAACATGATGCTTTTAAGAAGTGACGTTATCCGATCTATGCGTGTCGAAGCGATATTCGCCATCAAAAATAAACATTCGTATCGCGTCCGGCGTCATTCATGTTCACCCGACGAGCATCGGAGGGATCCCGCCTGCATTCATCCGGAGCGGTTCATAACTACACACATGCGGGTAGAATAACTCCCGTTCTCTGTTCAGCTTCCATTCCCCTCGCGCTCTCACGGCCTTCGTCATTCTCACTCTCTCGTCCTCTCGGTCTGTCCCTCTTTCCCTCGACAATGACGTAGACTTTGTGGTGACGTGCTGTGGCAAACGTGGCTCTTTCAACGATTCCGTATTCCGTTCTGCGCGATTCACGCTGTGGAGGCCGAGATAGCTCCGGTGTCGAAGTCGAGTAAATGGGACGCGCGAGATGCTCCGGTGGGATGCTTTGTCTCCGACTTCGTCATTGTTCCCCGTCGTGTGCTACCTTTTCGCGTTTACAATTATTCGCGTGGGACGCGCGATTTTAATTTTCACGCAGCAACAAAGCGTCGAGTCGGAAAGCTATCGAGTAAATGAATCATCGTTTGGATGCTGCAGTAGTGCCAATGGTGCGGTCAAGATAAACATATGGCATTAGAGCGAATAGATAACGAAAAATAATATACATGACTCACAGCGCGTGTAACCGGAAGGAGATGATTAACGACCAATCCGTTGACGACGGTCTATCTTATCGTCGCTCTTTAACGTTCAAAGAATTCAAAGCCCGACAGAACTGAAAAAAGATACACAGAGAAGAGCTCTATGTATTACTGAAGATATTTGCCAAATTAGAGGTTCTCTCTCTCTCTCTTTTAAAGAAGGAATGTGCACTTACAACATCCTGCGTTTTGCACCGCTGTTTTTTTCGTAGGAATCTTCATTAGCTTAATTCCATGTCCACGATCGTTTTTATGCGGTTATCGTGATCTTTTTGCACCGGAAAAAACAGAACCAGGTGTCCACAGCACACGTCGCTATTGTTATAACAGTAGATCTTATCGAGGTGACGTAAAATAGAAATGTCGCTCGATAACGTCGGTGCGACATTTTTACTCGATAATGTGTATTCTATTGCTCTGTGAAATTCGCGAATCGATGCAGCAAAAACCAACGGGGTGCTCTTGAGGAAGGATTTCAGCATCAACAACCGCGGTGACAAAAATAGAAGTGATTACTGCGTGAGATCAAAAATAGCTCGTGCGACGAGAAACTTGTCTCGCGCCAAACAATCTGTTTTGGTTTCCAGTGTTGCTTGTGCGAAAAACTAGTTCTTGTACTCCGATACTTAATTGGGTTCAATATACTTAAAATCCGAGTCAAATCCGATAATCAAGTTTCATTTCCTTGGATTCGAATGATATTCATAAGAAATATTTCATAGATTGTACTTGTAAAGTAGTCGAATCCCACGTTAGTTCGAATTTTCGGAATTTACAACAAGTGTCTGTGGGAAAATGTACTCTAATAGCACAGTGCATTGACTTTACATTGACTAAATATTACGTTGGAAGTGCATTAGTCGATATTTCCCAATATAAAGCCGATATTGACCACAGAATAATTGTACCCCCAGACACGCATGTTTAAAGGACGTGTTAAAGACGTCATAATGTTTTTTAGACATTACAATGTTAAAAAATGCAAAAATCTTCTCTTTGCCAGTGATAAGAAATTCAAGGAAAGAGCAATAACTGACGTCAAACTGGCACAAATGATATAATAATTAGATATACTTGAAGAGGACCTAAATCAAAGATCGAAACGTATAATAAACGTTAATTGACGTCAGTTATTGCCCTTTCCTTGAATTACAATGTTATCTGACCTGTTGCACGTGAATAATTATAATATTATTCGATTTATATTGAAAGATTTTCCAATATAATGCAAATATTGAACCAATATTCGACTAATATTGCTGAGTAAGTGAATTAGTTAAATAAGAGGAAGCATCAAATTTACATTATTGGATCAATACTGGATAAATTAGAGATTTACATTATTTCCAAATATTCCGTCAATATCGTGCTACTAGGGTACTTATCAGACGCACAGAATAATTTTAACAATGTTGCAGCAACATTGCAACGTTCATTGCAACATTTTAGTTATATTGCAGAAACATCCCTAGTAGCACGTGTTGGTTTTTTATACATTTCCTAAACGTTTCTAATATTTTAAATATGTTTAGGAAATGTATATGAAATGTATATAAACAAATATGTGCTACTTGAGATTGCAATATTGTTAAAATGTTCTACGCTATATAGGAAGTTTCTATCATAAAAAAATCAAATCTTTTACAAGTAATATTTGAATGTTATTATAATACATAAGTTATGTAAAATTGTAATAAAGAGATTTGGTGGTCACACATTAAATTTCTAATAAAGTACCCATAAAAAAAATTCGAACATATTTTCCTCGAGGTTCGAGTGTACTCGGAAGTAACGCTCTTGTTTTTCGAGGTACTAAGAAGTTTTAACCTCGTTTCATTCAGAATTCGAATACACTTGAAGTATTGTTTTTACTTTTCGAAATCATTTTTCGTAATCATTGCGAGTTCGAAGCTACGACAACAGATTCGAACTTGCAAGATACTTAATCCCATCACTAATAAGTAAACCTACGGAATGTCACTCACCGATCTTAATGAAACTTTGCACATTTGTAGAACTATAAAAAATATTTGACACGTATTTTTTTTTATCGGCAATGGTTCGCTTTGAAGGGTGAAAACTATCCCTTAAAGGTGGGTAGATTTTATATATCAAACAAAATAAGTTGAAAGTTTTGGAATATAAAATGCTTGTAAGGGGTTTTTGGGATCGCTGAAACTAAATTTGATGTCCAAAGTAGGATTTGATGTCAAAATGGTGATCAAATTATGGTAGCTACATACTAAATACACATTACATACATTTGCGTATATATTACATCCATGTATAGCTATATACATATGAACTAATTAAAATATCTTTTATAAAAAAATGAAATATTAATATTTGAAGTTATCATTTAGTTTTTAATAAGATCGGTATTAATAATTTGGTCCTATATAATACACATAGTGCGATAAATTATATGATAATATTTGTGAAATTCTGTATATTTTCTATAACCGAGAAGCAGGACAGAAGCAGTTTTATTAATATTTGAAGTTATTATTTAGTTTTTAATAAGATCGGTATAATTTGGTCCTGCTTCTCGGTTACAGGAAATATACAGAATTTCACAAATATTATCATATAATTTATCGCACTGTGTATTATATAGGACAAAATTATTAATACCGATCTTATTAAAAACTTCCCTTTAAGGGATAGTTTTCACCCTTCAAAGCGAACCATTGCCGATAAAAAAAATGCGTGTCAAATATTTTTCATAATTCTACAAATGTGCGAAGTTTCATTAAGATCGATGAGCGAGTAAACACTTCCGTAGGTTTACTTGTAAGTACCGAGCGAACTTACGGACGATCGAGGCCCGTAACGGGCTCTCGAGAAGGAAAACCAGTTGGAGCTCACGAATTTTTACGCCGGCCGAGAGGCTCGATGCAAGCGAGTCTCTCGTGGAATAATCATTGCGCGCATACCAAAGCGTCCAAGGACTGCCGCTCGTGGCAGGCACAGTCGTGCACCGCGTGGTAAAGCGCTCATTCATAAGCGTCCCTTGACGAATAGGAATTCGCCCGTATTGTCGGATGATCCGTGACGCAACAAATGCCTCGAATTCCAAAAAAGAACAAAGACGAACCGACGACCATCGACCATTACGTGACCGTGACTTTGAGAAATTTGGGAAATCAAGATAAGCGTGAGACCTGCGTTTCAATATTCACTGCTGAACCGAAAATCTATAGCATACGTGACATAAACTATAGACTTTTAATGCTGGCAGTGAATATCGCGATCCAAGAAGAACGCGTCTCTCGAATTCTGGATCACGTCCGTCGATCGCCGGCGGTGAAAGCCGTGATTAGCGAGTTAGATTGCAACGTAATCGCGTTTTAGCAACAACAACAACGTGGTTAAATTTAAACACGCTGACATTTTCTCTCCGACGCACCAATTTCGCGTACGCGACCGTTACACTTTCCTCTCGTCACGTTCTAACGCGGTCGAGCGGGCAAAAACTGGGCCGCGCCAGCTGGATGAAGTTCTATTACACGGTCCAATGAACGTGGAGCAACAGAGCTGCTGCTGCTCCCGCGTCGTCATCCGCAGACCTCGCGCGGGATAATCAGATCGGAGGGCTGAGATATCCTATCTGCCTCTTATCTACGCGTCGCAACCTGCGATAGACGTTGAGCGACGTCTTGGCGCAACGCGCCCATGTTTTTGCTTCATTTTCTCAAATCGTAGTGTCTGCCCCGCGACTCGCCTTCCCCGCGATTTGTAAATAAGATAAATGATATCTAACTTGATCGACGCCTGGCCGTCGCACGCGATCGCGATGTGGCTGTCCCCGAATTCTCCAGCGAGCTCCGTCCCTTTCCAGTTTTCAACTACGGCTTCTTCTTCCTTTTGTATTTTGCACGGTCAATTACGGAGAGAGACGTAGGTCCATGGGCGCAGGAGTAGGGCACGGAACGACGCACGCTGCCTGTTTTTACGTCTCCGGCGAAATTGCGCGCACAAGGATGCGTATATCGGAGCACGTGTGAAAATCGATTCTACTCACTTTCTCATGTTCCACGACGCGAGCTGCGTGCAGGGCCCAGCGAGGCAGGAAGAACGCAGTTCGAAGGGTTCTGCCTTCACGCGCAAAACGGAGAGTGCATTTCCCGACGCCACCGTCGCGGTGCCTCTCATTCAACTGAAGCGGACCCGCAAGTGCCCGAGGCATCCGGCCGGTGCGCGCCCCCCCCCACTCCCGCTCGGTCGCACTTTCCGTAAAACGAATCTACTTGCCGGGCGAATGTCAGAGGGCGCGTGCGCGCGTCCCCCGTTGAAAAGAAGCGCGAAACTCACGGCGAATCTCTCACGGACGCCCGATAAATCATTTTGGGTTGCATTCCAACGTTGCATTCCAAAACGACTGATTTGAGGAAAATTTTACTTAATACTCTATAGCTCACGTCACATATACTATAGAAATTGAGTAAAATTTTCCTCAAATAAGACGTTTTGGAATGCACCCCAAAATGTCTTAGTTGAGGAAAATTTTACTCAATACTCTATAGCTCACGTCCAGGGTTGGGCAAGTATTATACATGCGGTATTAGACATGTATTATACATGGTATAATACAGTATAATACAGTAAATACAGTAAAAATTACTGTATTATACTGTATAATACAGTCAAAATATGTAAAAAACCCCTAGAAAATGGTCGAATGACCCAACCCTGCTCACGTCACATATACTATAGAAATTGAGTAAAATTTTCCTCAAATAAGACGTTTTGGAATGCAACCTTGAGACTTTTAAATAATCGCGGTCATGTGGAAGCGTGACGTCAGAGACGATCCATTTTATGTCATACAAATATTCCGAAGACTTTCCCCTGAACACACTGAGGAATTCTAACGTGCCATTTTCAAATAAAAAGAAATATTTAGATGATACTTTAGCGCACTTGTAAAATTGTCCGAAAAAAAATTCCTTTTCCTTGACAGTTAATAATCGTTAAATGAATGTGTCATATGACTGAGCTTATTATCGTATCACATTCGTTTAACGGCTTATTTAATAGTTTATTAAACCCTTTGCACTCCGAATTATATTTCAATTTTGTTACCAGCAGTTCCCAACGCTTTTAAGTATTTTATTTGAAATTTACTTTAACTAAAAAATAGGGCAATTTAAATAAATAAAGGAAGAAACAAATTCAATTAAATGTTTTTTTTTTTTTTGAAAAAATGTCGAGTGAGACTCGACAAAGGAGCTCCTGAGATAAAAACTGATGTCGAGTCGACAAAGGAGTGCAAAGGGTTAACCGTCGAGGGGAAAAGATAGTTTTCGGACGAATTTTGTAAGTATGCGAAAGCGATACTGTTTTTCCTTCATTTCTCTGACGTCACGATTCAGCATGAGCGACAACCCGGGAGCTTTAAAGATCACAAGCAACGGGTGTGAATCGACACGACGTACTACTGTACAAAACATATTTATTTAATAACTTATGAAGATGCGCATACACAGTGTACAAGCTCTAGCGTTCTTGCGGTATCGCCTACCTCGCGAAAGGTCGTGTACGATTTTCTTCTAACGTTTATATACAATCACATCTTTTCGCTACCGTTCAGCGACCGTCGGATGAAACAGGATCGTTCACTACAAGTGACGTGTTTTGCTCGACACAGCACGATGGCGAATCCCTTGAAAATATTTCGCCACCGAATAGCACTTTTTTTCTCTCTCCCTCTTTCTCTTTTTCAATCACGAGCCGATATCGAGGAAAACTTGGGATTAGAACGACGCATAAACATACAAAGTTAAAAAGGCCTGATCAATCAGACCTGATTTCTTTCATTTATCTAATACGAAGCTTGCTTGTATCTCTACGATGCAATGTCATTCGCGTTCTGTCAAAAATATTCTATGTACAAAGGTGGGGTATGTGCTTATAAAAAAAAAACGTACGATTTCATAAAATGGATCTGCGCGATTTTGCTTCGCGTTGAGTAAAATATAGGAAGTCTCACTCATTCGTCAAGATTCTGCACATAGGAGAGATGGTCCGTCGAAACTTAACGCGTGCAAATATAGAATCTGTACGATGCGGTGATAATGGAAAATATCAAGAAAATTCCGTATTACACACCGCGAATTAGAAATACAGATCCATTTTTCCTTTAAGACGTCATAATGCCTCCCTGTACGAACCGTACTTAAATATTATCAGATTTAGTGCGCTGTTGAAAAAAAAAATCTTGATTTGTAAATCGATCTTTAGCTATAAAGACAATATCTTATAATTCAATATGATACATGACAAGAATAATCCTTGATTCAACAGTACGAGTTCCGTTATTACTATTAATTACACAATAACAGAATACTGTTGTTATCAATATCGAGTAACACATCTCGAAATAACACAACTCGGCATATCACCCTGTTTCGCAGAATCAATATCATTTAAAAACTCGACATAAATGCTTTGCAGATAAACGTAGAAGTAAGTACTACAACAGGTTAAGATAAGAATATAACTAGAAAAATGTACAAAATAAAGGAACAGATCCTTCGTGATTTTTGTACATCTTGAATGTAAAAGAGTTAATCTTGCATATCTATGTGCGATCTATATTGTAACCTCAAAGGTGGGTCCCGGAACCTCCATCTCGTCACATAAACGAACTTCAACGTGTGGTCCTTACCTAATAATTCGTTATTGCACAAAATATCGATCTGTGGAGGCAATGAAAACAAATTAATGAATGACAATATCATGTTCTTTCGTATCGTCGTCAGATATACTTACATCTCTATATTTTTCCATGCCATTCAAAGCCTTCTTGGCAATAAACTTTTTCATATGCGTTATCGTAGCCTGAGCCGAGCATCTGATAAATCTTCTCTTTAAAGTCTTTAAACTCGAGTTTGTACACTCCAAACATACGTTAACCTGCAAATTTGACATGTTAGTTTTAATTCTGCTAAAGTAATTCTAATATTACAAACCTGTGTCCTAAATACTACAATTACCTGTTCATCAGTACGATGATAATCCGATTCTGCGTGTGCATCCGCATTAGCTTTTTCTTCTTCAACTTCGCCGGCGTTGGGTAAAATATCCTTGGGATTAGGCAAACCTCTGGCTCTATAAAATTCTCTTTCTCTTTTGATCTCATCTGAAAGGACACATTTTTGTCAATGATTAAAAAGAGAAATTCCTTTTGTACAGAGACCAGAGAGACTCAAACAAGGTTCTTACTATCTTGAAGATTGGGAACTAATTTGTAGACGATATCCTGCATAGTTCTGTCGAAGCTGATGTACTGAAGCGGATGCGACTGATGTATGACAATTTGGCATGTCGGACAAGTGTGCTTTTCCTCAAGATGCTTCACCAAACAGCTCTTGCAGAATGTGTGCAAGCATTCGGTGACTGTAGTAGCTTCAATCAAATATCCACGACATATCTTGCACGTTATGTGACTGTTCAGAGTTTTCAGTTTTATCCTTCTCTCCATGGCATCGATAATCACCATTTAACAGAGAGCTGTTATCTGTGTAACGACATAACGATTGCATTAATTAGACACAGATATTAATAATCGAAGGTTGTTGGAGCAAGGTTATTGGAATCAAAATGAATAACTGTTCAAGAAGGTAATAGGCTTGAGAAAATGCGAACAGATCGGCTTAACTCGCTGTTACGAATGTGCGAGGACACGCAACTACGATTACGCGGTGCGCTGAGTAACTGCGAGCGGAAAGTGGGTTATCTGGATCTAACCTCAATTGTGAGCGTGTCGCACCGTCGTGTTTCGCCAGCTTTTTACTCGTTGCAGACTTTTGCGAGAAGAATACGTGAATCCCGTAACATTCTCACACCTCGTGTCACGAGTTACGGCTTGCGGAACTAAGGAGATTTCACGAAAAATCTGTTTAAAAACAACTCAGTAGCCAAACGTTACTCATACGACAACAAAACGGACTAAAGCGGACTGATCGCAGCGCCGTCCGCACTGTGCGTGTGCGACTGGTACTCGCTGGAGAGAAATTTGGGAATGAACATGACGTGTTCAAGTTCAACATATCGTCATCGGGAAGTCACGGGAGAGACATATTGTGCTTTCCATTTAGTGACACAAATCGACACAAGCATCATTCTATCTTTTTTTAACATTCATAAATAACAAAGATAGAATGACACTTGTGTCGCTAAATGGAAAGCACCGTATGGAGACAACTGTCGGCCGAATGTAAAAATTATGATTGTTATTTATTACGGCCAAAATATTTTATTATCACCATTATCAACATTGAAATCAGTGTTTTGTTTAATTGGTCGCCATTTTGTTAATTTTTTACCAAATTAATTTTTCCTAGTTCAGGCGATAGCCATTCATACACAAATTAAGAATCTTTTTAATTTTTTGTGTCAGACATCCTGGAGGGGAGTTTTTATGCACACCAACAAGCCCTCTGTTTTTTAGGAGTTGTGAATTTAAAAATAACAGGCAGACAAAAAGATTTTTGAAGCTAAAAAAAAATACGATTACGTAACTAAAAAGTCAATAAATAAAATAAAAAAAATTACATGTTAATAGCTTTTCTAGTTTTCGAGAAAAAAATTTTCAAAAATCACCTTTTTTTCTAGTCGTCGAAGTGGTATTATGATAAAAACAAACTAACTTGTAAAGGCCTTCCATCACCCCCGCCGTTTCGGCGGTCCGTGCGCGAGATCAACAAAGCAAGCGACTTTGCTATCTTTTAACTTTACATTTGTCTCCTCTAGCGGTCTAAACTGACTGGTGGCCATCCCTACCAGGCGCTTGCTTTTATATCTTTCTGGAATATTCCCATTGATAATCATTTCCCGTTGTAGAAAATGATGTCAAAAAGGGAACATCCTAGAAAAGTCCCGAACGTGTAACAAACAAAAAGGGACGATCACCGTCACAAGTCGCTTAGTTTGTTATTGCGTGGAGCGCCGCCGATTTCGCGCTGAAATGAATATAATGTCGATATGACAGAAATCCTAACTACTGCCAACTTTAGTGCTTAATAACTTTTTTTCTAATTGAGAGCGACGATTTTAACTTGCAGATTCAAGTTCTACGCACCGAAATATATAAAACAGTGAAGTTTCAGCCAAATCGGTGAGGAAGCCCCTTCCCAGATAACACAACTGATCCTTTTTGATTTCAAAAAGAATTCACTTTCTTGAGTTCTTTTCGAATTCGCGTAATCTGTTCGAAATGAACTAAAAAAGAATTCCTTTTTATAGTTAGAAAAAGGATTTCATAAAAGTATATATTTTGATTTCTTTTGGAATTAAAGAATCCTTTTTGAATCTAAAAAAGAACTCACAAATGGTGACATAAAAGTGAAGTCTTTTGGAATGCTGAAGAATACTTTTAGAACAGAAATGGGGTGGAAAAAGAATTTATTTTGTAAATCGGGGACCAAAAAAGAATTCTTTTCGAATTCTCTGTGCTATCTGGGTTTCCTTCACAATTACCTAATTTAAATCTATACATTTGCATTTACGCGTATATAAAATCCATAAAAAGGAAGCGCTTTATGACATTACTGCTTTTTATCACGAGAGATTAGGAAGCATTTTCAGGTATAACTTTGGGTAAAGCGATATGTTGAAAAGATATATCATGACTGTCGATCCTTTTCTATCTCTTTTCTCTCTCTACGATAAATCCGCGCGAGCGTTCAGGACAGGTGGCGCCACGGACACGGTGAAGCTTGATTGGTGGAACGCCTTGACAGTGGCGAGGGGCACCGTCGCGTAGAACTTCAACAAGCACAACCAGTACAACGGAATGGTTTCGTGACCGGAGCGGATGCGACGGAGAACACGACGGGAGATAACGCGACGTTGTACAGCCGTATCATCGAGAAGTCGATCGTTCGGCGGAAAGTAGGATATTCGTTCGGCGGAGGACACGTCTCCCTCCGTCGATGTTCGATTATCGCGCGTCTTCGCGTCATCACCGCGCTCGGCGTATAGGTTATATTCACAAGAAAGCAGGATAATAACCGATCGGAGGACAGGGAAGAAAAGAGAGTAAGTGCATGTTTAATATATTCATCTCGCATTATCTCCACGTGCCTGCGCGAAAGTTCAGAGCGATCGAAAAGGAATGAGGGAGAAGTGAGGTTAGATGGTTTTTTCCTTTCCTAATTGGAGCTCATACTTGCGCGAAGGCCCGCGCGATACGTTTAGAAGGTTCGCGAGTCTCCGGCGCTGCGATCTAATCGTTCGCGGTTTGGTTTGCCGATCGTTCGACTTGTCGGAACTCGCTTCGCGAGCGAAAGGGAGGATGTGCATTTTCGTCGCGAGAGGGAAAGTGAAATTCGATAGGCGCGAAATTACGATCGACATCGCCCGCCTGATCGTGTGAGGGCAAAACGTATTTACGGAGCACCCTGTATAACGGCGATAACAATTCCGTCCGCGCAGCGAAGGACACAAAGCGCTCTCCGTAGCAGAAATAGCAAAATCACGGGGTCGATCGCTGCCTATCGCCTTTGCTTTCGAGAAGCTTAAAAAAGAAAGAAAAAATAAGAAATTGTTGCTTTATCATTTTGCGTCGTCGCGATAATAACTCAACGCTTCTCAGTACATACTGCGAAAAAATAAATTAAAGAGGATTAGATAAAGAGATAAGAGGTGGGAAGGTAGGGATTAAATAGAATAAGAGCGGATTCGACTGCGTATCGCGGCGAGGATTTTTGCGCGAATGCGCGTTCATCAATAAGAGTCTAATTATTGGAGTTCGTTTTAATCTCACAAGTGCGCCCAATTCCCGGCGAGGGAAGGGAGATGATAGACACGAGGACGAATTTCTGTCTTCCTTCTCTCTTTCCCCCTCTCTCTCTTTCTTTAAAACAGCCTTCAGATTAAAATGACGAAATAATAGGCCTGTTATGCGTAATTGAGCTTTACGTTGCCTTCTTTTGCTCTTTTCTCACCCAACCGTTCGGTTCGTTTTAAGCGCCAAGCGTGGCATTCTACGGAGGATGTGGGATATTCCAGCAATATTGTGGCAACATGGGAATATTCCAGCAACATTACGAATATTTCTGGAATATTCCAGCAACATTTGAATATTCCAGCAACGAATATTGCTGGAACATTTCAATGTTGCTGCAATATTTGTAGCTTGCAATATTTGTGGCATTCTACGAAGAACGGGATATTCCAGCAACATTGTAGCAACATTGGAATATTCCAGCAACATACGAATATTGTTAGCATATTCCAGCAACATGCGAATATTTCTGAAATATTCCAGCAACATTTGAATATTCCAGCAACGAATATTGCTGGAACATTTCAATGTTGTTGCAACGTTGCTGAGAGATTTTATGCTGTATAGGTGGGACAAACTCTGTATTGGTACATACACTTGAAATAGAACTTTGTATTAGTACAATAACGACACGCGCGATAACGAAGGTGTTATTTTTTTCGTGCTCACATTATTTGGAATTTGACGCGGCGATAGACTGTTGGCCGATCGAGCTTTACGATGATCGCGGGACTGTTTAATTTACAGGGATAATCGTCGTCATACAACCGCTGTTAATTATGACAACCGTAAACACGGATGACGATGTCGAGAAGCTGCCGCATATACAATGGGACAGTACGGCGGTTCCCGGACCATCCGGTTGTATGTTCCCTGGCGAATTGACACCGCTGGAATGCCAAATAGCTGGTCATCCTTTCAATGGCGACAGGCAAACTATCGGTAAGCGATGATTCTTAAGAAATTTGAAGTTGCGATATGTAGATATTGGCAATTTCAAATTTATGCGTAAAATATGAAAATTGAAAGGGTATTAAGTTAAAAGTAATGTGATAATATGAATGTATTGTAGAAGATACATTTTGCAAAGTGCATAAATATAATTGAAAAATGTATTTAAAAAAATGATAAATTATGAAACATTTTTCTCTTTAATGTATATATATTTATATATGTATATATAAATTTTTAATTACATTATTTTACATATATGTGTATGTATATATGTAAAATTTTACAAATATATAAATGTATATATTTGTAAAATAATGCTTGGATACTTAATACTAATTGACAAGATCAAGTTACATGTGTTCCTATATTATTATATTTTCAATACATATTATTTTCAATGTGCCGAGATCTGAAACTAAAGCGGAGCAATGCTTTTTCTGCTTAATGAAGGACGTTTGATTTGTAAAATAAAAATATGTAAAACAAAAATAATTAATATTATATACTCGAATACAATTATATATAAATTCATTTATCAATAGTATGTACAAACATTTGTGTGTATTGAGTAGCTTTATGAAGGATTGTTTATTATTACAGGCATGTTGGTATGCAGACGGACTGGCCATATACTGAAACCGGCGACTAAACTGATTCTTGGCGAAAGAGAAATTGCATTCTATGAAAACTTGAAGAGTTCTTACGATCCAATCTCAATGGAACTAAAAAAATTCGTTCCGCGTTATTATGGTACAACGGAACTGCGTGTCTTTAATAACCGTAAGGATTTTCTTGACAGCCCACAAATTGTGATACGATGATTTTGTGAATAAATTGTAAAATAGGACCTAATTCGTATATCACATGCGCGCATATGTATATATATATATATGTATTATGTAACTTATATACACACATTATCTGTAATTGTAATATAAGAATTAATTAATCGAGATATGAATTGTGAATATAATATTTGGATGACTAATTATATTTTTTATCTAGATATCTTTTCTTTACTAAACCATTTTATCCGATAACAGGTACGAAATTCCTCATGCTTAAGAATATCACAAAGGGCATGGCCGAACCATGTGTGATAGATATCAAGATCGGTTCTCGCACGTGGGATCCTTTAGCCACACCGGAAAAGAGGAAAACGGAAGAACTCAAGTATGCTGAATCGAAGCGTACTTATGGTTTTTGTATAACAGGTTATCAAGTATATTCTGTCTTATCTGGACGATTCAGGAAATATGACAGAGATTATGGCAAGCAACTCAGTGTCAAAGGCGTCGTGGAAGGTATCTGTTTTAGAGTTTTAGAAGAACATACGAAGTCAATAGGAAAAGAAAGTGAATAATTGTTCGGTGCAAATGAATCCAAGATTCATGAGTATTAAAATCTATCTCAAGACGTAGGAGGTACTAAGTTTTCTAAAATAATTGAAATAACCTGCTTTCGAACATTAAGGTTAAAGTTATTTGTGATCAATCACAAATCGAGATTAGTGTACCTTTCAATTTTTATACTAATGGAACAGAGTTTTAGAATTAAAACGTTGACAGAAACTATTTTGTTGTCTTTACAAAAAATATACAGTCTTAGGAATTAAAAATATAATCGCAAAAATCTATTTTATCTTTTTTTTATATTCATATAATTCAGATTAAATTATTACCAATAATAACTTCATATTAATAGGATCTTGATAAATTAATCGTTAGACACATGAACAAAAAAAAGATCTTTCCGATATGTTCTAATCTAATGATAAGACTGTTAGTTTCCTATTTTTCTAAATCGTGTTAATATTCTTCTTATCTTCACGCAGCACTGGAAGATTTCTTGAACTTAATACCTGGAAAGCCAATCTGTCAACAATTGGTCAACGAAATCTTGGCATATCTGTACAAGATCGAACAGCTCTTCAACGTGCAGCGGAAATATCGCTTCTATTCCAGCTCACTTCTGGTCGCTTACGACGCTCGACATTTACGGCAGCATTGCCCATTGAAAGATGATAGTCTTACCCTTCATTCAGTGCCGAAATTTGACAAAGAAATGCCATGTAAATCAGTTCCCTGTATAGTCCCTAATCAATTATCTGGAACAAACGATTTAATGCTTAGATCAAGTATGAAGAAAAGTGTAAGCGAACCTGTGTCGATAGCGTGTGAGCAGATACCTAATCAGAACAAATCTTGCAATTTAAATGCCAATGTGGACCGATTATGTCGATCCAGCCCAAGTCATTTTTCACTTTCGTGCTTGAATGACATTAAGAAGAAAGATGAAAATGTTTCGATGGACAAGTGCAAGTGGGTCAAAGTGAAAATGATCGATTTTACACATGTCTTCCCGGGAGAGAATAATGAGTTGGATCGAAATTATCGGGATGGCATCAAGAAGTTAATCCAAATCTTAAGTCTGCTCAAGAAGACCGATTGCATGCATTATTAAAGTTGTTTCTCCTTATCAAAAAATGTATTATACATGACGATGTTCCTGAAAGTGAACGGAGAAATTATAGAAGATAAGATTCAGACAAAGATATATATTGATATGACATGTCATTCATGTTATCAAATCCAGATATCGGGATGACTTTTCGAGAGAACATAAATCGACAGCGATAAAATCTTTGACAACAATCGTCAAGCTAAGAGAATTGTTTGAGGACATTGTTTATTGTAGGAAGCTATCGCGATAACTCTTTGGAGAAATACTGAAACTTAAAGAAATATGAAAGCAACGTTTTGTAACGAATGTAAAGGCCGGAAAACTGCAATTTGATGAAGTAACATATTTCTATCGAAGGTCTGATTTCAGTAGTAATTACTCAATAAAGAGTGAAGTACCGTGAGTCAGGATCCTTCCACGATTTAAAACTAAGATACAATAAGAGAAGCAGCCTAATCAGTACATAATTGAAGCACACAAGCAATCCTAAAATGGATTACAAAAGGATGTCTTCTCTAGAATAAAAATAATTAAGACTTTTATACTTTGCCAAAAAAAATGTAATGCGATGTATAGAGTATCTAGGAATTTTGATCCTTCGCGTTTGCCGTGTGAAGGTTTTACAAATTTGGAACCGGGCACAACAGGAAGCAGAGGAAGACAGAGAACGCCTCATTTTAAATATCCAACAATTGTTCGAGACGAGTGACTTTCATATTACGACGACAATAAGTCGCACTTTGTAAACATACACACACCATACTGCAATGGCGAGAAGTTCTTTAATGATAACATTATTAATTCTGCCAAGTGACATATATTTATGTTACACGCATTACGTGATAAAAAAAAGTGCAGATTATTGTAATTGTAACAGCAGCAATAAAAACATTACGATGTAAAGTGGGACGCGAGTATTTATTGAATTTCTATTGGTAATGAGGCAGAATCCGTGGCGACACTCTCTTGGCTATTTATAAAAGATTAATATAATTCTTCACATTAATAAATGGCAAATCTGTATAATTGATTACACTATCTCCAAGGATTTCTAATTATACTTTCATGATTTTATTATAAATACACGAAATGAATACTCACCGTCTCTCGGCCGTGAAATAACGATTATCTTATTCGACGAATTTTATCGTTATTTATTTTTTACAGCTACTTTTTCTTTCGTCTTATCAACGCAATAACAGGTAAACACTCTCGTTGTCGTATAATATTTTATTCGCCATTCATTCGTAAACAGTTTTTACAGATCGTCAACGATCGGCGGGTGCGCCGTTGCGACGTGATCAACCGCGATAATAATTAATAATAATAATAATAATTTGCTTAATCTCTCGTATAACACTTACAGTAATACGCACGCGCGTGCCATTGTCGCACGCTGGCGTGTGTGTAGATGTATGTATTTTAGAATGCGCGTACACAAACGCACGCGCATCACACATACGCATACGTACACACACACACACACACATCATACACACACACGTATATACATATATAGATCATCTCGATCGCATTTGTCTTCTCCGCATCCCTCTTACTTACGCTCGCCTTTTACCAACGCTTTCTCGTTCAATTTCAATAAGTGCTTTAATCGAGAGCTGATCGGAACCATTTGGAATACACACTTCGCTCGTCTATAATAACGAGGCCGGGACTGGCTTCTTTGGAATCAAGTTTACTCAGCTTGAATTCCATCTCGTCAATTTTTCCCGTTAGGCGATGAAGAGACGATTAAAATTATCGAATTTTTATTTTTAAGCGGAATCGTAGAATTCAGGATCCGGACAGGTGAAATTACATCTCCATTACAGATTGGTGGAATCGCCGTCAATTAATTGCAATGACGACAGGATTGTACGCATAATTAGCATTACCAAGCCGGACGGCGACCGACCGTGATCAATTAAACAAATTATAATGTTCGACCGCGCTAGCAGCGCGAAATAGTCGTCGAGCTTCACAATTTTCAGATTCCGGCTCGCTTCTCGCGCGCCGCCGAGCAGGCCCTCCCCGTTGATTAGTCGCGCTTAATTAAATGAAACCGCATAGAGAGAACAATAGTAAACGAGACAATAATACAAGTAGCCCTATATCACATAGTACGCAGGCGCAACAATAAATATTGCAATAAAAACGCATTAAATAGCTAGACGTGTAAACGCGATAATTCCGCGGGTTTTTGTTAGTGTGTACGATAAAATACGCATCATGCTAAGCTAATTAATTGTTATACGATAGTCGAAACGTCTCTCGCATTCTCTCTCTCTCTCTCCTACGCGCGCATTCTCCCCCTTCCGCTCTCTATTCACGTAGGTATAATTACAAAGCGATTCGATTGAGCGATGGCGTGATCGTGTTTGCGTCCGTCGCTAATTTCCCACGTGAAATTCGGGATAAACGAAGGAAAACCGTGGTAAGGAAGTTCGCTTCGCTACGAGGCAAATGGCAATAACAAACGAGGGACGCGCGTTCGACGAAAAACTCCTCATCCCCCTCTTCGTTGATCACCCCGAGCGTTCGCTTCCTCGCGACGTGCCTCCCTTATAATAATTAGTAATAATTAGTCTCGCTGTAACATTACGACTAACGGGTTAATTCGCCCATGATTACTTCAGTTGCTTTATTCAGCTGCTACTTTCATTTAGGTCGATATATTTAACGTGTATAACTATATAAATACAGCAGGCATTCGTTATATATTTACAGATCGATCAACCTCTTTCCCCCCGCCCCTCTCTCTCTCTCTCGGTTGCCTCACTTTCTCACATTCTCCCTCATACTGTTTTTCTAGCACACATTCGCTGAGAGATTTCTCTCACTCTCTCTCTCCTCCTTTATTTTCTTTCCTGCGACAATTTCGCAAATTTCCACGGCGAAGGAGAGGGCCGTCCGATTATTGGATTACTAACTTAAAGTCGTTCCCCACACCGATATTGCCACGCATCTTCAGTCTTATAAATTCCAATTATCTGCGCTAATGACTCGAACAATTTTTTTCCTAAGCGTCAATGATGTAGCTAATTCCTTGTAAATCATCAACAATTGCGTATGATTGTATCGTATAAATGATCGCGAAATAATCAATAATAATACTAACGAGAAATATATATATATATATATATGTATATACAGGGTGTCCGGAAAATCGCCCGCAATACTTCGGGAAATGATTCGGGGCCCAAAAAGAAGGAAAAAAAGCTATATGGAGGCATAATCCGCTTGGCATCCCTCTTTAAAAATTTTTTTTTTTTCAATTTTTTTTTACATGGTGCATCCTGGGTAACGCCAAAATAAAGTCCGAAATGACATTATTTATGTTAAAACACTATGAAATAAATGATGATTATGAAAAATAAATTACGATTTTTAAAACATAAAAATGGTTATAACTCGGAAACAATTTTCGGATCTATGTTTATATAACTTTTTGACTTCTTTGGGACCCTTTCTTGACACCCTGTATATATAATTGAGTGTTAATCACGCAGAAATGTCGTTCGCCGCGACAGAGATCAGGCGTCACGCGAAATCGATGAAGGTCGAAGACACTCGACATTGACGACGACGGGCAAGGACGAGGAGTCGCGCACGATTTCGGTACGCCTGAACGCGCCGTCTACATTCGCCCGACAAAGGTCGCTGCGAAATTGAAGAATTACGACAGTAAAGCTCGAACAATTACGCGCCCGGGCCCACGCTAAATTAGGCCCTCCGGCCTCGCCCGCACGCTCACCCGGATTTCGATCTTATTAGCGCTCTGAAAGGAAGGATCTCTGCGGACAATGGCATGTCCGATTGCGAGAGTGAATGCGCGACCTGTCGCGCGGCCCGTTGTTCATCGATTCGACCTAAGTGACCCAATTGGATGCTGTATTTTAAGATGGGATTTCGTACTTTTGTTAATCATGGGCACAGTTCGACTTGTATCTTCTTCCCAGAAGATCGATCCGATCTCTGGATCCTTTCAAATTACGGCTGCGCAGTTTCCTTCTTATTTTTAGCGTTCGAAAAGCGTGATACCTCATGGAGTTCACCGGAAGGATAATATGCTGAGATTAAACCTTGTCGCTTCAACGTAATACTTCGCAGAGCTCCACGAAGCGCGAGAGATTAGGATTAATAACTTGCAAAATAAGTTACCGAAATAGAGAGCGTTTAACTATCTCGAGGCTCTCGCGAAAGAGATCTGCGCGTCGGTCGCCGTCCTAAAATTACTTTAAGCGCATTTTACTCTTAATTTCAAACACACCCCGCCCCGCTCCTTCGCCCGCTGCTTCGCGCTCGAACGTGTTATCCTAACACAGCGTTGAAGTAAATGTTTATAAAACTGCTAGATACCTTCGGTTAAGCTCGCGTTAAAACTCGCGTGAGAGGCGAGTATACGGCGGATTAAAATTACAAGAGGAGAAGAAGGCCATGCTTTGTCTCTCATTTTTTTTTCATTCTCTCTTTCACACACACACGCACACATACGCGCACCGCGTGCTAGAATATACGTGTAACGAGAAAGCGCACACGGTTCATCATCCCTTATCCGAAGGGTGACCGCGTTCCGGCTGCTCTTCCTCGTCGTCCGAGGAACGACGCTACGGCCAGGGATATTCAGAAAGGCACTCGGCACCCCTCCACAAAAATCCGGAAATCAAATGTACAAAACGAATACGGCGTCGCCGAAGCGTCGCGAGTATCGTGCGGCCACCATCCGGAAGAGACGATTGCTCTATCTCACGTTGTCGCTAACTACCGTCTGCTCTTTTACAGTAACGCGAGGTCGACGACAGTGAGATGCGAGATCGATTCGCGACACCGTGATTCACTTTTCACTCGGAAAAATTGAGGGGGATTTAATTTTTATATCATTAAGAGTTCCTTTACTCTCTCTTCGGAAGACAATTAATCAAGACAGAATAAAGTTCCAGACAAAATCATCGATAATATAAAATCGCTCGTTTTCACCAAGAGTCTCATAGAAAAATAACTATCGCTTTTAAATAATATAGTTAATACGACTGGAAAATATCGCGGTTACCTCGGAATCTGAACCATCTTGATTGACCTGAAAAGCAAATCACCAGATTCGAGTGTAAAGTGTAACGCTTCGCCACGAGAGCGTCGATTTTTCGGAAGTTTCCAGCACGGTAGAAACGATTCTCGCTTTCATTTCTCTACGAGTTAATGTGCGGATCTCACGCGAAAGCGACAGGATAATATCCTTCTTAATCAGATACAGCTCGTGTAATATCATTAAATCGCTTCAAATCGAGAATGGTAAGGATATCGAAAAAGATCTCGTGCTAGGAACACTTTGGGTGCTAAAAAAAAAAAAACAGCGAAGACTCAACATCGGTACACTGAGAAAAAGAGTTGTGCGTAAATGTGTTTAGTTTGTACGAAATGTGTGTTTAGTTGGCAGTATTTTCTTAATTCAATTCCTTAGTTCAAATATATATGTTTTTTTAAATTTTAAATATACATTATTATTCATTGAAATACATATTTTTGTTTTTAATTCAAATTAGCGAATATTTGCTAATTTAAGGAAATACATATTTTGTTTTTAATTCAAATTAGCAAATATTTGCTCGACAGTCCGTGATCGCGGCATAGTTGAATTAAGAAATATTTTTCTTTTATTTGACACTTTTTCTTTCTCAGTATACTCTTGCGTTACCGAATCGCGATCATGGATCACACACGACGCTCTCAATTTGAATTAGTGAAAATATCCCGTGAAAAATGTATTAAAAAGATATAAAAATCTAGATGGAACGACGATATGTGATTTTTTTTAATTAAAAATTCACACGAATGTCAAAGTACATGTAAAGATAAATATAGCGTCTCGTTCTATTGTGATTGTGCGATGCGGTATCGTGATTGAAAGTCGCCAATAACCGGCTCGATTGATTCGTGCGTTAAAATTGTTCGTCAACGGGAGGGAAGGCGGGTAAATCGATTTGGCACGTTGCTTACTTTTATAATTAGCCAACGCATTGACGAGATTGCGAAAATACGCATGACTCATTTCAACGACGAAAAAAATTCTCACCGCGCGTTTAAATATTGATCAAGCTGTGTTATATCAGCTCCGAATATCAATAGACGCCTTTTTTCTTCAGGGCATTTCATATGCGGGGCGAAATCGCAATCAACAATAAAATTAAAAAAACAAAGTGTTGTAATTAATAAAAAAAATTCTAATAGACGATCGAGTGATCCACGATCGACGATTTTGAGACCGGTCGCGAATGGCAAAATGGCATGCTTACGTATTTTAGAATTCGGCGATTGCGATCTATTCGAGGACGCTTCAGGAGCGAATTTTCCTTACTTTCTTCGATTCGGCAAATTTGTTTCTGCTGTGTTAAGAAGGCCTCTTTTTCTAGGAAGATAAATGTGAAGGGTTAGATCACAGAAGTGTACGCACACGCAGAGAGAAAACGCGTCCCATGCTGGTACTCAAAGGATCTCGTTCGCATCGGGTAATAACCGCATCGTTCCAAGTAAATCAGCTCTCGATCATGTACGTATACGTTTTAGCTGACGTTTTATTTCTAGTTAACTTTCATGTACATAATATATATGTGTATATGTCATATAAATATATAAATCTATACAATATATATATATATATATATCATATAGGTTTACATATGATTTTTATTAAAAGGTTTATTAAAACCTTTGTGTTATGTGTATCTTTTTTGCAGTTAACTTTCATATACATGACATATATATATCTCATGTACATATATTTATGTATATGGCATACGCGTTAGTAACGACAGGTGATTATGACCTGTCCTCGTCGTTTTCGATAATCTGCAATATATCGATGTCTGCCGCGGCGACGTCGCCCGGCGAAAAAGACACTTCTTCCTGCTTTATACAAAAAAAAAAAGAAAAAAGAAAAAAGCGGCAAATACGCGAGAAATACGAGGCACACTAATGTGGCTGTTGTTTGGCCGGCGCACGCTGTTCGCGGCCGATTGGCTCGAGATACAATGATATTTACTTAACTTCTGCGAGTCGTAGGAAGTGAAGGTAAAATACTTTCGTTTCCACACATGTACAATTCTCATCTGGCATTCGGCAACGTGACCGCGCGAGATCAAATCCGGTTCATAATTCAGTGACTTGACTTTGCGAAAAGCAAGCTTCTCAAAAAAGAAAAAAAAAGAAAAATATTATACCTCACAAGTAGCCAATAAACGATAAAATCGATAAAATAAAATTTAAACAAACGAGTTGAGAAAGAATTTCAGACGTATCGCGACATTTTCGATGAATCGCGTGATCCTTTCTGTACGCGTTCCAGCTTTGTAATTAACGAAAAAAATTTAATTCGAATACAAAGTAGACAATATCCTTCAAAGCATTCCGCGTATAAATTAATTGATCGTTCGTTTGATAGATCGTGCCACGTTTAACGCTTGATGTCCTACAGAGGCGAGATTGCGGGGTTTGTCAGGAATTTATCTATTAGCGTATCTAGTAGCTCTCTCTTTCTCTCTACAAATTCTCTATGCAATTATACAATTCTTTTCTAGGTGCTTCTCCAGCTGGTCGTTCTCAAAACTAACAAAACGTACACCCGATATAACAAAGAGGAGATTACGCTTCTCGAAGCCATTCCTCAGAGCTGCGACACACTTTTCCCCTCTCGCGAAAGATAAACGGAGTTGGACAGCGGACTCGTCGACCTTCGGATCGGAAGTTTTGTCCTCCCTTGAGCCGGCGATCGATGGCTGCCGCGACGATCCTGCATTCTTATGTAATACTAACACTCGGCGCGAGCACGCTCCGTTTGACAGAAACTTTTCTCTCTCTTAGGCCTTATACATTTCCACGACTCGTCTCGCGAGAAAGCACGCGTGAAGTCAGTGAAATAACGGGTGTAACTTGGCATTTCCAAATAGGATATGTCTCTACGATAATCCTTTTTCTTGACTAACGATTCATTTACCTAGGTCGCGTAACGATTCGCACAGTTTCAATGACTTCCTTTCGCGGCATCGTGCTTGAGCAACATTTAATCCAATACTTGTCAATTCACGTTTGCGAAAATAAAATCGCGAATTTCGAAAATCTATCACGAAGACACGTGACATGCAGAATACTGACCTGCGTTTTCTTCTCTTGGACCTAACTTGCGGCGATAATGCAGTCTCCTCGATACTCGATCGATGTCACTTGTCCTTTCAAGCAAAAGACATAAATGGTGCACATTTCAAAAAAATTTACAAACTACATAAAAGAAGGTTTCTCCTTCCTGAATATAAACTTTAGGAAGAGTCACATTTTTTTTAAATGTTAATTTCGAATTCTACCGAGACAAAACATCACGCTCCGTTCCAGCGGTATCGATATTTGTGCTCACGAAAAGGAAAACTAGCGTTCCCGTCGGAAAAAAACTGCACCTGGAAAAAACATCGCGAGATTTATCATTGCGTTTTACAAGCGCGACGTCTCAGATTCAGTTCGCCCATCGCTTCTTTCCGTACGCTCTTTTCTCTCTCTTTCCCTTTCTCCCCGTCATGTACTTTTACAAACCGCCTCTCTCTCTCTCTCACATACATACATACATACATACATACATACACATATACACATGCGCATCGATATATCACTGAGAACCGCGGCGTCCTTCCAGCGGGATCGCGGCAGGAACAGTTCGCTTCGCTGCCCAACACACGCCATCGATAAATTATCAACGGCATCGCTTGTATGCGATTCCGGCGGGCGGAAGCTCCCCGTAAACCTCCTTATGAGGCTACTCATCGGCATTCACGCATGCCGGAAGAATCCCGCGCGAAAAGCGGATAGGCCTGATCTGCTAACAATCCTCCGATCGCGACAGAGAAACTAGCTTAACCCTCCTTATCTACGTCGTCTACGTTGGCTGTAAATCGCGATCGAAATTGTAATACTCCCCGTACCGGCGATGCGATCGATTAAGCGATAAGCGATGCGCAGATGATAGCAAGGGCCACGGATGATAGCAAGATCGTTGACGATCCGGCGTTCGCATGCGGACCGTTCGGATGAGGCTTCATCGACGTGTCTGAAATGAAAAATATTCGTATTCATTTTTAGCAAGCATTTTTAGCAATCAAGCTTCCTCTCTTTCATTTCGACGAAGCGAAACGAATGTTCTCTCGTGTCTTTGTTGTACATTACATACATTAAAGCGTCCCTTTTTAATTTTCGCATCAAAATAATCAAAATAAAATGACTAGGATTTACAAAAAATGTATATAGAGATAACATTTTTAGGGTTTCACTTTGTATAATTAGATAAGATTAGAAAAAAATCTCATTACTGTTATTTTAGAATCGTCGTGCCTTTCCATTCCTCGCTAATTCTTATCTCCAATGCTTCTCATTCGTATCAGTAATCCGAATTTATTATTCGACTCCCTTTCTTTTTTTGCAATGCATTCTTAAATAATAATCACACATGTATGTGATAACGAAGGCATGCTATTAGAATATTTCGCGCGGATATTATCGGACAGTCGCGGTTACCTTTGCGTTGGACATACATAATTAAATTGCACTAATTTCTGCTCTTTCAAAAAAAAATTGTCTGTCTTTCTCTTTTGTCCGAGCATACCCGGATAATGCGCCATTCGATACGTGCTATAGAATCCTGCCGAGAACGAAGTCCTACCCGCTAATAACGACACTCGATACGCTCCGTACACAGGATTCAACTGACAATAGAGCTTCCAACCAGGAATGCACCGGCTGGCATTATCGAAATGCAAATCAATGCGGCGTGATACGATACCTGTCACAGTGGAACCTATTCCGGACCCGGACCCGGACCCCTCGTCACCGTCGTCGTCACCGTGGCCGTCCTCGTCGTCACCCATCTCGTCGTTGCCGGCTTGATTCCAGGACGAGCTGTCCCCGCTTCCGGAACCATCCATCGCCTCGTCGGCCAAAAAGGCGTCGGGCCCGAAGTCGGACGCCAATTGAGATTGCACCACCTGTCGTGGGAACACGCAGAACATCGACACACACTCCAATGAGTTATTACCATGCGAAACAACGGATATTATTTGAAAGAGTGTTATTTAAATATTTCAGATAATAGCATTTCAGATAATTGCTACAATTATCCCATTGTCTATAGTCATATTATTAGGAACACGAGGCGTTGATAACAATATGACAGTGGGGAATAATTATAGTAATTATCTGAAATTATTTAAATAACACACTTTCAAATAATATCTAACGAAATTAATTATTATCAGTCGTCGCTCGGAGAAATACTGCTCGTTATGTAAGAACAAGGTGGCTGCAAATTACAACTTGTGACTATACGAGCGTAATGGAAATCGCTGAGTAAGAGTGTGAGATAACGCATAATTTTCCGAAATTAATGGCTATTACGCAGACAGGAAAAGTCGCAGGCTTCACTCGCGGCAATCGCCGCCAAGAGATGATAGAGATTAACTTTGTCATTGGTAACTCATTAAGCCAACCCATTTACCCAAAGATCTCTATTAACCCACTTGACTCAACACAGATATAAGCAACGTTCAATTAATCGCCAACACTCCTCCACTCGAACCTAGTGATATCGCGCGAACACAACCGAGACATAGATTTATATTCTGCTAAAATCCTGCTGCGCCGACAAGCAGCCTCTAATCTCCCCCAAACGCCTCGTAATCATTACTTAATACTCGCACCTGCTAATAATACCTCGAGTCCTACTATTCACCGGTTTTGCCGCACGCATCACACCGTCCGATTGCGCGATTGTATAATCGTAAATGTATAAGTGTGTTTGAACAACCGTTTGCAGTCCGGAGGAATCCCTCCGAAGGACTTTCTGAGAAGATCTGCGTCTCCAAGTAACGAAGTTATTCAGACGAGCTGTGTTTATCGGAGAGCAGGTCGCTCGACGGCAGACGGTCAGATCGATCACGGACACCGTGTATATATGCGTGCACATGCGTGTGTCTCACGACACTCTAATCAGAAGTAAGCGGTCCGATTTCTCGGCACGCGAATTAACATGCGTGTGGGCACTATGCGTGCGCTCCACACGCGACGGTTGCCAACTTTAATGACGCCGCAGATACCGTGGAAGAATACGAAGTGGAAGCTGAAAGATGAAGACGTAATCAAGCTTATTTAGAAATTTAGCTTATTTACTTAGAACTCCGTCTTCGATCCTAGGCTCACGGTTCTATAATTTTACTTATATATAGTTAATTTTATATTTTTTATAATTACAAGTGTAATCGTTTAAAAAGTTATCATTGCAAAGTTATCACTCTTAATTATATCACTCCATATTTCTATTGGATCATTCTGTAAATAATGTGTCTAAATGGGAGCTTGATTTATTCTTTAGCTCAAAACTGAAAGCCTTTTATTCGAGGATCAAGGGAATTGAAAATTCAAGATTAACCCATTTGCTGCACGATCCCCATTTGGGGATTTTAGAATTTTACGTTCATACTGTTACACAACTTTTTGTGCATATATATAACTTATCCGGCCAAAAATTTCCAAAAAAAATTTGACAGTTAATGGGTTAATAAGTTGTAAATAATGATAGAAAATATATTTTGAATTAAAATTGTCGAGTTTTTTTTTGTCAAGTTTTCATTGCAAAAATATCTCTAAAAAACCTCTTTACTCCTATTACTTATAGGATAACCAATGTAGATTAACTTTAATCCCAGTTTAAATTATTTTTTATCTTTTCTAAGTTCTAAGAACTAAAAACTGTAAATTAAGATTAAAGTTGATCTCTGCATTAATAGAAATAAACATTAGACATTTACATATATAAGCGCAACGGTTGCGAGTCAGGCGTAAAATGACATTTTCTAAAATTAATTCTTATAAAATCTATAAAATTATCCCTTATAATATAATTATTTCAGCTCTTTCCTGTGTTTGTACTCTATCGAACGGGTTTGAGCACCCACATGCGCTTTCAGGTGAAATCCATCCACGCGACACGTGCCTCGACACACCGTCTGCAAGATCTCAGCTCTATGAATAATTCTAGATTAGACGAGAATTTATGATTTGTCTGGTCCGTATGTCTGGCAATCACGGGTCACTGAGCGAACTTTCCGCACCAATGAACTATCACGATAACAGTTTACGAATTGCGACAAATCACGCTGTATGATGAGATCCGCAACGCGATAGAAGAATTTTTAACGAACCTACAGTAAAACTAGCCTTTCGCATTTTTTAATTAAATAATAATTAAATTCCAAAACAGCAACAAAATAATTTTATAATTATAACTTTACTTTTATATATTATATATTAAGTAAAATTACACACACAAAACTGTAATAAATCAAATTATATAAATATATATATTATTATTATTATGTATATATAAATATATTAATTTATTATTAACTTCATACATATAATGTTTGAATCAACGCACGCGAAAGGAATTTTTCACTTCACCACAAATTTCAAGAAAGAGGGAGAATATGACCTTTGCTCTTAAACTTCAATCATCGCAGACTCCTCTTCGACGAGAGTCGGCCGCTTGTTGTTCGTCGCACGGCGTTTGAATCGATGAACGAATGAAAATTGCGGCATGATTTAATCCGAGGGAGAGGAATACACTTAAGACCCTGAGCGACGTATTACGACTTCACGTACTCACCTGATTAATGTGCCTCAATTGATCAATGAGCGCGCTGGTGTTCGTATTGCTGGAGTAGGTGGCCGGCGTCGACGACGTCATTATCGTGAATTCAGGATTGTATCGTTGAGCGTTTAGACTGGAATCTACGACAGTTTTCGTGTATCTGAAATGAAAAGCAAAAAATGCATTTCAATCATGATAAAATCGAATTAATTTGATAATTGATAAAGTTACATACAGATAAGAAGATAATTTCGTCTTGTTGTAAGAGACAAATGTGAAAACCATAACAATAAGACATTAAAACAATTATTATATGATATCAGAAATATGAACATAAACTTGGCAATAGAATTAATACCCAGAAAAGAAATATCGAAGATATTGCGAAGTGATGTACAGTATTATAAAATAATCGTATCAGACCGTCGTGTTCAGACTTGACTGTAAAAACACGAATGCGCGTCGTAACAAAAAATACAATGATCGGAGAGTTATGAATAGAATCCACCGAGTGAGCATTTCTTCCGCGAACGTTACTTCAATATTGCGCGTGCATGGTTATCTTTCCGTATAGAGATAAGCTCTCTGCCAACGTACTTCGATGTGTCATCCAAATGAATCTGTAAATCAGGCAGGTGGATATAGACGCTACTGCATATATTCATTAGAATCTTAATAAGGCGCAACATCAGCCATTCATCCGAAACTGAATTATGCGGTCAAAGGACCGTAGTCGCCCTGAAGTTTCTCGACTCTCGTCTTCATCAGGATTTCCGAAACCGGTGAAATATAAAATTAGAAATCGATTCCTCGCACGCCTCGTAATCTCGGCCGCGTTCCGATCCAGCGTCCGCTTTGTTTGATATTTTGCAGAAATGCGACGCGAGCGAAGTCGATCCAGGCGCGCGTCTACCGTGCATTCATCCGAGCGCGCGGTTATCTTCCGCGCGTCTATCTTCTGCGGGGTGCTGACCGACAAAAGAGACAAATCGCTTCGCGCCGCATCGCTTCGCGGAATACGCCTTCCGCTTTTCGATCGCCGCGCGATTGAGCGCCTGCGAATCAATGAACCGGGAACAAATATATCCGCGAACGCTCCAGAAGTCGACGAGAATACTCCGCTCTGCGCTTTACAAAAGAGCAGCAGCCGTTCGCTTGTATTACATCGTTCCTTCTTGCTCTCTGTAATATTTTTTTTTTCACAACAGATGCTATATAGTCGTAAAAACGTAAGATACGAGATAACGACATCGAGTGAAAGTTAACCACCGCGAACTGAAATCTTAACGTGACAATTAATTCGCCGTAATTTATTAATTCACGAAATTATCGTAGTTGTTAAAAAATGATTCAATTAATAATAAAATTACTCATATATACTTATATAAAAATATAATTAATATAAAAAAAACCCTAATAATTTGTCTATAAATTATAATATCAAAAAAAATAAGTCTTATAGTTTTAAAATAAAATATTAATTTTGTAAATTAAAGATAAATATAATTTTTTAATACTATTACACGCAATCTTTCTTTGACTTCTTCTCTTTCCTTCTTAATTTGCCTCACACTTTTATAATATGCAACGCATTTATATACATATTCCTGCAATCTTTCATTCATCAATGTTTCACATTAGTATTGGCTTTTATATAAATTTCATATTTTTCTCTCCATGTCCAGAGATCTCAATTTCTTCGCTCGATCTGCTACACCTTTCCGCTATTATTCCCACTATTCGTATGAAAAATATTACATCGCCAAACAGGCGTACCGAAGTATCCAGCGTAGCTAGATGGCTCGATAGCGAATTGAAATATCGCCGAAGTCGTGGGGCCGACTCTTCTTCTTGGTGCTCCTGAATGCCGGCCATTCACGGAACGACCTCCTTCGAGAGAGAGATCGTCCTTCACCCCTGCTTCATCCCCCTTTTCGCCCCCGCGCACATGTCGCGCTTCTCCCGCACCACCAGCATCTTCCAGCAATTTTCCTCGCGAACTTTCCGCCGCTCCTTTTCCGCTAAATCGCACCCTGCGGCATCTATCTCGAGTCATATCTTCTTTTAAAGCATTATATAACGTACGTAAAGTTCCCTTTACGGACTCCCCTGACAGTTCGCGAATTTCGACACGTAAAACTTGAGGATTATAATTTTATACATAGTTCTTTTAAAAAATTATTAGTGTATACTTGTTAAAAAAGAGAGAGAAAGAGAGAAAGGTTAAGAATTAGATAAAGCTCTCTCTGCTTCCTTTCGCACCCCACCTGTCGCGCCTTTCTCCTTTCTTTGTTCGAGTAACTCTTCATCCCTAACACGAGTACAATCCACGTGATCTCGAGAGCGGAGAAAACGAAGATGGCGAGTGTAAACGAGTCGAAAAACTGGTTCTCGGCGATTGAACGCGAAAACTGTCCTGTGGCAATGTGAAAATAACGCATTTCCACCTCGCTGCGTATTATCATGCACAGGGTACTTGATAATTGGCGTTGCAAGAAGGGAAGGACGAAATAAAATGAATGTAACTCCTCCTCCCCCTCCCCGGGAGTGTATTATTTCAGCTTCGAGTTTGTTTCCTCGAGAAACAATTTCGTTCCTCGGTACTTCGACAGCGATCGACGCTTTTGTAATTAAAGCTCGAGTTAAATTTCCGTTAAAGCAAAGTTCGCTCGAAACTGAATAAAGAACGGAGTTAAATTCGCGAAAGGTTTGACTTTCAGTAGCTCGAAAATGCTTTTTTGACCTCGCTCAAGTCTCTCTCTCTCGTTTCTGGCGGAGGTATGCCCGTTGCAAATTGGTCAAAGAATCCGTGAATGAAAGGAGGGGACGCAACGGATGTGGGAACGAGAGCCTTTATAGGTGGTGCAGCTGAAGCATATATGGCGCACATCGATTTCTCGAGCGTCAGAAGATGGAACGTGCTTTGAGGCAGATTAATATTTCAATAGTCGAGAAAGAGCGTGAGACGTCGCTCCATTATACCGTGGATTCCAAAAGCAACGAGAAGGCTCACATCACCTTGCGCGAAATGGGGCATCGGTTTGGTTTCCGACCTAAATACGAAAGTCGTAAATCCTGCGCCATCCTTTGTAATTACGAAAATGGTAACTTAATATGATATCATAAATAATACGGAGCCTTCGTCTGTATCATTCATAAAATGTGAATTATGCACGAATTAAACGGTTCTTATTAGAAAACAGTATTACTGCAATACAAAATGTAAAACTGTAACATATGTATATATGTGTGTTTTCGAATGCTAATTAAATTGCAATTGAATCCAAATAATAGTGACAATTTTAATGTCTCATATAAAATAAACAAATCGCAAAATTAATTAAAGCATATAATTGACGCTTGATACTTTTATATATCTCGGAGAGAAGTGATCCACAAATTTTCTCCGAAAGAGAATACAGTATCATTCATATAGATAACATTGGAATTTGGAGTAACGACAGCTGTCCTTGCTGAATTGCGTTTGTATCGTGGAATCCGGCAATGTGATCGAAATAGCCATTTTAGAGAAGACATCCAATCAAGATAAAATTGCCGCATCGAGGACCAGCTTCACTTTAGAATCGCTTTAATCAAACTCATCTTGCAGCAAGGAGAAGCGCTTTTATAATTGAGCGGATGAACGACAAGAAGTTCGCTCGATTATCACGGCGGTCACATTGAAGCGCTAAACGCAACTAAATTAATCGCGGCTAGTCTCCTTAATGGCCGGATACAGCGCGTTCTCACGATTGTTAGGAGATACCGATCGTCCGTGGTGGAAAAGAACAATTCGGCAGGAACAAAAACCGGACGTCGCGGCTGAGAAAACAATGATTATTATTTAGAGCTTAACAGACGTCTCTCGTTAATGAAAAAACAAAAATTAATAAGAAATTGCAATTTTGTATTTCGACAGTTTTGTATTTCATAAAATTTTCCTCAGTTTAGCAAATTTGCATTCTAATTCTGCTAAAATGAAAGCTCGAAGCACATAATTCAATTCAGCGTAATTGACTTAATTGTAAGTTTTGGTTTAATTTAATTTTAACTGAAGATGACAGTACATCCTTTGCAATGCCGCAATAAGGGAAAGGTTTTAAAGATAAGTATTAAATTGACATAACCAATTTAATTATGTGATCGTAGATTTCTAGCCTGAAATTATGTCAAGACCGAAAGTAACGGTGCGCAGTCCGCAAAAAGCGTGAAATGTACATTATTCACACGAGTAATATCATTAAGCGCAGAGATCTAGTCTGACTGTAAAAATTGGTATGTTTATTACTACGTTTATTATTGGTACTATTTATTCGTTTATTGATGTTTATCAGAAACGGTCACGATTTCTCAATTTTTATTATTAAATAAAAAAGTTTAAATCTTTATTTTCTACTGATCGTACAAATCGAAGACCGTGTTTATCTTTGAAACTTGATCTTGCATCTTAAAAGGCGCATTTTTTCCAAAGCTTCCACGACAAATGGACCGAGCCAGGCTCTATGAATGACTCGCTATTCACGTTGTTAGAACATTGATATTCCAGCAGATGTTATCTCTCGAAATGTCTCGATATATATATATATATATATTCGTTGATGACGCATGGCGCACGCATTCTTTACAAAGTCACGGTATTATCTATATATATGCATCATCATGTTTCTTTTTCGCGAATGCATTATTTATAATACATATCGTTCGCGCAATTCGTTCCCATTCGAACGACGTATCGGATAAGCGTATGCTAATATATCGTCCGCACTGTTCGACGTCAACCGAGCGTGTCGATGAAGCTGCAGCTAAATTAGAAGAATGATCTGCGATTCGTTGATGACGCATGGCGCACGCATTCTTTACAAAGTCACGGTATTATCTATCGCGCTTATCTTTGATTTATACATATTTGTGTTTCTTTTTTATTAGACTTACGACACGTGTAGAGATGAATAATTTTCCGATATTTAACATAACAGTTGTAGTGCATATTCTACGACTCGGGACACAACGAGAAACTGCGTAAACAGAAAGTTTCTTTTGAAATGGGAGGAAATTTTAATGCGGAGCTTTCGCGTAATTTTATCCGGCGGCTATTGCAGACTTAGCTAATGGACCGCTAACTCTTCATATTCTGCGGAACGAAATAAAAGTTTCGGGAAGCCTCGATTTAATTACAGAGCTCCCACCGTCAAGTTACAGTTTTTATCTGATTCTTTTTCTCATAAACGTTACTCGACTCTTTGTAAACTATAATTCGCATAACGCACGCTCCAATTATTCCCGAGGCACTCGTTTGTTTGTCAGCGATCTCGCCTCGCGGCAAGAGACGAGAAGATCGATGAATGTGCGCGTGAACGCTCGGCGCATCGTCATCGTGTTACGCGAAGGTGTCGGGATTCACGTGTGTGTATGTGTGTGTGTATTCATCGCCGTCGATGATCCAGTCATCGTCGAGGAACTCGCTTTCCGAAGCGGGCACGTAATCGTGCGCGACGCGACGCAAAGCGCCTTTCCAGCCGTATCGGGCACTGACGATATACGGTTTCAGCACGCGATTCAGATATCAGGTTCCGCGGTTCATCACGACGATCGAACGCACGTCGAGTGCGTGTCGCCGGACGGGATTAATAGGGATTATTCCTGTCGTTTAGAGCGAACGCGCGGCGCATCGGCCGCGCGAGTATTAACGACGACGTATTGAATAATCGACGACTATGGCCATTCAGCCACTCGGATGCGGGATATTATTTCGAAGAAATAAATGGAAAACTAGTCTCTTAATACCCCCGTTACATCCGCGTTTTCATACATTTTTCAATGTGACGAAAACCACGATATTTATATATTTTGTAGTACTCTTAATATTTTCTCTTACTTCTTCTTCTTCTTCGTGTATTAGACTTAGGGCCTGTCTTATCCACCACTTGTATCTCTTTTTCGAAGTCACTATGGTAGTTCTGCGAGGATTCCTCTTTTTTTTACGATAGGCAGGTTGCTAGCCTCACTTATGAACCTCCCCCTTTTTTGTCCGGACTTACGAAATTGAAAGGGTTTGAAAGGGAATTCTTCAAAATCGTATGTCGTTCCGTTTCGCGCGAGACGATCTGGCGAGGATCGATTTCGCGAAATGGAAGAGTATACGGTCGAGCGATCGGCTCGCGAGCGAGAGAAGCGGCGAGAAATAGCAACGCGGATGATGTTGCGACATCGTGACCTCGTGGCTGAGATGTTTGGCTGCGTCGTCGTCCGGTCGGTCGGCGCATCGTCGGACTCGCGGCATTACGTACACACGTACGTAACATAGGCAAACATATTATCTGTGTTATTCGCATTATACGGAGCGCATGTACGTGTCGCACACATACACACGTGCGCGCGCCATCATCAGGTACCGGGCGACGCTGCGGCGCCCGTTTGCTCTCGTTGCCAGACTCTTTGGCGGCTTGGCGTCCCACAGGCTACGCGTTGCCATCTCTCCCCCTTTGTCCTCTACCCCCGCCGTCTCACCCTTGCAACACGTCATCTTTCTCTTCCTCCTTGATCTTCGATCTCTTCTCTCTCGCCACGAGATTCATCTCCCCTCTCTTCGCGCCGTTTCCAACGACGACATCGTTTTCGCCGATGTCCGAGAGTGGCATTGAAGAAGTTACATCTTTCTTTTTTCAGCTCCTACCCACCCCTTTCCCCTTGCTCCGCGTTGAAATCTTCTAGCCGAAGAGACTGCTTATAGCTGCTATTATCGATGCTAGTATATCATGTATTTAGAGACTATCGTCGCTTGATAAAAAAATTTACTCCAGGTCGTGGATATTTCCAGATAGCAAGTTATTTGTCGTCATTTTGACGTCCAAATAATTAACGACGATTAACATCAGTTTGCTGACGTTATTTGTGAGATAGTTGAGCAATTAGCTTCATCTTTAAAGACGCTATATTATATATATTTATACGACCTGATTCTGTCAATTAAATAAAAAGACATCTCCAATTAAATAAAAAGACATTATATATTCATTAATCATACGTATCGTATTTATTTTTAAACAGAATTAAGCAAGATGTCCAGATTTGTGTGGCGAGCGTCCGAAAGCGCGAGAAAGGGTTCGATCGTTTAATTAATTTAATTTATCCGCGCAATATTCGAAATTAATTAAATTCACTACCACGTAACATAAATTATTTTCGGAAAACCAGTCGCCGTTGAACACCGCGAGAGACGCCCGCTTTTCAATCAACCCTTTCCCTCCCCCCTCTTTCCGTAGAATCGAATTACCCGGAGCTGGCGAGCGCGCGCTCAATCGAGGGTGCCGAGCGGTTTCACTTCCCGCTCCGGATCGAATCGTGCGGAATACTCGACAGTTTCCTCGATGGATCGAATCTCATTTAGATTTCCACGGTGAGATACTATACTCGTATGCCCGAGAGAGGCACGCGGAAGAGATAGAGATAGAGAGAAAGAAAGATAGAGAGAGAGACTACTCCACTCTTGTGGTGGAAATCGTGGCACGCGAACGGCGTGTGTGTGTTTATTTATATGCACGTGTGCGCATCCGTGCATGCGAGCGGTGACCGTGCGGAACTCGCGTCGGCTCGGGTAAACCTGGATTTCAAGAGATTTAACGACCACGTCTGCCGGGAATACGTTATCGGTGGTACCGCTTTCGCGATGAAGCTGCAGCCGGGGAACGCGCTGCCGTAAAATCGCATCCACATGCGGGATTCCGCCGTGTGTGCGCGCGCGCGTGACGTTTACGCGGAGACCCGCCCGCGTGGAATACAAAGAGCGTAAGATACGAGCGAAGAGAACAATTGAAGAGCCAGGCGGAAGGAGGAGACGGCGCAACATTTTGCTGAAAACTTCATTCCCGCCGCGCGGAAGATGTTACACACATTCTCAGACACACGCATTCTCCACTTTTAGGCAAAAATGACTCTTCAATGTGTCTTCATTTAACGAAGAACAAGAATACATCATTTACCAGAATAGTGAGAATACATTCGTCAGAGTAAGTCTCTGATCCTCAAGAATACATTATTTAAACTCATTTTTCCAAAAGTGGAAAATGTATTTTGCATTTAGATCTCTCACACACATAATCCTCGAGGTATCGAATTAACGGATCGCGCTTCGGCGAACGTTTCAGATATCCTCTCATCGCGATATACGGAATCTCATTTAAGCGTTCAGCTTACGCTCGACGTTCGCCATTCGATTACCCGCCGAATTATCTTCCGCACGATCGGTTATACATATATTATCGCTAGAGCGAGTCCGAAACTCTCTCTCTCTCTTTCTCAATACTCTCATTTCACGGTCGAATAACATCTCGAGTGACTGAAGACAATGGTTGATAAAGGTGTTCGTCTCCTCACCGATATCGACCGACTTCTCTTCTCCCCTAATTATTTAAGCAGCGTGCCCCGATAAGACAATCGAGTGGCACATTATCGATCGCGAGACGGTATAATTTAGCACGTAAACGGTGTCGGCCTCGTCTAAACGGTGTCGATGAGCGAGGTGTCGCGTGTGAGATCTTGGTGGAGGCAAAGGAGGAGCGGACAGGCCGCACATCGGTGTGAGGGCAGCTTAAGGCGAGGCCACCCGGCCTCGTTGATTAATAAGGGTGCGAGAGAGCTACCTTCGCGTTCCATTCTCCCGTGCTCTTCATCGTGTCCGCTTTCGCGCCCACGATCGTTCCCACGAGAGCGCATTCCGCGGCGCGCTCGGATTTTGAGCGACGGCAGTTTCGATTAGCGAATCGCGTGCGTTTGTTAACCCTCTGCGTGCCCATTTATCCCGCCCGGCATTTATTCGACCGAGGAGGTGCGGCCGAATGAACCGTTGTACCATTTTTCTTTTTACGGCTCCAATAGTGTTCAGAATGAACCTATATTTGTCCAAGTATTATATATACGTCAAAGAAATGGATCGTTGCCGATGATTTAGCAAGCCTCTCCCCCCCCCCGTGTTAATTAATCTTACACCCGCGATCTTCCGTGTCGATAGGAAAACATCCTTGATTTGCGAAAAAAATTACGGGAAGGAAAAAAAATTGTAACTGTAACGACGATCATTCTCTTTGCCAGTAGTATTTTTACAAATTCAAATGAAAGGAATTAGTTGAACGTCAAACTGGCATGTGATTGGTGAGCTGCGAGCCGACTTGGTTTGTCAGACTTGCACCGCAGTGATTCACCAATTTTTGAAATCGAAATTCGATTTACATTTTGGAGTGAATGAATCTAATCTCCACTTATAAGATGAAGAATTTATTGCGAAAAATATTACCTCAGCTAGGATTCGAACCTGGAACTCACCCATTCCGTGCGGGTGTCAATTCCTTTAAAAAATTGTAATCGGAACCAGTGTACTCACTCTGCGACACGTTCGCCGTTCCAGCAACGCTTGTCGGGATAATCCTCGCAGATCGCGTCCGCCAACGTGCCATAGAAGATGCGGGACCTGAGGACGCTCGCCAGGAAGTTAACCAGTTGCTTGTGCAACTGGTTCAGCAGGTCGTCTTGCGCGTGAGGCGACGACGCAGCTGCGTGCACCTCGCCGGTTGACAACGTGGACAATTTCGCAGCTGCATCCGAGGACACTGGGCTTTTCTCGTCGAGCGGCAGCAGCTCCGAGCGACCGCACACCTTTCTCACCTGAAAAAAGCCAACGGCATCGATTCCGTTCATTATACACGAGAAGATGGAAATTCTACGAAGCTAGCTATATATAGAGGAGACGTCGGCAATCTTTCTGAATTATAAACGACGAGAAGAACGGGTGGAATTATTGCAAACACGATTTGCATGAGAAGGCAGGAATGTAACATTAATGACAGACGGTGGCAGCCACCGAGGGATAAATCGAACGGGTCGAAGAAGTCGCGCGGATGACAGACGGTGGTGTGCTAAACTAACGTATTCGAGACACCCTGTATATCAATGCTGCACCTGGCTGTAAGTGTAAACGCGATGCACGTATAAAGATCGGTAAGAGCTTTTGCCAGCCAACGGCGGCCGTTGGAAAGTGTCGCCGGCGAAACGACTTGTTCCCGTTCCGAACGTCAATTTCTCGACAATTTAATAGGCGACGCGCCTTGACAGTTTTTACACTCGGCCGCGTCACGCCACGTTTCGGCGCGTTCACGCGTTAATCAAGGCGTACACGCGCATAAACGCGTGCACACACATGCATACACACGCGTCTCGTCGTCGAAGAGCACGCCGAGCCCAAAAGCGGCCCTGATGCTGACTCTTTTTCCGACACATTTTTCCGAAGTGCATTGAAACATTATGACAGCTGATGATAATATTTTTACAGCATATTTTGCAAGACTTTCCGGAAAATAGTACAACGCGCGTCTTTTTATAGCGTCGTGTCTGTCTGAGACGTCCAGAGCCCAAAACGTGGCTTGCCAAAAGCGCAACTTTTCTCGTCTTCTTCTGCACGCCAGCCACGTTACGTGTATATGTGTGCGCGAACCCGAGGTAATCTAAGGTGCATTCACAACGATCACGTACAGGAACTCGCGATATTTCAGCCAGCTTAAGCTGTAAATTGCTATTTATGGATCACGTAGAGGTCTACAAACGCAATCACGCAACGGTGAAATTATCAAATCGTACACCTCGGCGAGCGGGGAATAATTTTAACGTGATTCCTCGCCGAGAGGAATTTATAATTATGTCGAGCGACATCTAAAAGTTCTAAAGCGTTTCAACGTGCAGCTCAATCGCAAAGATAAAAAAGCGTTTTTATTCGAAGCGAAAGTTTTCCGTTGTTACGTCAAAAAGCAAAAAAAATACGTCATCGTTCAAATCGGAAACAGTTCCGCCTTTGTTTCAAATATCCACTCGTCAAAACGATTTTGTATAAAACAATATTGCAAAAAAACACGTTTCTCTGCTCCATTTCCTGCTATGTTTTTTTTCTCTTGTCGATTTGCCCGAAACAAGATCATTTATTTTCCGAAATTTCATATCATATGATGAAACTCGTACCTTTTCTCGGCACCAGATGAAAATGTCTACTCTGACGGGAGAGTCGACTCGCGATAAGAAATATCTTAGCTGCTCATGATTTTAATTATCTTCATAAACGTCTTTTACATGCGGGACTGCAAATGGATTTTAAGAATCTTTTAAATTCCTCTCTGACGTTTTTATCACCTCCCAGTTACATCATCATCAATCTCATTAGCGAAACATATAAATTCCGTTTCAATTTTATCGCCTTCGATTATCCATCATTATCAATCTTGTCAATCGACATAATAAACATGCAATTTCTTTTTAATAGATTCAAGCCTTTTCGAAATCTTCCGTTATCATCAATCTTATCAATCAACATTCATCCAATGTGTCTTAATTATCTCATTATATTGACATTTTTTTTTCAAGTTTCTCGCAAAATCGCGACGTTTCAAATCACGAACTTCGCTGAGCACTTCACGTGAGAGATTTTACATTCTCATTACGATAACGATAGCTATCACGTTTATGATTTTTACTAGGTCGCGCGATAGGCAACGAACCCTCCTTATCTTCACTGAGATCGAGACACAGAAGTCGAGAGCGCGTTTATCATATTATCAGCCGCGCCGCGCCGCGTTTATACAATAGTCATTAAGATTATCGTTGACATCTCTCCCGCGACGGTTCCCGCGCCGCCTTTCTGTCCTAATTACTTTTTAACGCGGCCCATAAAAGGAGCCGGGTTCTGGCGGTACGGTGGTTGCTCTTCAAGCTCTTCGAGGCGGCATAATCGTAAAACCGGCCGGCCGAGCGTAATTAAGACGGCACGCGTGGGCGTTCAAACGTCGCTCGCTCTCTCGTCTTCTCGATCTCTCATATTTTTTCCTTTCTCTCCCTAGCTTTCTGTCTCTCTTTCCGAGAGACGCGACTCTTCCATCCTTCCTTCCCCCGATCCTGTCTTCGTTCTCTACTCGAGTGAAATGGACGAAACATAAGTTTGACACGCTGCGCATCTACCAGAAGAAGAAGCCAAACAAAGCATAATATTGTTCTATTTTGAATATTATGTTGCATAAAGAGAATTAGAAATTGTTGAAAACAATGACTATACTGACAGTGACAGTGCAAATTGCGTGATGATTGATTGATGCAGTAAAAAGTCATATAATGGCTTTTTACAAGAAACTTTTTATATATTCCTCAATGATTTCTTATTAATTCTAAAAAAAAAAGCTGGCAATTCTAAAGTGCAGTTATGGAGATAAGACAGGCATTTAAAGCATATCTGCGTTCTAACTGATTTAAATCGTTTAACTTGATGGTTTAATGACTCCTCTTTCATTGCCTCTCGTCGGAGGAAGGAACAGATAAGGACGTTACATTTTTCTTGGTAAAGTACTTAAGTGAACTGTGGTCTTATATTAACTAATATAAAAAAAATAGAAAGATACAACTAATGTTCAAAAATATAACAAATACGATATTAAGAAGACTGAATAAATAGCAAAAAAACTGAAAGTAAAATAATTTTATTTATAAAACAAGATGTATGCGTTAACAAAAATAACGTATTGAATTTTGCGAAAAGTTCCGTAGAAATCTCTGAAAATCTCTGTAAAAGAACCCCAAAAGAACCCTGCTATAAATGCTCGTGATGTAATCTCCACCGGTAATTACATTGCCCGAGATATGACGTAATTGTGAGAAACAAGAATTATATTTGTCTAAAAGGGGCGGATACAAATGGTCCAAGGCGTACATTGAAAAAAAAACCAAGAGGAAAAGAAAGAAAGAGAACCAAATTGTAATCCGGACGAGATGACACTATCAGCGCGAATAAATCTAAATGCGCGCGCGGAGTCTTATCGAGAGAAATTTCGCGTACACGCGAGCTTTGCGTCCCCCGACGCCCGGCTTTACCCTTGACCCGTTCTACGGCAAGTGGTGACAATGAGTTCCGCTTCTCACTCGTGGGACAAACGAGGCGGATTAGAAGATTAGGATGTTATCGCTTAACACGCCCGCGCCCGGCCGCGCTCGCTCGCTCGCACGCACCGAATCCACCGAATAATATCGCGATGATCTCAGAAAGAGCCGCGTGAGGAACGATCGTTAATCGCTACTTAAGTTTCCTCTGAACACCGGAAATTAAAAATTTAGATTTCTAAATTGCCACTTTGGAAAGATAGCGATATCAGTGCTATTCCTGTCCTATCATTAATTCATTCCTGAATTATGTTATGTAGAAAAAAGGGACTACTATCTTTTATGGTGATCAGACGTTTGAGAAATTGGAGAAGTACCAAAGCGAGGTTACATTCTCCGTAATACATATATACAATAATATATTATTGTTGTTTTTATCTATATTAATATACAGATAAATATAGTAAGAAGTTCGATGCGGAACATCTCATTACATCATTTCCTAACCACGTAAGATTGAATTTTAATTTAATCACGATAAGAGTGTGTCCCGATCGAAAGGAAATATCTTCTAAGAGTAAATATCAAAAGATATGGAGAGGGGGGCCATCGATCTTTTGCAATGTATTCAGTAACAAGGGTAGTAATTGCGATATCGATACTGCTGATACTCATGTCAGTGATAAACTGGATTGATAACGGGGCCACCAAGCGGACGAGCGGACGAGGAGAATAGACGCTCAAACACGTCCGTGAAATTGAGCACGATGAAGCAGAGATGTCTCGTTCATATTCGGATAAGAGACACCAGGCCCCCTTTCGCAAAGATAGCAACCGGGTAATTGATATACAGCGTGTGTGCGATTCAAATGGAATGCAAGAACTATTCAGCTGGGAAACAGATTACCGCTCGAAAGCGAAACTAACTACGTTAGTCGTAGTGTGTTAACAAAGCGAACGTGCATCGCTTCTTGACACGTTGACTGTCATTATACAATTAGATAACTTCTCCGCGACGCGAATATCAGCACATTATTTTTACATGCTCTGAATGGCGTTTATTTTTTGAAAACTTACAATAAAATTTTATTTCCCCTTCGTGAGAGTAAAATCGAACTCGAATGCGACAGTCAATGTGTTCATATTAAATAGGTTACAGTCAAGTTTGAAAAAAGTTATAAAAAAACATGAAATCCGCTTTTAACCATTTGCCTCACGATTTTGTACCGTGCTCGCCATAGTTACAACGTCGCTCGCGCACAATAAAAATAAAGAAATGCAATAATCGTCTTATCGTCTAATAAATAACAATATTGAAAAACTTTCAATATAATGTAATTGAATTTTTACAAACATATTTTCTCAATCTGTACCGCAAATTTCACTTGTGTGTTTATTATCTAAAAAATGATTGGTCGAAAAAATCGTCAAATCGAATAAACATTTTGATGTTTATTCGACGCATTTTACATCGATTTAATATCTCTTCAAGAATCTTTCTCACTTAATATATTTAACCATAACACGAGTCTCCCTCATTATAAGGCAACATTATAAGGAAGACATTATAAGACAAATAATTAATTTACTTATATAATTGGTTTCATAATTATTATTCCTAATTATTATAATTAAATGTAACCTCGTTGACCTCAAGAGATGAATTATATTCATTTGAAAGCGGATCTCATGTTTTTTTAATAACATTATATTCAATATCTTTGACATTATTTATTTAGTAACGTGAAAAAATTATTTCGCAAATATAATTTTCCATTTGTCTTGAAAAATCCCAAGGTGGTTGCGAATCTGTCGTTCGCATCAGGTTCGAGGGCCGTTTCCTCGACGCCGTGCTCGAACCTGTAGGTTCGAAATTGAGATTTCCGAGATCGACGACAGCGCGCGACAGGCGACGTATAATAATACTCGTCAGTTAGGAGAGAACGCGTTCAACCGCTGATGAATAATAACGCATCCTGCTCCACCTACTATGGGAGACAATACCGATTCCAAGGATCCTCGACCCGACTGCCCGCGCACACCGCGCTGTATGTCGTCTCGGCGGACGACAAGGGCCGTGTGTGAAGAATATAAAGTGCCATACCTATTTCGTTCGCCGGAACGCACGGCGACGATGCGTCCATCGGGTGACGCATCAGACATCTCCTATAGGAATACGCTCGATGTTACGGTGCGATATCCATCCGGGTGATACACGGGCGTTACGTCGAGTCGCGTCGCCGCGGAAGTTATCAGATGTGCGATGATCTTGTTTGTTCTTTCACCGCTGCCGCGATAATAAACAATAGATAGATGAAGGAAGAAAATATAATACAAACGCGACGCGTAGCTGTGATGATTTTAACGCGATAATTTTATTCTGCGACGTAACTTGTCGAGTCTACATTTCTCCACGCCGGTCGATATAATTATCTAAGGACGTCAAAAGAGTCCCTCGGTTGCGAACTCATGACAGATTCCACGAGCGGTTGGTCGGGTCGTCGACGACGACGACGACGACGATCGGGTGATGGTTCAGCTCAAAGTTCAACCAATTTAGCCGCGACTGGTGACGTCAGAAACGCGCGTTCACCACTCGGTTTGGTCGTTTCGCTCTCGTGAATTAAAGAAAGCGAAGAGTCGTAACCGCTGTCGTCTGCGGCGCCGATCGCAGATAACGATTCGGGTTATTCGGGCTCGCAAAGTTAGAGCACGCGGGGGTGGGTGGCCGAGCGAAGGAATCGAGTGGTAACCGTGAACTCTCGATCGAAACTCGCGCTCAGCGATTTTCGGGGAGAAGCGACTAAGATCTAAATGAAGCCTTATGATCAGAGCTAAATATAGTTATGTAGTTACATATTGCCTCTCGAGTTTTTCAGTCCTTTTATTTTGCAACTGGCAACAGGCGAGTTTCGCACCGAGACATATTTAAATATATGCAACACCTTGCAGCGCGTTTATCCCCGTCTGACGATAAGATAATAACAAGGCGAAAGAGACCATAAGCAGCAATTTGACTAATTGTATTCACCTAATTATGTGTGCTGTAATTTAAGAGAGGGACGTTTCAAGGCGCGACCGAGTCGAGCCGTCCGACTCCCGCGACGTGGATCTTCCTCGAAATAAAACCCACGAGCGAGCCGAGCGGAACTGCGTCGGGTCCCGCAAAATGACTACGATCGATAGTATTCGATCCTTCGGGCACTCGGTCGGTCGGCCCAACTCAAAGCGGCCCGCAAACGGCGAGGGATGCGTGGAATGCAATGGGCGCGCCGTGAGGTGGTGAGCGCCCCTCGCCACCTCCATCTCTTTTGCTCACGTACCCTCTTCCGTTTCTTTCTAGCGAATTTCGTTTCGCCGCCGTCTCTCCCCTCCCCCCTCTCTCTCCTTTTCGTTTTCTTTCGTCCTTTTCTCTTCCCTTCTAAAAGCTCGGCTTTTAAGTGTCCTTCATACTGCACACCGAGAATTTCGATACCAATAAATCGCAATGTTAATTCTTCCACAGGTGTCTCTTCGAAATTCCAACTTTCGTAGAGAAACTAACAAATGTGATTTTTTTCGCCGGATGTAATATTTCAAGCAGGGGGGAGGGGAATACTTGTCCCTGCACATACAGGATTTCGCGAAAAACAGGTCGGACTGAATGGAACGTTTCATCGCGACGTACATACAAATTACGCGCAGTGCATAATAAGCTATGAGGTAGCGTAACGTCGGGAATAAGCGAACGGTGAGAAAAAGGGGGCATCAAGAAGAAGAGGTAGTAGTTCTCAGCCTGGGACTTTGGTCCGCGGAAAAATTGTCGTCGATGCGTTGGCGCTCGCTCGCACACTCGGCCAACGGCGGCGGTCACATGGCAACAGCAAGATCTCAAGCTCTGCATTCCTCTCGCCCTCTCGCGATCGGTGGTCTTCCTCCTTCGACTATTCCATATTCCGTCTCGCTCCCTCCCGATTCATCCGAGCCGACGAGATTCAACGCTCCGCAGAGGAAAAGAGAGAGAGAGAGAGAACCGTGAATCGAAAGAGGAAGGAAACGCAATGAGCAAGCGAAGAAATGCACGGAAGGAACCCGCTCGGGGAGAAAGAGAGAGAGAAGAGATGGAGAAAAGGAAGGGAGGAGATTAAGAGGCAGAGAGAAAGAGAGAGACGGGAGATGTGCACAAGGTTCCCTCAGGTACGATGGGCTCGTTCGAATTCCCTTTTAGGAAGACTCTGCTCCTACTCTCTCTCCTCATTCCAATGATTCTCTTTCAGAGATGTATTCTTGTTACAGCCACAGTTATCAAGTTTGACGGCTTATCCTTGATAGGGCTTTATCTCTTATTGCTAATAAGTTCAGTAAGACTTTTATCGATGAGATCTTTTATTGGTGGGATTCTCTGAGACCTTATTTTCTACTTTGCGAATTCCCCTTTCGCAATCTTTCGCTAGAATTGCAGGAAGGAATGAATTCATATAGGATTCTCGTAAATATAAACCTTGTCGTAGAATTGTGTCGTATTTCTTCGTGTTTTGTAGTCGTTGAATTGTTTTGCAACGTGAGATCACTGCGCTTTACATTCATGAGGAAATTCCCTCGTGTAATATGGAAAACACAAAAATGACACGGTCTAACAGTAAGACGAACCGTTGCGTTATATGAAATTCTTTTCTCTTTCCAATATCTTTTTCCCAAATTACGAGTAGAAACATTCTTTCATATGTGACGAGGCTTCTCGTTTAACGGTCTACGCGGGAATCAATGGCTGTCGGTGATGAAAAAATGAAGTGCTTTATACAAATCGCTGCGATTTCCTAGACCCAATAACTGCGTAATCACTCCGTGGAATGGTGATCGAAAGCGATACCATCTAACACCGCCTGCGGAAATAAAATCGTGACATCAGCCGATCGATTTCTCAGAATGTATTCTGATCACAATGATACCTTAACTATAAATCTTGCGAACGATTCATATTCATGTGCGGACCTGCCAGATCGCTATCGGGGATTTTCTTCGTATCGATGGAACGGAACGCTCGTGGAAAATCGATTACATTACGTTTTGTCTCGAATATTAACCGAGATCTATAGATAGACTCGTCGGAACTCGTCGGAACTCGTCGCTGTATCGTGCAACATCCGAATGTTCGAGGAAACGAAATAGATATTTCCGATGTCGAAACGACAAAACGAAACGTTCCAAGTTTCTCCGCGAGTTCCTCGTAAATCTCTCGCGAGATACGAGAGATAGTTATGTCGTTATTATTTCGCTCCGAGGAAACTCGAGTACCCCAAGATCGAACCGGAGAGATTCAGGGGAACTCACGCGATCTAAGATCTCGTCCACGGAACTCGACCAGTTTCGCTGGGTCTCTTAGAAACGGCGACTTCTGCAGAGTTGGCTTGGCTCTAGTTTCGCCAAACGTCGACGGAGACGATTCGACGAGACGAGGGGAAACCAAGGGGATCGAGGGGAGGAAGTCACACGTGCGTATTCGCGGCCGGTGGAGCACGCAATTATCCGAAGTAGGCACCGAAAATACCAATGGAGTAATGGGTCATTGATTCCTCGCCCGGCACCATGCCAATCCCTCTCTTCCACTTCCTTCATCCTCCTCTTCTTCGTCATTTCCCCATCTTCGTCCTCCCCCCCCCCGTTCCTCCGTCGCCTTGTCCTCCTCCGCGGTTCTGCGGTGTGCACACGTTGTTCCTCGTTGCTGGATGATTATATCGACCGCGTAGGAGGCTGGGTCGAAGCCAGAGAAACTGTGACTCGGTACGTAGATATATCTATCTCTAGGGAGAGGGCGGAAAAAGAAGGAGAGGAAGAGAAAGAGGCGGAATGTCAGGCGGAAGGGACGAGAATGGAGGAATTCTCTACTGTGATTTCTGCGCCACTACGGACGTTTATCGCCAAAGTTACGCATACGTATGGGTGTACGCGTGTCATCGATATCGAATCACCGTAACGTCTGGAGAGAGATCGCCGAGAACCTGTCCTCAACGTTGGATTACCGACACGTATGGGCATGAAATGTATCACAGGATCAACGTGAATTTTGTTCGACGATAATATATCTTCCGCTAGAATAAAGTTCTCAGCGGCTCTTCGAATAAATTCGTCGTAACGCACATCACGGATAATCATTACGGACGATTTTTCATTAAAAAGGATAATTAATCTTCTTTGTCACACTTTGCGTTAGAATAATTTTTACTCATTTATCATTGTTGTCATACGATGACAAATGGATAACGCGATAACATTATTTCAATTTATGATTTTTACCGAAAAGTATCGCATTGAAACAAATATTATTCTAACAGTCAATTATACCTATATCGCATCATTAACTGAGCAAATTACATCGGTTCATTATCGGTTTCATCATCATAATGTAGATGTACAGAGAGAGAATGAAATAGGAAGACAGAATACAGTCTGGATAAAATTAAAATGTATAAAATTAATGGTTGGAAAGCTTCGTTATTCCAGGCTGACATTTATCCCAATATCGGATTTCATCGAGACGAAATTATTCGATATGACATGTCGAGAATATCCACATTCGGACCGACCTAACACACTGCAAGGCCCGATTAAGCGATTGAACTCGATAACATGTAAATACGTTCGCCCAAATTACACGGTAATCCGTCCATCACGAATGTAGGTCAAACCTGGGCAACCATGCGCGAGTCAAATCGAAATTCAAGCGGTTTACAATGGTATAAGGGATTTGTCGTCGTCAAGTATCCTCGATACCGAGATATTATTCATGACGCAACACGTGTTACTTACAAATTACAAAAAATTGTTATAGAATTGTAACACGAAAATCATGGAATTCGATTTAGCCACAAAATATATCCCCTGTCCTTCATTTTTTCCCCGTAATGTATTTTACCTCTTTAAATTTTAAAGAAAGATATATATGTACATCACGATATACCTGCAAGTATCGAGGATTTTCGGGTTAAGTGTTTCCTGAGAAAACCAGTTCAGTCGTGTTCAAACGTCCCGAAACGAGGTCCCGAGTGTCGTTATATCGTACAAAACGTAGGTGTGGGAAAGAGGATACAACGACGAATAATGACAAAAGATTAATTCTGTTTGAACGGACTGAAAGAAAAAGAGAGCGAAAAGGAGATATGCGAAACGACAATGCTTCTTTTTTCGCGTTCGCCCAATTATGGAAGCGCCCGAGCGACATTCTAAAAGGATCTCGGGCGCTACCCGAGAATAAAGGACATTTCTTTGCAAGGACTTGGCCCGCGAATGTCGATCCTAAGGACATTCACCCGTGTTCATCATTCTAGACAAATGGAGAATTTTGAAAGAATGTTTCTTCTCAAACGATTTACTCAAATATTAAGCGATACTTGAAAATTTGCATGCATTTTAATGAATTGTTTAGGAAAAGATGTTTCTTCAAGATTCTTGAAGATTTTTTAAGGAGGAAGATAAAGAATATCCGGTGGGATAAATAGAACCATATAAATAATTATAAAAGCTATAATTTTATAGAGTTTAACAAAGATCTATTATTATCATACGTCATCACACACATTGCTATTTTATACAATGATTCAAATAGAGAATTGAAGACAAGGAGTGGCATTTTATAAATGAAGTTGTTCTTAAAATAAATGATTCCAAGTGACATTTAAAACTCAAATTTAAGGGCGAATTCACATTGTTTTATTAATTAGACGAAGAATTTCCATGAAATTCTAATTTCAGTAGATATCCAGTATGCAAAATTTTTGGCACATTTGTTATTCCTGCATAAAATTCGACAACCGTCGTTACCATCAAGACAGATCGTAAAGTACCTCCCTTCGTCCTTTCTCTGTCTCTCTTTCTCTTATGTGTGCATTTTATTTCAGTTTCATTTTACTATGTTATTTTATTACGTATATTTATATTATATTTTATTACGTTATTTAAAAAATATACTTAACATTAAACAAGATTTGATATTTATCGAAATATTTGACTCAAACTATACTTTTTGCTCGACACTCTTTCCTATCCACTTTGATTTGCGAAGGTAACGAGATTCTTTCATGGATTCGGCAAGAAGATTACAACGTGTCTCTGGGGATTTTTCGTTAATCCTTCTTTGGCCACTCTCTTGCGCCTTACAATTCCCGTGCTAATCCGGGGCGGTATAACGTGACTTTCGTCGAACTTCTCTCCTGATAGAGAAACCAAGAGGAAGGAGAGAGCGAGAGGGAGTGTCTGTCGGTCGGGAGGAATAAGTTAAACGCCTTCGTGTATATAGGGGCAGCGCGGGGCGCCGCAGGATGAATAATAATGAGGGACATCCAGAGGGGTGCAGGGGAACACCTTGTCGGGCGTCTTTTCGTAAAAAGGCCGTTAAGGTGCTACCTTAACGATCCCCTGGGCCCCACGCCGCCGTCCTCAGAGTATGAGGGAACGGGGAGGGGAAAAGGGGGACCGTAGGGCCCCTGCACGTGGAATGCAGACACGTAATGCTCGCAGAATGCGCCCGGGCCGCCGACCGCCGGGAATTATTAGTGGATTCGTGAGAGAGATCCCCTGAATGCAACGAGTCGGAGCAGGTCTATACATGCGGCACCGTCCGCACACACGCACGGTGATCGCACAGGCACGAACAGGTACGAAGCGGAGACCTGCCGCCAGGTCCCACGAGAGCTCTGGTCCCTTTTCCCCTTCCGTCCCTCCCGATTCGGCCCGTGCAAACCTTTGTTCGCGATTCGACGAGTCCGAAATCGATGCAGGATAAGACTCGCGCGATTAGGAGGATACTCGGTATATCCTCCGAAGGAGGATGACCAAGCAAGAGACCTAGTTGGCGAATCAAAGGAAAAGATGCGCTCGTTAAATTTCGTTTTTTTTTTGCTATCTGGAGCCACTTTTATTCAAAACGCAAGGAGTCGCAGAGTTGCCGGTTTCAGTTAAGACAAAACGGCGAGAGAGTAATCGGAGACGATCGGCGACCGCGAATCGATGGTACGGAAAGGAGGAACCGCAGGGACGACGAGCGAGGAATCTGGCTTCTAAACGGGGGATCGATTCTGTCGTCGGGTGCGGTGCGGTGCGCCGCGCAGCGTGGCCGCCCGTGTGAGAAACTTTTAATTGCGTTCCGCGCGCGAGCGGAGCGGCCCATTTCGTTGGGACTCGGGGTCGAGAACCGGAACGAAGGGACGAGAAATCGTGGTGTAGGTAGGGAAGAGGGGAAGACGAAAGGGACGACTGCGAAAGAGGGCGGCAAGGCGAGCGAGTGCATAACTTATGCGTGTTCGCCGAACGAAGAATTGTTTCGAGGAGGGCAATACGGGGAATAAGCTTAGCGCGAAAGACGAATGTGAAAAGCGTCGGAAAAAAGAGGGAAACGACGAAAGGCAAACCGACCGGCGGTAGCTCGCGAAAAGCACGTGTGTGAGGTATATCACGTATGTGTGTATATTTGTGTCAGGGCTGAGAAATATCAAATACATTATATACTTGGGTGAATTTCCCGATCAATAGAAAAGTTTAGCGTCAAATTCTGTGTATGCGTAGATCCCAGCAAACGCCAACCAATAATAACATAATATCGGTGTTATAGTTTCTCGCTCAACAAACCGCAACATAACACACGTATTATATTGCAATTACATTGTTGGAGAATTATAACATTGATTTTATATTATTACCGTTAATACTGGTGTTTGCTGAGATGTTTACAAAATTCCAAATTTCTATTTTCGCAAAAACAAGCTCGAACGTTCGTAATCAGCAGACCATTCTGATATCCGACTCGTTGGAAAATTGTTAATGGCACGAAGACTCTCGCGATCTCACTCACCTTTTCCTCGAGCTTCGGGCCGTCCTCCATCGCGTGCATAATGGCATCCGAAATGCGGGAGTCTAACTCCCTGACGGCGAACCTGACGTTCAGGCCATGGTGATCGGTATTACTGCTCACCGCGGCGACGAGCCTCTCGACCGTCTCCACGTAACCGGACCACGCGAGATCCAGTTCGGATGCTGGCTCCGTCAGGCAGCCTCTGCAACATTTATTTGCACTTTCTTTCCCGTGGTCTCACACAGCTCGCGAAATTAAAGCGGCCAATCGCGAATCACGCGATTATCGTGTCGATTAAGTCTAATAATTATAAATCGTTCTGTAATAATTTCCCTATAACGATCGGATAATTACGTCCCAAATCTCACGTTGGAAACAACAATCTCTCGAGACTAACTGTAGATAATTATATAATAATTATCAATTCGGTCGCTTAATCGTCCGTCGCGAAGAGGCGGTATTACAAGCGTAATTAATCGGTCATGCACAGTTTGCCACGCGTAACGGTATTTCCCGTATCTTCGTGCCTACTGGAAAAGCAGATTTACCGTACCGGTAAGATTTCAACACCTCCCTTAACAATAGGCTCCACGCACATTCCAAGAATTCTTGTTTTACAAGCCATCACTTACCTCACCACGTTCGTGCAGAATCCGCTACAGGGTCTTACGGCCTTTCCGATTCCCTTGCACTTCGGACAATAGGTCATCCTAAGCAGAGCATCGTAGCAGGCTTCCTGTTGAGGACTGCCGTTGTCAGTAGCAAATAGCACGCTGTCGGTTCTATCGAGGACCGTTTTCCCGAGTGTTAAAGCTTGCACCAAGATCCTGGTGGCCTCTAGACTTTTACCAATCTTCTTAAATATGTCTTGGGGCGTGTCACCAAACGGCTGTATGTCGTCGATCCTCTCGTACAAGCAGGATTTAAACTTCTCAGTGAAATCCTGCCCAGTGAAAACCCGATCCCAATGCGGGTTGATGGCATGATGGTAGGCGATCGGGAAGAGTCGCGTGAAGAATTCGCCGATGCGCTCCTGCAGCGTTTCGCGCGTCAACGGCTGCTGCAGATTGTCCGGGGTATTAGCGGGCGACACGTAGTCCATCATCGCCTGGTAGAGCGCCCGGATCGATGATCTGCTCTGCACCGCCATCGAGCGGTACACCTGGTCGAACATGACCAGGGTCTTGTTCTCCGATCTCCGCAGCAATACGATCACCGTCTCTGCGCAGATGGCAGAAAATGTGCTCTCTTTAATATTTCACAAGTAACGATTTGACGATGAAAATCCCCCGTTCATTTTCCGCAACTCAATATCGAGATTCGCGTAATCCTCGAATTGGAGACCACAAAATGTTGGAAATTTTTTGAACTGTCGAGGAGATTTCTCTGTCGCCGAGTGCTCGATATATACATTATTTCTATACATAAGTCAAAAAGGAATTGTCTCCAAGTAAAGAACAAATGTTTTTTATGATTTTAAGATGATAAAATTATAAATGCCGTGTCTTTGTAGTACAAAGTTTCTTTGTAAGATTAAACGGCAACAAGCCGGAGATTAGTTTTCAAAATTCTTTTTATGTGACCGTTTTTCTAGAAAAAACACAGAAAACATATATATTACCTAGTAGTAAAACAATATTTTCTCTTTTAAAGTTTTCGGTGAGGTCCGTTTTGTTTGTTCAAGAAAGTTAAGAAACTGAACTTACCTGGAAGAAAAGATTATACTAAAGTATCAGAAAAAGAAATTTTTTTTCGGGATCGAAAGGACATAGATCGTCATCCCCGATACAAGTTTATATATACGCCAGCGGTTTATCCTTTCCTGCCCTCTTTTCGCTAACTTCTTCTAATCTAACTAGATCAAATAATTCCCCATGCAAATCCACCCACTTGAGATTTCGTGAGTGGAACGAGAAGAGCATGCTTACGACGGACTAAGAACGAACGCGGGTCGCACTTAATCGCGCGAACGCGTAAAACGAAGAAGACGGACGATAAGTGCTCCTCGATTCCCGCTTTTGGTTTCAAGTGGCCTCAGGACTAGAAGTCTATATGTCTAGGGACCGTGCATCTTGCGGCTCTAATGATTTTATCAAGGGAAAGTGGCGATCGGCCAGGGACAAGAAGCTCCACCGACTATCTTTATCTTTCGATAATATCGATCGCAGGATTAAAAATGCAGACGTAAACATCCTGTGTAAACGTCAAAATACATGATATAAAAAGTGCATCATGTTTGGTAATGCGCACAAATTGCAACTAAATTAATTACGTAGATATGTAATCACAGAAAAATGTATATATATTAGGATGATTCTTATTTATACTACATCGAAAATTTAAAACAAATTTTTTTTGTCTCACCCCTTAAAATGGTTCCATTTTATGAAAAAATAATTCCTATAAAAGTTTATTTCAATCGGATAAGGATTTAATTCTTATTTTAGAACATTTAGACGCTTTTCGGCACTCTTCCCGTTATCCGATTGAAATAAACTTTTATAGGAATTATTTTTTCATAAAATGGAACCATTTTAAGGGGTGAGACAAAAAAAATTTTTTTTTAATTTTCGATGTAGTATAAATAAGAACCACCCTAATATATATATATATATATTAATTTAAAAATATATTTATATATTACAATTATAATACCAACATATAAGATGGACAACAGGTTTCGAAAATTTCCATCGGTGATCTCGATGCATAATCAAGTGAGAGCAATTTCGAAATACAGCATTTCTCTTCAAAATATGGTTCTCTTCTCGAGAAACATCAAGTACGATACTGAAATTGGACTCACCGAGAATATACCGGTTTCGATATCTGATTTGCGACATTGCATTCCAGAATTATGCTCCGCGGATGAAAGTCGTACAGGGGTAAAATTCTCATCGGGATCGCAACGGAGCGGAGCGTAATTTATTTTTAAATGGATATGTCTCGCAGTTGTGAAGCGACTAAAATTAACGACAAATAAAAATACGCGTTGCGATATTCCGCAGCCGTCGTTTCTCTTCTTCCTCTTTCCCCTCTCGCGCTCTCTCTTTCTATTTCAATAGAGAAGGCACTTACTTTTCTCCCATGAAACATTATTTGTCGAGGCGGATTATGCTTTCCTTAATTCTGACTTCAAAGGCGGTATCGCATACAACTACTCTGATTTGTTTTCCTTCAATTACCGAGATTCCGCCGGACAGAAATAAATCGGACGATGACTGTGTGTGCATGTCCTTTTAGGAAATTACATCGATCCTAATCAGACCAGCATATAAATCGAAGCATTCTTTCGAATCCGAATTTCTCTTTATTAGAGATGATAAATAAGATAGATACAAAGATCTTTTCCTCTCGAGATACATTATAATATTAACGGTAGTATATAACATATAAATGACAAATATAAATTTTAAAATTTTAAGAATGTAAAAAATGTTCTGTGAAATGTAAATAATTCTAATATTTAACGATAAAAAACAAAGTTATGACAAGATGTTTGTGTTGATACTTTCGCAATAAATTCTTTAAAGTGATTTCATAAATAGGATGTTTACTAGCATCAAATTGATCATCAATTTAAATACACTGGATTTACAACATACTGTGTTTCAAGACTGATAAATAATCGATGCATAGTTTACTATTTTCTGTTTGGAAGAACATAAAAATTCACACAAAAATATATATCCTTGTCATGGTAAGCGCTCTCTCTCGTTGATTTATTAATTATGTGAGTTTTTGATATCTATTTCTAATATTTAATTTTGTATTAAAAATTTTGATAGATTATAATAATAGTTTAGATTTTTAGGTAACTTACTAATAACTGAAAACTTTCTCTTTGGGGATTTTTTTTTAAATAAGAAAGTATCATAATTTCGTATTAAGCGCAATGCAGAAATTAAATAATTTTAAATAATTGCACCTACAATTAATGACAGATACAAATCTTCAAAAGCATCATTAATAAGTTATCAAGAGATTTTTCTCAAATATAAAAACAAATCCCACTTTAGACACATTTTCCGGGACAGCTCTACACAATTATACACAATATCTATCACAAATAAAAGATAAAAAAGATGTCATTAAAACGGTAACAAATTGCACATATTCTTAACCAAAGAAGCGGCCCATCCTTTATTATTTTATTTAAAAAACCTGTTAAAATAAACTAACAAACCGAAATCCGATAATGAGCTGAATACCTGAGCCTGATGAGCTCAGAGATCGCGAAGAGTTCAACGAGGTCGCGAAAAACATAGACGCGAACTTACTCGTTCGCAAAGATACAAACACTTAAGGCACAGAGAGAGATAGAGAGAGAAAGGGGGAGAAGAGGAAGCACGTTTTTTGCGGTATCAAAAATAGCAGAAAACGGAGGCTGCGCTTGAATTCTAGATGCCGCGTTACCGAGGCAACGACACGCACCTCGTGAACACGCCGCCTCCGCCTCGCGTTTCCGCGCACGCTTCGCCGCCTATCATCCTCGTCTTACCTCGTTTCCCGTTTCTACCCGCGCGCGGTGCCGGTTAGTGTACCCCCGGTATAAATACCGGACTGACCACGTAATCGCGATGACTAAAGGAGCCGAATCGCCCGATGTTGAAACGGCATGGTTCTGAGGACCGGAGAAAAAAAGTTTCTCGGAAAGTCGAAAAAGATAGATGAAATCATCGTCTTGCCCCCCGAGTGAAATACAAGCAACGATCCCCGGTCGTCACGCAATAGGAACAAAATGATACGCGGTAATTGAAGGTAATAAAGGGGTAATGTAGAACAATGAAGATGAATCACGATTGACATCGCGCGTTAATTTCTCGTATGCAAATTCCGTCTCGCGGCTCGAGATGAGGAGTGACATGTTTGCGCGGCCGATCTTACGCGCGACGCCAATGTAGGAATTAAGGAGATGGATCGGCTGAGCGACGGAGGGACGAAAAGGGAGGCAAGGATCGTGGAGAGGAGGGATAGCGGTTCGCTTTCTTATCCCCGTATAAGGCGGCACGCGGAGAGCGACTCCGATTCTTCACCTTCGAGGAAGTTCCGCAGAGTCTTCGAGAAAGAGACAGAGAGAGAGAGAGAGAACCGATGTTCGAAATCGTTTACTATAATTGTCGAGGCTTTCAACAAGAATCACGGATACGACAAAAGCAATAGAGGCATTTTTTTCCAGAGAGAGAAGCGTCCCTTTTTCCCTTTTGTCGAACTTTTGCCGATACACTGACCAGGAATCTCCATAAATCAAACGCGCCGAAGGGCGAGCGGAACGCGCTGAAAACCCTGTTATTTTAATGACAAAACACCGGAAACGAGGATAATCGAGGATAATAAACTGCTGGTTACTTCATTGATGCTCGAGGGTATTTTAAAGGATGTTTTAAGGACGGAGTTTTATATACTTTGGAAGATACTCGACATTATTGACACGGTAGTGTTCTTCTTTTTCTTTCTCGAAATTATTCAGTGACTACGGACTTCGTGACCTCTCTTCGAAACAAATTCAAAACGTAAATTTGTTCGCTATATGCATACATACATACATATATATACAAAATTCTAGAAAACTATATTCATTTACCGCAAGATTGGAAGTACTTGAAAAGTTTACTTAAGTCTTTCACGGAGTTGAAAATTTGTGTTATAAAATTTTAATACGTCAACTACACATTATTTTATAATGCAATATCAAATCTCAAAAATTATTGGCGCTCTTGCAGAACTCGAACTACTTCAAACTTTTTTTATAAGCATCTATCAACTATTTTTTCATAAGTGAGTAAAACTCATATTAAACATTGGTTCCGCGTTTTTTATCGTGTCAAGTCGATTCTAATTAACTAAATAATTTATTAACGTCTCTCTTCTAAAAGAGAGATTGAATTATCTGATAAAGTTAAATCAATCAATTAGATAATTTAGACCTCCCAATGAAACAAGAATTAATTAAAAATTAAGACAAAAATAGTAAAAATGAGAATAAAAAAATTAAGTGTTTTTTATCAAAATATTTTCATAAGTAACGAGTGCACGTTATTATAGAAGCATACGTTTAAAATATTCAGTCAGGCAGCGAACGCGTTAGAATGCAGTTCTAAAAGGTGGAGTATCCTACCTCTGAGAGCGTCGGCGGTGGTGGCGAGGAGACCTTGTAGACTTCTACTGTGATGATGGATCAGATTGTGGAAGTCCGCCCGGGCTTGTTGCTTCAGACGCTGCTCCATCTCTTCGCCGCAGCACTTGCCACCGCATGTCGCTGAAAAAGAGAAATATTTCGCTTTATTATCGCGCTTTATTGTCGCCCATTAAAGCCGGCTCCCCCTTTTCGTTCGGCCGAAGTTAAATCGAATTGGGACACGGAGGGAGGCCCCGAGAGTTAAGCGTTAAATTGCATAAACTGCGTAAGCCCCGTGATATAAGAGAGTTCGGTGATCTGACCCATTTGCAAAAATCATGGTCCAGTGAAAAAGAGACCCGATGTAAAATGAAATCTGAAACACGGAAACTCTGTAATCCGACCGAACGGTAATTCTATTATGTCGAATTGTTTTATCACACACAGAATTTTACTTCATCGAATTAATCGGGGTTTTCATCTTTCCACGCTTAATTTCGTAGTTTGTATATTTCACCCGCATATCCGATGTATCCGAATATTAACTGCGCATTATTTACAATTCTGCATTTTCCGAAAGGAACATCGGTACTATAATAATGGCACTCTGCGAATCGACTTTATATTTCCAGAATTCCAGATATAATTCTACTGCAAAGAATTCTAAAATTCCTCCCTTTCGAAAAATAATTTCAGCGAATCAAAGAGATATAAGAACATATAAAGAATATAATATTAAAAACATATAAAGAATAAAAGAATCAAAAGATACCAGGTACCAACCTCAGAAATTACTGCAATGATTCTATTATTTTAATCACAATTAATTTACTACGATAATTGGAATTCTCAAGAATTCTCAAGAATTCTCAAGGTTCTCTATTATTCAGAACTTTCGCGAAAATGCCAGACAATTATCGAAAAGGCTTTCTGTTTCATGGAAACTTAGGAAACAAAATTCACAGAAAAATCCAAACAGCTATTCCAATTAGGCGCTCGCTATATTTGCATGTTAAATACGAGCTTGCGCGTATAATGTGTCACATTAATATTCACATATGGCAATAATAAATGCTTCCGTACGATAATTTTGACCAGGATCAGAAAATACGCGGCGTCGCGAACGATCGAAATCCCGCGGTGACGTGCATTCCTCTTTGCCTGCGAGCGAACCGGTTTCGCGACCGAATGCCGCATCGAATTTAAAAATACACGGGCACACAGCGAAATAAAAGTCTGAATATAGAGATCGGCAATTAAAATCAGAGACAAATGTATAATATAATTTTAAAAAATAATAAAATAATAATAATGATAATAAGTAATAATAATAAAAATGTTGAAAATAGTAACTGTGAGTGTAATAATTAAGTAAAAATATAAAAATAAATTTTGAAATTCTGGTGAACTGGTTGATTACTGCCGATTGAAGCTAAATTGATTCGGAATATTTAGAGTGTGTTAGAGATAAAAAAAAATTAATGGAAAGAGCGAGACAGAGAGAGCAAACGGTTCAGTCGGATAAAAAGGCTAATATGAGTCAACTCACAAATGAACGCGACAAAGAAAAGAGAAAAGAGAAATGTATATAACGACATGACGTTAATCTACATATATCATATGTACATATATAATTACTTGTGGAGAATGTTAATTATCCCTCTGGAGAAACTGTTACCGTTACTTATCGAATTCGAGATTCGAGTAACATTTCTCTTATTTATAGATCGTTAAAAATAAGATGTTTCATAAACGACTAAACTCCCAAGATTGATGGAAAAAGAAGCGGACATGTGTTATGCAACATGTGCGTTGCGTTGGAGTCGTATTAGCCAATAGGATTAATTCCAAAGTTCTGAGAAACATCATAAATTACGCGATCAACGAGGAAGTAGATGGAGGATATGGTGAAAAATCGTTAGAAAAAAAATAAATAAAATAGGCGTCTCGCACGTTGCGAACGATTTTACAGATTTTTTACAGATTTTTACAGATTTTTTCCACGGATTTTTTATCCGAAAGATCGTTATACATGTTAAACTTTCCTCTTACCAAATCTTGGCTTTCTCCGTAGTCAGTTCACGCGGAATCGATATATATGACGGCGATCTTCGATCCTTACATTCAAATTTATTCCAAGTATCCGAATTCAATTACGTAAATATTTGCAATTTCAATTCCGCGGAGCTTTTGTAATAAATTTTATATGAAATCCTGCACACCTGGGGGAAGGAAGAAATCTATCTAATCGACCAAACTTGTGGTCGTGGTAACTCGACAAGTGTCGAGTTCGTTTGATCAAATTCTGCAGAATGCAAAATCGAAAAAGTATACGAATCTTTTTCAGGAAATTAATAATTGTAATATATATATATATTTTTTTTAGATTAATATAATTCTTTTCCAGAATAGTTTCACGCCGTTAGCAAAGCAATGCCCGTCTCTCCTTTGAACAGCGTCTGTTCGATTTTTCGAACCGCGAATAGTTGCGAAACTAGAGCATTTAAGAGGAAGAATAGAATAATTTGCATGCGAGACGCGCGTGCAAATTTATGCACGCAGAAATCATACCTTTCAGCGCGTGAAATATCGATTGCCGACTGCATACTGAATGTGATAACAATGTTATTAATATTAATGATATCAAGTACCGAATATTAATTGCGTGTAACATCAACAGTTTTCATAATCCCTTAAAACAGCCACGGATATTAGTATTAATGCGATGGTGTGTTAACTGTAGTGCTGTTAATACCAGCGATATTACAAGTATTACTAGCAATTATTATCCAATTAGTGGAAATTACTACGCTAATACTTGTCATGGGCTGTTAGAAACCTTGGAGCGAGCACCGACCGATTTCAACATAAATTCAACATGCATCCTAACACGGAGGGAAGAAATTATTTTGAGCGAGACTCCCGGTCAATTTTCGCTCAATTTTCGGACAAAATATATTAATCAAATTACGCTAAATTCGGCTGAACGGTGATCCCAGTTATCGTATTTATATTTATTTATCATATTATATGTATATACCAATGTACACCATATAAATCTAATAAACCACACATGCGATGTAAATATGATAAAGAAATATACACGTCTCGGGGACGTTGCTGGGAAGTTTGTGTTTTATGGGAAACTGTCGTATACATTTGTTTATTATGTTTACATCGTGTGTATTTTATTATATTTATAAAATTCCTTGGAAGTCTGTGTTGTACATTTATACATGAAAAAAAATGCTGTTCAATTAAAAAAAAATGAAGTTGCTTCAATTAAACGTGTATGTCACGGGCTGCCACAAACATAAATAGTTGATTTAATTATATTTGCTTAAATCAAATATTTAAATTATTAAAACAACTATTAGGTGTTTTTTGTTCATTAATATTAATGTTGCATCAACTAAATTATTTCAACTACACTGATGCTTGATACAATATTTCATTTTTTTTTCGTGTATATCAATTACGGAATGTCTGAAATTACCGAATTATATCCTAATTGAAACAATATTTTCACTCTTATTCAATGTCGAATGTTTGCTCGAACGCGATCGTTCTTCTGCCGGTTTCCTCCCCAGATAGCACAACTGATTCTTTTGATTTCAAAAAGAATTCACTTTCTTGAGTTCTTTTCGAATTCGCGTAATCTGTTCGAAATGAACTAAAAAAGAATTCATTGTGAATTCTTATGGACTCGAAAAGGAATCCTTTTTGAATCTAAAAAAGAACTCACAAATGGTGACATAAAAGTGAAGTCCTTTGGAATGCTGAAAATACTTTTAGAACAGAAATGGAAAAAGAATTCATTTTGTAAATCGGGGACCAAAAAAGAATTCTTTTCGAATTCTCTGTGCTATCTCTGTGCTCCTCTTTCCCTTTTCTCAGGGCGATTCTCGGCCGCCCGACAGAAATGTCAGAATCACCTGATTTTGACATTACCGTCCGACTTTCCGGAGCGTGATTCCCTCGACGGCGTGCATTCGACACAACAGAAAATTAGAATACAACGGAGAGCGGCATTTTTTTCTTTCGTCAAACGGACAGCGGTATGAGAATTGCGGTGCACTTACTCTTCGACGAGCTCTCGGCGGCTGGTGCGAGCGTGATGTTCTTGGTGTCGAAGAATGGCCTGACCAGTTCGCAGTCGACGACGGCCTCGGTGCCGTTGGACGTCGTCTTCAAACGGTGCGATCTCGCGTGCGCGATCGAGCACACGCAGTGGCACCAAACGAGGATCGCGAGCAGGACCGAGGACGCGGGTAACCCGCGAAAGGCGGCTCGCGGTGTTATTTTCATTTCGGCAAAATGGCCCCGGGCCCGACAAAGATAGAAGGAGCGAAAGAGAGAGAAGGATACGTAGGAGACCAGCGAGGAAAATCCGTACGCGTGACCGGAGGAGTGTTTCGCGAGCGCACTCGTGAAAATCGTCTCTCTCTCTCTTTTGCTTCGGTAGCCCCTTCGCCTGTGTGTATATATATTCTCGTGCCTTCTCTTCTTCTTCTTGTTTTACAGATTCGTTCCCGGCGAAGTCATCCACCGTATCGGAACGCGGTGATGGTTTGCCGAACGGCGGACGCGCCGTCAGACGGCACGACGACGGCGACGAAAACGAGCGGCGGCAGTGCTTCGGACACTCGGAGCATGCGGCGCGAACATTTGGTGCGTTCGTAGATGAGGGAAATGAGGGAGGAAAAAGGAGAAGGGGAGGAGAAAAGAATAAAGGGATGAGAAAGAGAGAGAGAAGGGAAAAGAGGAGAGGTCAGAGACGATCAGCGACGCGTACGGTTCAGGCGATCACGTACATCCAGCAGTGCTCCCGGCACATGCACGCTCGGCCACTCGGCTCGTATCACAGCACGAAACGCACATATATGTATTTTTATATGTACTGGCGAGTGTGTGTCTTGTGTGTGTACGTGCGCGCGTGTATACGTGTGCGTATGTGTGCACGTGCGACGCATACACGCACCGTACTTACGTACGGCTGCACCGCGAACGCGAGATGGGAGCGGACGCGCACCGATACACCTCCCACGAGCGACTCGATGCGACTGAAGCGCCTAACTGATATACCCCGATGATATTCGAGAGGCTTCGCCAGATAGCGCTCACGGCGCAGCGCTGCCTACGGCCGATTCGGCGGAACTATAATGTATATAATTTTGAAAGTTATGTCAATTGTCGATAAAGAAGATTTCTTTTTCTAGCGAGAATATTAACCCAAATTTTTTTTTTGAAATTTTTGGCCGGATAAATTATATATATGCACAAAAAGTTGTGTAACAGTATAATTATAAAAATTCCAAAATCCCCAAATGGGGATCGTGGCAGCTAATGGATTAATGATTGACTATCGATTGATAGCGTATAATTTATTTATTGCTTGATAAATCGATGTGTAATAATTTGATGTCTGCGACACAAGTCGACACAAGTGTCATTCTATCTTTTTTTAACATTCATAAATAACAAAAATAGAATGACACTTGTGTCGACTTGTGTCGCTAGATGGAAAGCACCGATATAGATTCATACAGGGTACATACAGGGTACATTCCACTTAGCGGCCGTAATGCTTGTGAATATCACTCGCCCTTGTTTAACATTTGCTAAGCAACAAGGATGAGATGATTCTGAAAGCACTATCGATTATAATACTATCCTCCGAAAAGATTTAATCTTTATTAAGAAATTGATCGACTTGCAAAATGGATGTGACGACTGCTGTCATTTGTTCAAACGAATTCCTCCGAACGTCAGTGCACGTTACTTTTCCAAATAGTCAAGCATGTAGCGCGAACAGGGAAATTCAGATAAAGGAAAGAAAGACGAGAAAGTTAGCAAGAGAAATTTAAGAAATGTCCGTAGACAATTTGAAGGATTAACACAATATATATCTCTTTCATATACTGGTACTCCGATTTCTCGAAAATGTTTCTTGTGTCACGCAATTCCGGTTCGAGATGCGCGAGCATCCATTGCTATGAGCATGGAGACTAGAGATAAAGAGTGCCAACTCCTATAGGAGAGACGACGAAAAACCGTCTCAAAAACGGTCTATTTTTTTTGTAGAGGGCAGCACTGAAACGAGAGGACCTCATATAAAGCCTGCGGCATACGGTACGATTTTTCGTACTGGTTTGCTTACGAGAGCCAATAAAGATGCAGAATTTTAGATCAAGTGATTTAAAGCTTAAGCCTGCGGCACACGGTACAATTTATCGTACTGGTTTGCTTACGAGAGCCAATAAGGATTAAGCTTTAAGTCGCTTGATCTAAAATTCTGTATTCTTATTGGCTCTCGTAAGCAAACCAGTACCAAAAATCGTACCGTGTGCCGCAAAAATTAAAAATCTAAAAAGTACTTGAGCGTTATAGTTTCACTAACTTCACTCTTAGTAATCCTTTCAATTGCATAATATAATTTATTATTTAATATTATTATAAAATAAGATATAGAAAGACTGAAATAAATTGAATGAAATGAAACGAATATTCAAACAAATGTTGTATCATTCTTGAATATAGTTACTCTCATAATATTAATTTTTTATTGTAAAATTTACAAAATACTTTCAAAGATATAAAAAAATGTTAATTTCTGCAGTATTGTTGTCAATTAAGCTGAAAATTAAATAAAAGTAATTAATCTTCTGGTCTGATTGACCTGCCACACGTTCAACGCTTCGTATTCCTCGATACACTTATATACTGGGTCGGGTTTGAATCCTTTACTCGTGCATCGCTCTAGAATATCTGACACTTTGACAGTTTTTTTATCGCCAGCGAGTTCCCGTATTAGTTGGAAGATCCTGTTAATTGGATTCTGTTGTGCGTTATTGGTGCGCTGTTCAGAGTAATTGATCGAATGTTTGGACATCTCTACTAATCTATTTGCTTCTGCTATATCGTCCTTGTCAACTACGTTCGATAAACGCAATCGTGCTAATGCTGTCGACAATCGAAGGATAGCCAATAGATTACGTGCGGATGTGAACGTCTTGTCGTGGCTATTACGTGCTTCTTTCCGCATTTCTACATAAGAGTCTGTAAAAATATTTCATAATATAATATCTGCCAAATAAATTTAATATGCGATAAATTTAATATATGATACAATAAATATTTTATATTTAAAATATAATATTAAAATTAACATGAAGTACACACACACACAAACACACGCGCACGCGCGCGCACACCTACCCACAATATATTCTGTTAATTCTTCTGATACAACAGGTTCTTTTGTTTTACACAGTTTTATATATTTCCTTATCAATTTCATGTCTATAGCTTCAGTCTCTGTTGGAGGTTGTGAGCAATGTTGATGAACATATGTGATATGTTGTGCAAGTCTACGAAAGAATACTTGCTGGTTTATTATCAGTATACAAATGTCATAAAATATGAAATTAAAAACAATTAATTTTGAAAATAGTCTTTTCTTCGCCAGTAATTAAGATAACACATGATAAGGTATTATTTGACAGGCAAACAAACAAGTAAAACAATTAAGTTTAATTAGATGTATGAAAGAGAGATGTGATTAATATTCTATTAAAAATAATATGTGAGAGATTATACTCTTAGTATATTATAAAATTTATACTCTTACAATTAGTATATTATAAAATACTTACTTAAGATCATTACTCCGATCTGCGCGATCTTGAATAAGCCACAATAGATCAAATCGAGACAACAATGCGGCAGGCAATTGAATATTCTGCTCAACCGTTCTCTGCGGATTATATCTGCCGTATGCCGGATTAGCGGCGGCTAATATTGAGACTCTGGCATTCAAACGGGCCATTATACCAGCTTTCGCGATAGATATGGTTTGTTGTTCCATCACTTCATGGATCGCTGTTCTGTTCGCGTCTGCCATTTTATCGAATTCATCGATGCAACACACTCCTTGATCTGCCAATACTAAAGCTCCACCTTCTAATATCATTTGCCCTGTCAAAGGATCCTTCATGATTGCAGCGGTCAAACCCACGCCGGACGAACCTCGTCCTGTAGTGTACTGCGATCTTGGAGACAATCGCGTAATGTAAGATAATAATTGTGACTTTGCCACACCAGGATCTCCCATCAAACAAATATTAATATTGCCTAAAAGCAATAAAGTTATCTTAATATGTTTTGTCGGTATTTTAATAATATTATGGTATAGATAGATAACACATAGAAATTATTTTCTTAAATGAAATAACAGTTTTACCTCGAATTTTAATGTCGCCTTTCTTCTTGTCCGTTCCCCCAACGAGAAGCAGAAGCAACGCCTTCTTTACATCTTCAAGCCCATATATTTCAGGAGCTAAGGAACAAGCTAGCTTGTTGTAAAAATCATCTTGCATCAGTAAACTGAGTTCTTCATCGGTCAATTCTGCATTGCTATCGTCTACAGTATCCACATTATTCAAGCATACTACTTTCTAAAATCAAATGGAAGATAAACTTTTCGTGATAAAAGACCACGATGATTTTATAATCATAGAATCGACATTTATTCTTACGTGTGCATCTAAATAAGTTTCACTGGAAAGTGCAGATCCTGCTCTAGCGTTAAAACCCGTTTTTAGAAAAGGTAGAAACACACCGGTTACAATAACGTGATCTCCGGGTAGACAAGTCCTCGTGGTTTCACCACGACAGAAAATAGTTAATGATCGTGGTATGTGACCAACCGGAACTTGCTCGCTCTGTAAAAGTATAAACGTCTCTGTACGAAACGTCCGTAATTTAAGAATATTCAAATATTTGCGAACTTACGTGTTCTTGCAATTTTATTTCTTGAAATTTGACAAATTTTGACCCCTTTGTCTGCAGATACAATCTGCCACCGGACTTATTTACGCGACATCCATCGCTCGGGCATGTTCGTATTGGCATAAAACTCAAGGAATGTACCTGTAATAATTATTTAAAACATAAAATCGAAAGTCTCTTTTTAAACATTGCAGAAATTACAAAATATATTATTTAATTATAGACAAGAATATGGAAACTCGAGAGAAACAAAATCAGTTTGTTTACCGGCTGGCTCACTTCTGAACCGCACTCATCGCATGTATACGTCGCCACAACTATCATTGGCTTTACTTCAGTTGCTTTAGTAACAATACCTCTAACTGTCACCAATTTCCCAATCTTATCTGCCTTGATATCTCTCACGGAATATGCTTTCGCATCAGAAAAATCTTTAAAGTAGACTTCACTAAAACGTACAGTTATTTCTGTGAGTTTAGTATTTAGACTTCTACATAACGAATATCCGAACACAAATTAAGTTTTCTTACAAACGACGCATCAACTCAGGAGCATAATTAACTTTGGCAGTATTTTGAGGTTCACCCTGAGCTCTGTTACGCGCGTCCAATAATAATCGATGCTCCGTGTACACATCCAATGGATCTTTAGGCAGAACAACTCCTTCTTTGAAGTCAGGCAGCATTTCTTGAACCAGCTATATTAGAAACATCAACGTTTAATTAATTTCTGTAAGTAGCTGTGAAACTTATACATTTGACAATAATAAGGCATTCAAATTTATGCAATTAGAAATTTACATAACGAGTGTAAATTTTCTTGCATTAAATCTTCAATATTTGCATTTTTATATAAACGTACATTCAGAACTAAGTTAGTATATCTTCGTGTATTGTTAGCAACAGACATGGCTAATTCCTCGTCAAAAGACTGCACATCATCCAAATCGATCTCAAAGCTAATTTGTTCTCTGTGCGCTATCTTGGTAAGTATCTGTCTATATTTGAAGGTTTTATTTCCTGTCTCATCGTCCATCGTCACGAATTCCAGGAAGAAGGTCTTCATTTGTTCTAAAATATAAATAATAAGTAAAACAATTATTACAACTACAGAAAATACACCACTTACGATCTAGGCTAAATTTTGGTAACTTAATATTATTTCTGCATGAATTGTACTTTTAACTTAGTAAACTACTTGCCAATAATTTGTCAGTTTTAAAACAGCTCTTTGTTAGAACAGAAATGTACATAGTTTAAATCAATTTAATTTTTGATATTAATCAAAATATAACATAAATTAAATATAAACATCCATTTAAATCACTGTAAAGAATTTATTGCAAAAAAACCATGTGACATTTTTACATAAAATTCACACAGACATATTATCAGATATTATTATCAGATTACCAAGATTCAGCCTGAGTCATAAATGGCATCTTTTTTCTAGTTACTTATAAAATTTAATAGATTAATTTAATAGATTAGCATTAGTCAAAAGTAAATTAATATTAAGATCAAATCATGGTTATATAAACAGTCTTCTGAGAGAATGTAAGAAATCTTACCCTTGTCTTTAGTGTAATCTCTTGCCATTTTACTCGCCATTTTTCAAGAAGTTTCTTTTTTAATAAATGCAGCTTTGCTTGAAATTCGTCTCGTTAAACGTTCTTCTCTCTCAACACAAATATTGCGGTTATAAATAACACTTTCCCTCGTCTTCGCGCGCAAATTAAAACCATAGGTTGCAAAATACATTGATGAGAAGCTCTAAGCCCGGATCTCCAATAAGTGTAGTAAGCCATAAAAAACTGACCAATCACAGTCGAATATTCTTTTCGTATTCTATTGTGACTGTTTTTTACAGCTTAAGGCCGGTATTCATAGTCGAGTTTTAAGGCTGATTTATGCAGGCCGTAACTGGTAATTTATGCCGTAAACTGTAAGAAACTGACCAATTATATTCGATTATTCTTCTCATACTCAACTGTGATTGGTCAATTTCTTACAGTTTACGGCATAAATTACCAGTTACGGCCTGCATAAATCAGCCTTTATAATTAAGACCGTCTTAAGTTTATCTTCAGATACTCCGTAGCCAATGAACTGATTCGTACAGCATCTAAAGATAAACTTAAGACGATCTTAAATATAAGACCTGACTATGAATACCGGCTTAAGACTTATTACCCCTGTTGTACACTTGGGCTAAAGAAATAAATGGGATGTTCCGCATGAAATTTCCGACAATTTTTATTGGTCCAAATTTAAATTGGACAAAAGTTATATGTCATTTAATTTAATAACTTTATACTCAAAAAGTAAAGTACTAAATGATACAGCAGATATTTTTATCTATTCTTTGGTTATATTTCCAATTTTTATCTATGTTTCATAGGGTGCGTTCCGTTTCACGCATATGCGCGCATTTATCTATAGTACACGTTACGTATACTATAGATCATGCGCGCATCATGCGTGAAACGGAACGCAGCCATAATGTACGGCTAGCGTATTAGTTTAATACAAAAAGTGATGTAAGTCTAACACAATCACACTCTAAGCAAGTACATGCGGGAACCAAGGAGAAACAGGAAATTTTCATCTAATATACACATTATATTTACAATAGAAGATTATATAGACGAATGCTATAGGTCCTGTTTTTTTTATTTCCTCTTTTAAACAAGTGTCTATATATTATACATGAGGAAATATTTATATTAACTCTCCGTTAGTTGTGCTATTTTTCATTTGTGATGCAACAAATCTCATAATGTATCACAATGTATTTCACAAATGTACAATTAAAAATGTTGCAATTTTTTTTCTCTGCTTCTTGAAGTAATTTTTTTTTCATCAGTTTCTTTCATCACTAATAAACCAAGTATTAAAATACATGAAGATATAAAGAACAGACAAATATTAATAGGAAGAATAAATAAATACTTAATATAATAAATATACCGAATACACTTAAATATTGGAAAAAATAAATAAGTAATTAATATAATAAATATATCGAATATACTTAATATTTTTTGTGCTTCCTGCTTTGCTGTCTGATCTTCGTCATTCTTCGCAGGAAATTCAGCAGCTTTTTTCAAATATGTTACCGCATCTTCCTTACGATCCAATTTCAAGTATGTCTTTCCTAACATTAGTAAATTGCGTAAACTGTAAAAATTTGGATCAGCTTTCTTGGCGTTCTCGAGATACGTCAATGCTTCTTCAAAGGACAAAATTGGTGGTTCACCAAATATCAAGGATGTTATTCGCTGATACCATGCCGTATTTGAAATCTCGTAGCACCAACTTCCAAGCATGTAAAACATCAATGCATCACCACCAGGTTTTAATTCCAATGCTCTCTACAATATAAATTATAACAAATACGTTGAGATCACAGTAATCATTGTCATGACGATTTGTGAAATCATTTTCATATATTTTTACATTATTTATGAAATATATCATTATTTTAATTGTGAATCACTTGTCAAATATCTTACTTGCATATGCTTTTTAATATTATACGCTTCTTTTATCTGTGCTTTTGTACCTTCCAAAACAGTCTTATCATTAAGGAATATACATATCCATTTGTGCACATCATAGTGATCCTCTTGAATATCAAGAGCTGTACATAGCAAATCGTATCCTTCGTAAATTAATTTTCGTGCTTCGACGTCACTGGCCGTTTCAGACATTTTATAAATGGCTTTACTTAAACGCCACAAGATTTCAACATCCTTACTATCCTGCAAAAGACATTTATTACATAAATACATAAATATATAGCATTACAATCAAGTATACATACAAGTGAATATATGTGAATAGATATGTTGTATATGAATGTATACATAGTTTAGACAATTTGTGATTTACCTTATACGTTGACAGAAGATCATATATACTTCTATAATTTTTCCGATCAAAAAGAGCGTCTACTTTAGCAAGAAGTTCCTTTGTTGTAATTGTTTTGTCCTCGTCGTTGCTGTTGATAACTCCCCGTATAATAAACGGCGACGTTACTGTTAATTTCCTAATAAATTGCACACTTCCTTTCTGAAAAACATCATCTTAACTCATTAGTACTTAAATAATATATCTATAGTTATATCTTGATGCAATTGTGTCTTGTACCTTACATGCTGAAGAAATATTTTTACATAGGACTGCTCTTTGAAGAATTCTACTGGAGTTTGTGATACGAAATAACCTTTGCAGCAGCATCTTTTATTTTAACTGTTAATATAGAGAAATATTATTAGATTGAAGAACTATTATCTTACAAAGAAGGAAGTGTCGGAAGTGTCCCCCTCCGATTTTGATGAGCTTCTAATATGTTGTTCTCTAGATCAAAATAGGGGACACGTTTTTTTTTATACGTTCCCATACGGCCTTTTAGGGGGTGAAACACCCCTTTGAAAAAAATCGGTTTTTCTCTTTCGGAGCGAATATCTTCGAAACTAAAAAAGATAGAACAAAAATTCAAACTGGGTATTAAATGGCTTGATGAGTACTATAAAATAACGTAAAAATTTTTTTTTTTTTTTTATTTTTTAAAAAGCCTTACCCCTTTAACTTTTTTTTCAAAATTTTGAATTTTTGTTTTTACCAAATTAAAGGTTATTTTTTTACGAATTCATCCATGTATATTAAAGTTATGTTGCGTAATATCATTTTTGAGAATTAATTATAAACGCCTCCGAACATACGCTATTTGTGCCGGTCCATGCGTTCGATTCTTCGCGCAACGCGTTTTCCTGTAATCAAAAAATGACAAATACACTTGGAGAACATATCTATATATAATCACGAAAGTTTTCATCACATATAGCTTGAGCACTTATATAAAACTTAAAACAAGTTTAAAGGTCTGTAAGACGAATAATTTTATCGTTGGAGAAAATATAAAATGTCGTCGCTGTGCGAGCATCAATTTAATACGTAACATCGTACATTTTATTGTGTACCGTTAATTAAATTGTGTGAACTATTAATCGTTGCAGTTTTATAGGTATTAATATGTTGTAAATATTGTCTGTTAACCCATTAAATCCTGAGCCGAATCCAGGATAGATAGCGTGAAACTAATTATTGGATATTTGCCATGGCTAAAAAAAAAATTACCCGTGTTTTTTCTTTTGTCGATTGCAATTGTTTATAACAAATTGTTTAAACAAATAGATACAAATTTCCGAATTTCGAAAAACTAAAAGCGGCAATCGATTCTACGGGAAAAACCATGAAAAAAACCTTAGTAACATTTTTTTGTCAGAGCCCAAATTGTTTGTGTAAAATCTACGGAAAAGGTGTGATGTTTCAAATTGTGGTATGAGAACTGATAATTTTTGTTCACAATGTAAAATGTATTTATGCAAAAGTCATGAAAAAAATCATGAAAAAAAAGAATAATCGATCCAAACGAGTAAGAATACAAAAAAAAAATTTACACTAACATCAGCTCTGTCTAAAAGTGTCACAGATAAGCACTTGCTTACAAAAATTAAACATTTTTTGCAACCTAATGAAAAAATGTTACTAAGGTTTTTTTCATGGTTTTTCCCGTAGAATCGATTGCCGCTTTTAGTTTTTCGAAATTCGGAAATTTGTATCTATTTGTTTAAACAATTTGTTATAAACAATTGCAATCGACAAAAGAAAAAACACGGGTAATTTTTTTTTTAGCCATGGCAAATATCCAATAATTAGTTTCACGCTATCTATCCTGGATTCGGCTCAGGATTTAATGGGTTAATATGTATCTATTAATGTTTATATGTATAATATATATATATATATATATAATGTTTATATATTTTCATACAATTCTTCTTTTATAGTTTTTAAAATCAATTAGCACATAAATTTTTATGTATTATATTTTTTACGGCATTACGAAAAAACGATTTTGGTACTTTACTAAGAAACGATTAGGTACACAATAAAATGTATGATGTTACGTATTAAACTGATGCTCGCAAAACGACGGCATTTTATATTTCCTCCAACGATAAAATTATTCGTCTTACAAACCTTTAAACTTGTTTTAAGTTTTATATAAATGCTCAAGCTATATGTGATAAAAACTTTCGTGATTATATATGGGTATGTCCTCCAAGTGTATCCGTCATCTTTTGATTACAGGAAAATGCGTTGCGCGAAGAATCGAGCGCATCGACACAAATAGCATATGTACGGAGCCGTTTATAATTCTTAAAAATGATATTACGCAACATAACTAATATACATGAATAAATTCGTAAAAAAATAACCTTTAATTTGGTAAAAACAAAAATTCAAAATTTTGAAGAAAAAGTTAAAGAGGTAAGGCTTTTTGAAAAATAAGAAAAAATAAAAAAATTTTTTTACGTTATTTTATAATACTTATCAAACCATTTAATACCCAATTTGAATTTTTGTTCTATCTTTTTTAGTTTCGAAGATATTCGCTCCGAAAGAGAAAAACCGATTTTTTTCAAAGGGATGTTTCACCCCCTAAACAGCGTATGGGAACGTATAAAAAAAAACGTGTCCCTTATTTTGATCTAGAAAACAACATATTAGAAGTTCATCAAAATCGGAGGGGGACACTTCCGACACCTTCCTTGTTAGAAAAAGTATAGATCGTACGATGAATTGTCAATAAATTGGAACTGAGTTTAACCTACGAACTGTTGTTGTACTATTATAAAACTATATGCAGTAGATTACGATTATTTTTTAAATACCTGTGCAGAATAATAATACCATATGTTTGAATTTCACATATGTGTGGGAGTAAGTTTCGGCGCGGGAGCG